>JALIZH010014057.1:0-425000 GCA_030522465.1 Rhipicephalus appendiculatus | reverse complement strand
ATATCGCGCTGAATGAGAAAGCCACTCTATGCAAGTAGCGTAGCCATCGTTTGTATTAACACCTGCGCTAACATGTGCTGCAGTGGTTTGCCAATATACAGAAGAGCAATAAATAGATTAATAAATAAATTAATTATTAAAGAAATAACAAGGGCACGCGCACACACGCACGCCCGCACACACACAATAAACACAACGCACACACATACACACGTGCGCGCGCGCTGCGTGTGTGTGTGTGTGTGTGTGTGTGCGTGTGTGTGTGTGTGCGTGTGCGTGTGCGTGTGCGTGTGCGTGTGCGTGTGTGTGTGTGTGTGTGTGTGTGTGTGTAAATCAGTTGGTCGGTTGTCAATTTCTTTTTCATTATAATGAGCTTTTGCGTCAAAGAGATTATGGACGAGGGGAGCTTTACATTTATTTAATTATCTCTTCTGTGAAACTACATTTAGCAGGACGGTGCGATGACCTTTGACAAAATACGACTTTTCTAGAACACGCCTAGAAAGACACGACAGTGCGAGCAACTAGAACGGAATCACTGGTAGCTTACATTTGTAAACAAAGCAGAATTTCCGGAATGCTTCGGAAATTTCGACCACCTTGGGTTCTTAAAAACGCACTATAACTAAGTGCACAAATTTCTATGATTTCACCTTCAATAGAAATGTGACCGCCGCGACCGTGACTTCCATCCTTCGGATCAGCAGTCGAGCACCCTAGCCACAAGGCCACCGCGGCGGGTTGTCAGTTTGATAAACATTGCTTGAGACAAGAGGTAATATAAAAAAGAAATAAAGAAATATTGGCCGCGAATCTGCGTGCTCCGTTGCAAATGTCGTCGAAAGACGATAGTGTTCTTCCGGCCCTACTACTATGTTTTGCCTTGCCTGAGACAGCGCGTCCTCTATGTTGAATCGTCCGCATCTGGCTGGCATTGATAAAATAGAGGAGGCGCTGCGTGAGATTTGGACGCCATCTGGCAGTGGCATCGAGAAACATGAGCGTGTGCAGAACCCAGGGCCACTGCCAGGCTTTCTCGTGCATAGTGTCGCAGTTTCAGCGCAGCAAAGAAACACTAGGGTCTTTAGAATTACGTATTTATCTATTTTCTAGTAAAGAAACGCACCACCTAATACTTACGTGTCGATGTTGCGCCTCAGATATGCGTAATATTTGCTTTTTGATCGACAATGTTCACAAGTATAAACGCAGCCACCAGTTCAAGATGGCTGGGCGTTCAGAAGTGCGAAAACGTTTGCCGGGTGGCTGAATTGTGTGACAGACAGAAAGACAGACCAAACTTTCTGCGTTGAAGTATCCCAAGAAAAACTATCGTCTTTAAAAAGTGTGGAAGAACATCACTGCACTTTCTATTCCTTTTAGAGTCACCGCGGAAAAGTCTCCGACTTCTAAATAAGGTCAATGTCGAGGCGGTGTCATCTGTGTCCGTAGCCGTACACATTCAAAAGTGCTCAGATTGTTTCTTTATTTGGTTGTGTTCTGCAGATCACAGGTATTTCCACTGTATCAGCTCTCGTTCTTTTGGAGCTCATTTATTGGTGCCTTACTTACGATGCCTGCTCGGAACAGCGTTGGGTCTCTTAACAGGTAAGCAGGAGGTCATTTTGTGAAAGCCATTTAGGCTAGGAATTACGCACCGGATAACGACGAGAGATATCCATTGAAGAATTAAGTGAAATACCTAAACACGTACGACAACACTAGTGTCGAAATAGTGCTATTTTGCACTCGGGGTTAGTAAACATCGGTGCCATTGAGCTTATAATTGCACTAGATTTGAGCGGCCCCTAGGAACGAGTGACTCTTGCTGGTCTTCCAAGAACTTCTGATGCAGCACTTCCTGGTTGTCCGAATATTCAGAAAAAAAAATTAAGGCAGCTTCGCCCTGGTGGTGCCAAGCGTAAACGAAGTGCGGAGCTGGGCAGCCTTCTTTGTTTCTATTTATTTTAATGCGACAGCGTTAAAGAGCACGCTTCGCGAAAATTCCGGTCGCGTAGGCGTCGTTGGTTGCGAGCGAATAATCAGCGTTGTCGGTGACCGAAAAATTGAGAAAGATGCAAATTAATTATGAAAAAAGACCTCGTCTTACATAGGAATCGAACTCAGGCCTTCATCGAGCCAAGCAGGTGTTCTACCGACAGAGCTACGGCTGTGCTCGAAGTTGGTAAAAAAAAAAAAAGACAATATATGAATATTAAGTAGTGCGAGTGGTGTCATTAACACATGTAATATTTCGTGATTTCACCAGGCGTCAACGCATATTAGTTGCGCAACAAGTCAATGGTTTAATGGACTACCCATGACAAAGCCCACAGGCATAATTAATTATCCTCATCCCCAACGGCACCAACAAAGTGGGCAAATGCGCAGATGCGCGTGCTGCCTTACATACTCGTAGTGGGTACATTGTGAATAAGTAAAAGGAAGAATTATGGCGTAGTGTACAATTCTCAAGTGACTTGCAGTAGGCGTTTTGGAATAGTTTGAAAGGGTCTACGTTACGCGCATTAGTTGAAATCAAGAAGAATAAATGGAGATGGGCCGGGCAAGTGGCACGTAGGCAGGATAACCGCTGGTCATTGAGGGTAACTGATTGGTTTCCAAGAGAAGGCAAACGCGTGAGGGGCAGACAGAAAATCAGGTGGGCAGATGAGATTAAGAAGTTTGCAGGTATCACGTGGCAGCAGAAAGCACAGGATTGGGTTGATTGGCGGAACTAGGGAGAGGCATTTGCCCTGCAGTGGGTGTAGTCAGGCTGTTGACAATGATGATGATGATGACCGATAACTGGGCTAGTTGGTTGAATTGCATGATTTCTATGTTCAAAGCGCACACCGACAAGGACAAAATGCGCTTCTCCTGTTCTATTTCCTTTCGTCCTTGTCGGATGTGCGGTTTGAACAGGCAGATGATGATGATGATGTTACGCGTACGGACGTTCCTTTTCTTCTTGCGGCACGGCTGCGACGTCCAGCGAGATGCGAAGTCAGGCTAGCGATTGAGAAGGCTAGGCGAGCGAGGCCCGATTACGCTATCACGTTCTACTCTTCAAGACGAAGGTCAAGAGTCTCCCATTTTTTCTGTGTTTCTTTCTCTCCATTCTCTCAGTTCTTTTCTATGTCTTGTGTGTTCGTGCGTGTGCGTCTGCGCGCGCGTGTGTGTGTGTGTGTGTGTGTGTGTGTGTGTGTGTGTGTGTGTGTGTGTGTGTGTGTGTGTGTGTGTGTGTGTGTGTGTGTGTGTGTGTGTGTGTGTGTGTGTGTGTGTGTGTGTGTGTGTGTGTGTGTGTGTGTGTGTGTGTGTGTATGTGTGTGTATGTGTGTGTGTGTGTGTGTGTGTGTGCGTGCGCGCGCATTTCCATTTATTTCACTCTCTGTCTATTTCTTTGATTTTCTCTCATTCTTTCTATGTTATGCCCTTTACTCTCTCCCATTCCCATTTCTCTCCACTCTCTTGCTATACTATACTATTAAAAAAGCTATGCTATGCTCTGCTACCGTGCCTGGATAGTCGAGTGGTTACGACGCTCGCCCCCTGATCGTGGGCAGGCGAGTTTGAATACTGCCTCGCCAACAAACTTTTTTTGCGAAGTATTTTTGTTTTATTTATTTTTACCAATTTTCTTCTGTACAAGCGGCTAGCCCACTGATATTTCGCTACGCATTCTTTCATCCTCTCTCTCTAAGCTGACTTGCCAATATGATCCTTCTCATCGCACTTCTCATCTGGTATGAGAAGTTCTTGTACTGTGCAGTTTGATTAGTTCAGGCCATATAATGACTACTGAACATTTGCGAGCTGCACCGAGGAAACTGTTGTCTGCACCGAGTGAATAGTGTAGGTTTACTCTGCGTTAATACCTCGTTGTGCGTACGACGCGTATGCAATACATATTTTTTTCTGTGTTCCAAAGGTGGAGTCAAAACGTGCCACGACAACCTGAGTTTCACGAGTCCGCTCTTTCTAAACCTGTGGAGGCGCTTCAAGTTTTTTGCGAACATGGTTCAGGTGAGCACAACAATACTTGCATACGTTGTTATTGTTATTATAGTCTAAAGGCGCAAACACAGCAATTGCGATGGAACGCCAAGACTGCAGGAATGCGCAGAATAACTGTGGTTATTTCTACACTATGACAGATATCGTTTGCTATGTTACTCTGTAAAATTAATGGTGTTTTGACATGATGGTAGGAAGGGAATGATGTGCAGTGATGATTCAGTACATAAGAAGTTAAAAAAAAGGTGGTTTACATGAACAGAAGAAAAAAGGCTACGCAATGTATTTAGTGGATTCACATGATGTGGGCATCCGTGGTAGGGTCTGAAAAGCCACCGTTACCAGCCAAGCACCTTTAAATTGAAAAAAAGTAAAAAAAAAAAGTCCGATACAATTTCCTTGCTTCAAAGAAGCGAGGAAGTAAGGTCATGTGAAACAAATGTTTGGAATAGACGCAATGAATATCTAAAAACAATGTGTTCTTCTGTGGTTGGTTGGTTCTGCGACGTATTTCCAGTTTAAGATTTCCTGAATTTTTCAGAGCGTATACACTAGACGAGTATATTAACGAGTGCTCTAAGCGATTATTAGTACGTGTGATTATATCACTTACGGCAGTATTCCCGCTTCCTTGATAGAGCCGAAAATAAGGTGAAAATCTTTTGACAAGGGGAACGTCGCCGGAGTGAACGTTTCGACAATCAGGGGTTGTCTCCGTCAAGACAGCAGCTGTTGCCCTGATGTTTCTGTGTTGATGTCCTGACGAACACAAATCCAACTTGTCGAAACACTGGCCGTAGCGACATACCCTTCTCAAAGATTTAGCCATCTGTTCGAACCTCCATTTCTCCCTGAGAGCCTGTATTGATTAAGGGCTAGAGCCTTTGATGCCTCATCAAACGGGAAATTTGACCGTTCGCAGTGACCGTCCCGCGGCGTCGGGAACGAGTGATGCAAAAAATCCCCACGTGATGACGTCATCATGACGTCACAGATCGCAAAAGTCCGTGACGTCATGTGACGTAACACCACATGATGCCGTGGTAGCACCCTGCCTTTAGGCGGCAAAGCAAACCGGAGACCGCGCGACATCAAGAGAAGGAAATGAAGACGGCGCTTGGCAGTGGCACGTGAAGCCACGGCACGTGTTCCCTGTTCCTTTATACATCGATTGAGAAGAAAGAGAAGATGGCATTCGCCTTCAGGTTACCTTAGGAGAATGCACAAGGAACCCTTGTGAGTTCTTTTTTTAACCAAGTAAGGTGTTAGTTGCGCGTAACGGAACGGCAACGGCTGTAGCGGCGATGTTTCCAACGAACGATATTGACCTCGCATACATTACCGGCCATCGTTTTACATGTTAACCATGCGCGTCAGTAGCGGGGGTGTGTCACCATGCATCGATCAGCCCCACACCTCTCGTAGCCGTGTTATTATCATCCACCCAGCAGCCTAATGACACCATTACAGCAATATAAATAAATGCATAATGGGTGATTAACGATGTTCTCCAATTTTGTCTTTATTGTAGGTTGAGAAAGAAGCCAAGAATGGCGGCGTGACATTGCTTCACAACGACGAAGACGTGGGTGAGAAAACCGGCTGTGGCACCGAGATGTCATTTCTACAAGAAGAGAAATATATCTTTAAGTCTGGGCCACTAACGAATACCGGGACCAATGACATCTTGTTATAGCGATTCAACTAACCAGTGTTACCACAGTAGAAGTTTTACCCAACTGTCTATTTTTTTCTGCCGCAGGAACAAAATAAAGTTGCATCATGACTTCCAAATACTGCGCATACATTAAGCTACCCTATAACGGCGATAGCCAATTCGGCTATGTATAGTGGCCAAACTTATTTGTCAGTGACTGCGTGCTTTGCCGGCGAAGGTCCTTAAACAGACCTTTTACAGTGCGCTGTCTGTGGACCGCAAGCCCGGGCTCGCCACAGGTGCGCCGCTATTGAACTCATTTTGAATGTTGTGCAAGCAGGCATATTGGCCACCGAATGTCCCTACAGCAACACTCTGCCGAGACGGCGAGGATCGCTTGCGGTTGTCACTTATTTAAAATACAGATGAGTAGAAAAAGCAACATTGGTGTCATCGTGAATTTGCAGTGATTGCGTCACAGTCTTGAAACGGTGAGGTAGGACTCTGCGATTGCTTGGGCCGCCTGAACTCCACAAACAGTTCTGCCCATGCTTATGGCAGTGGGAAGTACAGTAGCGCCGTCTGCGTGACCTTCTGCAGCATTCACGCCCGTGAACATGGTTTAAAAATCGTTGCTGCTAAAAACGGTTTTGATTGCTGTCAAATTAGTACTATCTAAAGCGGGTATAGCTGGGATCCCTAACGTGCGCGAATGCACAGGGTATGTTGTGAAAGAAGGCAAGGTGTGCAAACACGGACATAAGTTATCAAAATTGGTCATTCAAGACTGGGCGAGGCGCTTCCCCGTTTTGTGCCGTTTGTGGTGACATCGGCGACATCGAAGATTTTATTTGGCTGTGCCCGCAGTTTCATAGGGAAAGAACAGCGATGGTACGCAGCTTGCAAAAAGGTTGTCACAAGCGCGGGACATTTGAAGATGTCATTTTTCCTGAAGGGCCCACGGCAACGAGGAGGAGCATGCAACGGATTCTCATGGCTTTCCTGCAAGACACTGGGCTGTGTGACATTTGGTGGCCGACCCCTATGATTCAGGAGATGCTCAGGCGGAAAAAATTGCCGGTCATTTAGGCCAGGGTAACACCACAACCACCAACACCACCACCATCTATTCCCTCTCCAAAAGATCACAAAGGAGGAAGCTGTCAGCTGGCGCTTCATCCCGACCGGAACTTTTGCAAACTTGCATTTTCTCAATAAAATGCACCCAACAATTAAGTACTCAGCGCGCTGCCCATGGTGCTCTGAGAAACCCACATTAATACCCACTACATGGACCTGCCGGGCCATTCGCGGCCTGCACGTCATTGAACAAGCGAGTGTGGAGTGGTGGGAGGAGTTGCTGCGATAACCTTGACGATCAGATCAGTTTGATCGAGAGGGCACGCAGGGCGGCAACTGCCTGTGGCGTCTTAGGCTGAGGACAGCCAGCACTGCTAGACAGGACTTCCGGACCAAGCTTGCCCCGCACGACAAACGGACCAAGCTTGCCCCGCACGACAAACCCCTTTCTGCCAATAAATGTTTTCCTTCCTTCCTTCCTTCTTGACTAAACTTTGGAACGTACAACATTTCGAGGAGAACTGAATAAGAAAAAAATCCGTGTGCGCATTCGTGTGAAACGTACTATGGAATTCATCGCACAGGAATAGGGGCTTTCTTTATTTCTTTATTTTTTTTTTGGGGGGGGGGGGGGGTATCCAGATGAGCAAGAAGTAAATACTTATTTGTGAAGTCGCGCTACAGCAGTGCTTAGTAGGCGAAACACAAGCTAAACACGTACAAATAAAACAGCAATAAAAAACATCATGTAGTGCGAAAGCGCAGATTGTGAACCATGGCGAGCATACCTTTCATTGGCACATTCCGATTCTCTCACTAGTAATAGCACGTTGGATGACCTTCGTGCATCGATTCGGCAATGAAGAGCGTAGATAGTACCAGTAGGTTGCAGTGAACGCGTTTTATTCGCCGACAATCGGCTGAAACCGCTCACAACGAAGCGCCGCTGTGCGCATTTTGTATATAAGCACCTCCGACCGCCTATCCAGACTACCGCCGCGATGGTGCTGCCACCTATAGGTCGATCTCGCGGTGAATAGGGGCGAACGCGCCGAGAAGTTAGATGTAGCCAGCCCTCTGGTGGTGGCTGCACGAAAGACTCCTCCTGAGCCGCTGTTCACTTTTGCGAATGCGTCGAACTGGTGACTCTCCGAAACCCCCTTCGCGGGCATTGACCTTGGTGAGCTTGAAGGTAATACTCACGGAACGAGGTGTTTTCTGTATTTGTACTGGGAGGAGTAGAATTGTCATTCTAAAAGAAAGAGAAGATATTTCTATAAACAACCACCGCAAAGCGGTGAGAGCAAGGCGGCGCTATCTATCAAGCGCTATAACTTACAAACAACGCAGATACGATGTGCGTGTGCGTCATTTTTTATGAGATTATCTGTCAAGAGGGTCGCTACTGCGCACCAGAAAAAAAAATGTCTCCTAGCCTGAAGGAAGTGTGGAGCTGGGTGGCCTTTTTTGCTTCTCGTTATTTTTTTTCTTTCTTGAGACGATTGTTGCCATTAATGTAACACTCTTCCAATCTTCTCAGCCAAACGAATGTTGTGGTTAAAATTATTGTCTGCTTTTTTTTAACGGTTGATTTTTTTTTGTTTTTTTTTTTCGAGCGACTTCCTTGACTTGCTAAACTTACTACGCTGCAACATTGTAACAATATTATGCTGCATGTCACAAACGATCGCTGGAACCACCCTCAAAAGCGCGTAAAAACACGGCGCCAGCCGATCACGCGTCGCGATTCAGGGCGCCAGCAACCGTCGCTTCCCCGAAGCGTACACCGCCGCACTTCCTCCATGAACAACGCGCACCGTGAAAGCGAACACCAGGCAACATCGAGAGAATTCGAGAAGCCAACGCGGCTGCGCCGGTGCGTGTCCGTCTACGCAGTAGAACTTGCTAGAGGGATCTACCCTGTTCCCATGGCTTTCACTGTGCCGCGCCCACATGAGCGATGTGGAATATTCGCGAACTCGACCGCGGCCTGATATAAGCGGGCGGCGACGTAGAGCCAGGGGAGTCGGTGAAGAAGCGGCAAAAGAATCGTGTAACCGACGGACATTGGAGGGAACAACGACAATCAGCGCTGGAGTCTCCGCGTTTCCTCGAAGAGAAACATTCGGGACCATTCCAGCAATCGTGTAATGGACTCGACTGGTTAATATTTCAAGACCATAAGTGTTCTTGAAGATCTTTTTTGTAATTCGTAAGGTTGAATTTGTCGCGCGATTGGTTCGATTGTCCCCGTTGTCCTAACACCATCTGAATTTAATAGCCGAATGTGCATGTATGTACATGTGTATGTAATCATTGTACTAGGATGTATTTTGTTTGAGTTGACAACTCTTGGCTCTGACTCGGTCTTTGGACCACAACCGGTGTTCGCTGGTGCACTGAAAGGCCCTACCCTCAATTGTCCGAGCTTTCGTGGTGCGCTTCGGGGGGGCCGATACGTCAGCCCTTGGAATCTGTTAGGCGATTGCCTTCTCATTTACGGTAGTAGTAACGCTGTACTTAATAAATGCCTTTGCGGCGCATTAATATCCGCCCAATATAAAAAAAATAACACCGACGATTACGATAATGTCTCGTCCGAATTCTGAGCACCGCTGTTTAGGTGTTCTAATTTCGGCTTCGGTGGCGCACACCTTTAGATTCTGGCATCGGCAGCACTGAGCCTCTGCTCAGGCAGCTTTAGCCGCAGCGGAGACGACGCACTTTCACCATATGCGTCGCTCATTGTTCAGAAAGAACTGCCTGAGACTATTGCGTATGTAGTTACACGGTTTATATTAAGAAGAGAACGCCGTTGCGTAGCGTGACTGGCAAGGGCAACTTCGTGAAGCTCATTTCACATCAACCGCTGCAGACGGAGCGTAGCGCGACGACCTCGCTAACCAGGAGGCCTTGGAAGGCAGCGCGTGCGCGCGTTCCACCACTGCCGACGCACGACGGCGTGCACCACTGTGGCGCCTCCGGTGGCCGCCGCGGAACCTGTCGTACGTATTGCCACTGTTGTTCCCTCCGGCTCGCGCTCTCCTTGCTATCGTCGTGTTTCATCTTGCGCTGCACTCCGCGTTCACTCTCTTTCGCCCTCGTTCATTCTGCCGGTTACAACGACAGCGACGCCGCTCAGCTCAGACACGGCCGCCCAACAGCTGCACTGTAAAGTTCAAGTATCTGTATTGATGTATACTTATTCGTGTAGTTGCATTCCGGGACACATGGTTTTTCTATTTCGCGAAAATATCTCCGAAATATTCCGCCACGTCAAAGGCAGGTGCATCTCACTATTTGTATTTCATGCTTCCAGCACATGGATTTCGATATGTGTGTCCAGAAAAAATTTTCCGAGCATCTATGTCCAGCCTACCTAAACAACATGGCGAGGGCCTATTGGATATGTGCGGACCAAATGTCGTCACATTCGGATGGAGCCAAAAATCGGCGCTGGGCGCGTTGACCCAGGCGATATGGAATATGTATCACTGAGAAGAGGAGGTGTTTAAAAGTACAGCACTCAGCTTATTAATAACTCGTCCTGACTTACAAAGTAGAGGAAGCCTTAACAAAAAGCAGCAGATAGTGAAGCCAAAGAAGCATAGGGGATGTCAATTGTACTGTTTCAAGCGTATTGTAGTAATTTTGATATAAATGTGAGGAAAGTAAACTGGACGAAAAGACAACTTGCCGCCGGCAGGGATCGAACCTGCAACTTTAGGTACCTGGCCTGCAGATTCGATCCATGGCCAGCGGCAAGCTGTCTTTTCGTCCAGTTTACTTCCATCACGTCTATACCACAATTACTTCAAAATACACTTGAAGCAGTACAAATGACGATCCCTATACTTCTTTGGCTTAACTATCTGCTGGTTTTCTTTAAGGTTGCGTCAAACAAAAAACCAGCCCTTGAAATTCCATTCCGTCTTTCAAAGTAGAGGGAGACTTTTATTTAGACATTTTCAACAAGTGAAGGTCAGTATCCGCTGCGTTTCTTCTTTGCAACAGATCATACGAGAGAGGCTGGCCGAAGGCTTATTCAAAACAATCCAGTGTTAGAAACGTTTACGTTGAATACCTTTCAAGTATGAATGTCTCGCTGACATGGTTATACGTGTAAACAATGTCATCACAACTTTTGCTACGTTCTTAAATAGAAATTAATACATAATCCCTAAAAAGTTCGCGCAAAACTTTCTTCTATAGCCTTTCTATCACTAGCAAAGGCTGTCGATACTCCACTTCGGCATCATGAAATTAATGACTGAGATATGTGTTTTCTAACGGAAATGAGGAAAGCTTTTCAGTGTAAGGGCATTTGTTGAGTTTTTTTAGAGGCGAAGCTCCTTAAGACGTAGCCTTGTCTTCGGTTGTCGTAACGGTATAGAACCATCGCTTTAGTCGAAACATATGCGAGACACACAAAAAAAAGGCTTTAAAATAGACTTCAACGTAGACATAGGCTAATTATAAGCTAAGAGATCGCTGTTCCCGGCGAAAATAGCCTATCGAGAAGAGTATTGATGAGTTGACCTCTACTAAAGTATGCCTAGATTTTAAGGCTTCTCAAGGAAACCTGCAACAAAAAGGCACACGTCGAGCACTATATGTCCCAACAAATTACTCATATTAAAATGGTATCTTGCCACCGCTAAGATGGCGGGTTCTTGGATTCACTTTCGACGTATATCCTCTGCTCCAGCAATTTTCTGAATCCTCCTCGAATTGTCAAAGACGCCTGGAAAGCGAAATAAATTTACAGTTATATATAGACTTTATGTCACTCAATTTATATTATATGGGGCAACGCTCGGATAACGTACGGTGACTCACCGATACGATACCTAGAGCTTCGCCCACTCGTCATGATTCACTTCGTGGAGATGCGTGGATTCTTTTAGATCTGAAGCATCTTATGGCGAAGCTTAATCCGGTGGTGGTGGTGGTGGTGTGCCGCGTGCCCACCCTTACTGCGCATGCGCAAACCCTTTAAAAAAAATAAAAACCTCCTCTCCCCCTCTCTCTCCTCTAGGCATCCCTCCCCATGGCAACCACACCCTCACTGCGCATGCGCCTCCCCTCCTCTCTCCCCTCTTACACTCCCCCCCTCTAGGCATCCCTTCCCGCGGCGTCTACACTCCCCACTGCGCATGCGCGTCCCCCCCCTCTCTCTCCTCTCCTACGCTCACCCCCTCTCTCCTCTACGCATCCCTGCCCACGGCGTTCAGACTCCCACTGCGCATGCGTGCCAGCCCCTCTCTCTCCTCTCCTACGCTCCCCCCCTCTCTCGCCTCGCGACGCCGACACACGCAGCGTCTGCTAGCGAGTTTCTTGGTTGAAAAAACCAACTGCTCGCGCTGCACATCCGTTCACTGGCCACCCCGTATATATGGCAATGGATCTTGACCTCCAAGGTGGTGCCGGTGGGAGATTTCTCCTGTGCGTTGTTGAACAATAAAAATTCGCAGCGTGCGCGTTAACTAAAAGCGGAGTGCGGGTCTCTGTGTCCAGTCGGAGTCTTCTGTCTCTCATTGCCCATTAGCAGCGATTGATATGTTCCAGTAGGAAACACCGCTCCATCACTGCGTGCTTTGCGCCCCCCCAGGTTTCTCTCCTGTGCAACGCTGCGATGAGCGCCAGCGTCAACGCCGCCGCCAGTGTAAGCGTTAGCGCCCGCTGCTTCACATCTGCACATGGTTCCCTTTAGCGGGAGATGGTGTAATTTTTTTATATATGGGAGAACATGCAGCATGCGTTTTTATGTGAAATTGAAATAGTTGGGCGTTGTAAGTGTGCAAGCTCAGTCGAGCTGGCACTATGTAAAGATGCAAAAATTTTACACTTGAGGTGTTGTGAACTTCCAGGGGTTCATGCGTTTTGATTGAGTATCGACAGAACCGGCGCATTTCCTGTGACACCAGGGTGTATACACATGTTGTATTTTGCAACGAAACAGCGTAGGAATTTTTCAATACCTCTGCGATGTTCCTGCACTTACGAGGTCAGTAGCTCAATACCCATAAAAGCGTAATGTCCTACGGCGTTTGGTGGGCGCCAGGTGCAGAAATTCCTGCTCCTAAGTAAGAAAAAAACATAGTTGATCCCTCTGTCATAGGGATCGGTGAAGCATGAAAGTGAAACGTGTACTTACAGAGGTAGTTCAATGTTTACTGTACATTGATATAAGAGAGCTTGCACAATGTCTATTGGTGTTTGACAGTTATAGCACCGTTTAACATGGATGCATCCACGCTGACGCTTGGTGGTACATCTCTGTCCCGAAGACTAACGTCCATGATCAATGATTAAACAAACCCCTGTGGTCATAGATGCTTGTGGTAGCTGTACGGTGAGAGCGGAATCGGAGAAAGCGGTGTGAGAGCCAGATGAGCGTCACTGATTGGACGCCGAACTTTGGCTAAGGTCGCCTACTCGCGGCATTTTTTTAGATGCGAAGCAGCTCTTTCACTAGGCTGTGTAACGCTGTCCCTCCGTCCGTGCGTCCGTACGAACGCGCCGCAACGCGCTCCCCTCGCCGCAGGTGTTGGAGCGGTGCCAAGTAGGTCACGCCGCAGCTGCGCGTTGACGTCACGCTCCCCTCGCAGTGCGCGCTGATGTCACTCTCTCCCTCGCCTGCCCCGCAGCTGCCGCCTGACGCGCGCCTAACGTACGCGTTGAAACATGTCTGTACGTGTCACCTCTCTCTCGCTTCACCCTCTCCACCGCTCCCATGCGCAACGCTGCTGCTTCGCATCCCATCAGGGTTCCCTTTGGGAAGATGGGATTTTCAGCGCTCTGCAAGTCGCTTCGGCTTTAAACCACGAAGTCGTTATAAGCACGTGTTCTGACGCGCGATGGCAATGTACGCTTGTACCAAGCAATATTATTGTGATATTACATGTTACATTGCGACGCCCACATACAGGACGCGTGAGTTTATGAAGCATGGAAGTTCTTTGCACTGCATTTACAAGCAGAGGAAGTTATTTTCACTCTTTTTCCAAGCATAGGCGTGGCTGTGTGGTAGAACACCTTCTTTCCACGCAGACGGCCTGGGTTCGATCCTGACTCGGACCCGGAAATTTTTGATATTCATTTCATTTGCATCTTTCTCGAATTTTCGGTCACGGCCAACATGATGATGTTTCGCTCACAACCAACGACGCCGACACCGACGCCAGAATTGTTGCGAAAGGAGCTCTTTAACGCTATCGCGTTAAAGCTGCATAGGCGTTATTATACACATAAATAAAACAACAAACGTCCCTCGTGCATTGCTCGCATCAATCAAAGGTACAAGTGAACGCACGCGACTGACCGAGGTCGGGTAGGGCTGGATAGTCTCAGGCTGCCGACTGAGCGCGAAAGAATACGAAATATAATACCCGTAGCGCAGAGGGTGGCAAAAAAGAAATCCACGCATATCCACGAAGTGAATGCTGATGATGGGGCGAAGCAGTGTGCATCGGATCGTGAATCGTGGCCTTCTATTTTTTTCTGGTGAACAGCCTTTTACTTTGTTATTGTTAACCTTTTCTTCTGTCATATGCTTTGATTGATGGGTGGTTAAATGTCGGTCTTTTTACGGTGTTGTGGACCATTTTTTTCCTTAAGAGAATTCTAACGTAGCTGCTTTTTGCGAATGCCGGACGCTTGTCATGGAAGGCTGGCAATTTTAAAGAACTAGCATTTTCAGCGCTCTGCTAGTCGCTTTAAATATGCCTCATGAGTCGAAAACTGAAATTTCGGGCATCGGCGACCGGCGCCGGCATCAACACGATTTGTACCGAAAGTCACGTGAACTTCAAACACATCAAATGATGCCGGCGACAAAGCTTCCTATCACGGTATCAGTGGCGTGGTATTGTGACGTCTTCACGACGTCATCATTCACATCATGTTATGATTTGATCTAATGATGTCATCGCATGGTATTGTGGCTTGGTCAAAGGTGGTTTGATGTCCCGGAGTAGTGTAACTTATTGAGGGTCTTGAGAGAGCTTAGGATTTCGTCACATGAACGGTACCTAGCCCAATGCCACCTAGATTTCAGGCCTGCTCACTGCCGCCGTGACGTCACGCCTTTTGACCGAACGAGCGCGTACGGGAGGCTGTTGCCACCAACGTCGTCTGTGAAAAGATAAAACGTTCGCGGCGAGTTGTGCAATAGCTCAATTTTGCCTTTTCCTTCGGGATCGGCACTCGTTTAAGGAATGTATTACGATTAAATTTTTTTTGTGATTTATCTGTAAGCCATTTATTACTCAAGCATAAAAGATCGTACGCTATCGAAGGTGTGACCGATTTATAAGAGCAACGTTTGATGGCCCAACAAAGTGACGAAATAAATGAGGTAAATTTTATTAAATTTTTATTCTTTACTTACACACTCACCCACACGCGACACACTGAACAGAAGATGCACAGAAAATGTTCATATTCATTTGCTAAATTTCTGCAGTTTTCTCTGATGATTGAACGCTTTTGTACATGCCGGTTTTTGGATCGCTGTACTTGGCAATCGTCTTTAATTATTCCGGCTTCAAATGGAACCCACACACCTGAAAACTATTTGCAATTTATCACAGGCTTCCTGCTCCGCATGCCCCTTATTGACTAAGGTACAAAAGAGGGAAATCTTCGAGATATCTACAGGCATCCAAATTCGGATGAGGAGCAGCG
Organism: Rhipicephalus appendiculatus; assembly: GCA_030522465.1. Classification (NCBI taxonomy): domain Eukaryota; kingdom Metazoa; phylum Arthropoda; class Arachnida; order Ixodida; family Ixodidae; genus Rhipicephalus; species Rhipicephalus appendiculatus. Next base: position 409,558 of record JALIZH010014057.1, on the reverse strand, counting down.
GTACATATTTCGAGGAAATAAATTAGGCGAAAATGCTGGCGAGACTGGTGCATAATTATAATACCACTAAAAATGGTTCGAGCAGCGGTAACAAATACTACGCACTACATAACCGACGTACGGTGCCACGCACCAGCTCTCTTTCCCTTCATCAAGAAGGTGATCGGAGGTGTTACAGTAATCCCACGGTGCTATGTGCAAATAGTGAAATGTTTACCGACCCTGAAGGAAAAACGCCTGTTCTGAGAATATATTGCCACGCTTGTTTATTGCTTCATTTTGATGTGTTCGGGGTGCGAGCAGTAGAACGTAAAACGCATCTCTCGCTCCGCTTGTGAAGTCGGTTGAGTGGAGCGTGAAGGTGCGTCTACTTTGTGTCGCCTTCATTTTGCAGCCAAGTAGACCGCGTATCGGCAAACGCGTTCGTCAAAAGCGCGAAATCTATGCAGTTCCTATCACTGTCTTGGGACGCTACGTTATCGCGGGGGCGAGCGTGAGCGATAAAAGTGTCTAATGTCAAGGCTTACGCTAACAAGTCAGAAGCGCGCACGACAGCATTTCACAGAAAGAACCGAACATATTAGAGGTGGTGCTTTTAAAAGAAATCAAAAACATACCTTCGAATCACGCAGAGGACGCATATCGATGCCATCCCGATGAACGGCATTCTCTCAGTTCGGCTTTTAGGTCGTCCTTGAAGAATGAAAACACTTGGACCTCCGGTACGTTGTCAATAGCGGCGATAGCTGGGTCCGCAGCACTGCCCAATTGGGAGAGCTTCCAGGTGTACACTTCGCGAACATTATGTGAACGAAGCACATCATATCACCCCGCAGCACTACACAGACGCAGAACAACACGGTCATCTTCATGCAGTCGCCAAAAGAAACACCAGCACACCACGACAGGCTTCGTCAGGCTTAGCAATCCTGCTCTCTCGAACGGCGGGAGCATGCATGTGCACGTCTACTAGGCCGAAGACAAGAGTCAAAACTGAGTGACGTCAGAGGCCATGCCCGGAGTAGTGAGCATGCCTGAATTATTTTTCTAGGGGGCATTGGCCTAGCCTCACCTAAAGCGACCGCCACTTTCTGTCCAGCGACAGCGATTACTACCTGCAGTCAAGTCCCCTCAGACACAGTGCCTTAGCCTCGTTCCTTTATGGTTCGACAATGGCAATACAGCGCCTAGCTTCGCTGAGGCTGTACAGCCGACGTTTCGTAGCTGCAATAATGTAACTGTAACGTCACCTGAAAACTACCACGCTCTGTGTTTTCGACTGCTTACATGATAAAATGTGCAGCATTTCTTAGCCGACGAAAGACATTTAGAACGTTTCTGTCTATCTGTATACTTCGCCGCCTACGTCTGGGCACTCGTGGTCACCTGCTTATATTGCTATAGACCAAATTCGGCATAGGAGGGCATGAAGATGTGGTGAAAATGACTGTATGGTCAATAAATGAATAATTGCGAAAATCCTGTCGTGTATGTCATGAAACCCTTCTCTCCATTCACGTGCGGAACGTACCCGTATACCACGGGCCGCGTGAGCAGGTATGCGCCGTAGGTGGATGGTTGGATGGACGAAATAGCTTTATTAAGGTCCTATAGGTCGCGCTAGTGTCCTAGCCTGAAGTGGGCAGCTCCCACGTCATTCACTGATTAAGTCTAGCCGTGAACGGAGACAAGACGGACAGAAATTGGTAATTTAAACGTGGGGGACGTTTAGAAAATCCGGCATCGCCAGCGCTGACCCAACGAATATAAAGAATAAAAAACTACGATACCAGCAGGAATCAAACCCAGCCATTCCCCTATAACACAAGTGTCATGTCGGTTTAACGTCATTGGTGCTTCCAGTGATGGCTCCGCTTTTATAACAGTCTGATAAACATTACTTATGAATTCGTATGGCTCTTTGGTATATTCAAGCGCCGATCGACCTCGGAAGGAATACGCTAACGAATAATATTTTCATCATTGAGCCATAGTGTGCATTTAGTTTCGATAAAACTCACGTTTGTACTCTAACGTGAGTGCTGACGTTGCATCAGATGATAAGTTGCGCACCCTTTAAACACCAGTGTAGTCGATGCGCCTGTTAAGCCCACGATGTGCCCACAACTACTCCATTTACAAAAACGCGCCGATTCACCTTCCAACACTTGTCTCAAATCCAAAAGATGCAGCATACACAGCTGCTCGCTGGTTGTTTCACATGAAACCAATTCCCGTAATGCACGGGATTTGGTGAAATTTTTTTACGTTACCAAACAACGGGCTGATTTGCCAGCCCAACGGTATTATAGAGGCAGCTGCGCGAATTTCGTTTGCTCACCGCGTACTCAACAGTTGCATTTAAGCGCTGATACTTTGTCTGTTTAGTAATATAGCACGTAAATGAAATGACAGGGCTGTCTATACCACAGCTATGCAACTGACTTTATACGTCACAAATCACTTCATACCACTTCTCAGGTATTCACCTATTAATTTTTTGCCGGTGTTCAGAGATTAAGTATGACCTCGCCGTCATATGCCTAGGTTCAAAGACAACTACTGCGAGCAAAGTCCTCAGTGCGAATACGCGAGGACGCCTATTCTTGGCAGTAGTGGGTTATTCAACTTGATCTTCACCTTCAGATACGCGAGTGCCGTGATAAGGTATTTTTTCCCTTTTGTGATCGCACAAGAATAAGTTTTAATGTGTTTATTATCATAAGTTCCATTTGAGAAATGGTCGTGAACTTTCCATTTCACATTGGAGTAGTTCGCCTTGCAGTTGGCATTAATATTGGAAAAATGTAAACTTGTCCTAGCAGCGAGAAAGTATACAGAGCGTTGCTTTGTCCGCGCTAAGCACATGTGGAGCTTTGAAAACAGGACGCTTCACAGCTGGAGACGTGGAAACGCATCATTAACACAGAGCAAGTTTGATGTCTGCGAAATAATGAGTGTGCGCGAAAATGTAGCTCTCTAATTAACGACAACGCCAAGGCGGACAAGTATACGACGTTGATTAATGACCCGGCTCCGCACATTCGATATCCCTGCAATTTTAGGGTGTTTACCTTTGAAAAAAATGCTCATACATACGCAAAAGTACGTAGTGTCTTCCACATCGAGCTTGTGTTTCACATTTGAAGGCAAATAGGACACGAGTTGCTAAGCGCCGAACGCGCTGGTTGTTTCAAGGGTGGTTATCTTGTATCTAATTTCTGGCAGATTCCAGATCGAAAAAAATAACCGAGCGAGCAATCGCCAGTGGCTCATTGGAATAAGAAAGAAGAGATATTCATGTTAGAGCGCTGATTGTGGGCGAGCTACATACAGAGAGGCTCACGTGGCTTGAAATCCACGACGCCATTTCCAATGATGTGGGGATAACTGGCAGATAGGGAAACGTCAGACTCCCATTACGCGCACCTGTTAGATAAATAGTCCGTAAAATTTTACCTCATTTTTATTTACTTCATATTTTTTACGGTGTAGCTGAATGTGTTGCGATGGTGAAACGGCCAACTTATCGACATTCTTTGATGCCGGTACGCAGCGTCCGGTGAGTGACAGGCAATGTTCTCCCTGACCCGACATCCGCATGTAGAGGTCGGGGAGTATACACATCGTAAGACCCGTTTCGCTGCCTGAGCACACGGCGTCATTTACGGCGCATTGAACTGACTAAAAGGAGCGACAGCTGCTTTGTCGTTGATAGGTAAGTGAAGTGACTGTAACGGTAAGGACGTAGCGCACCAACAAAAGTGTTACTGGAGAATGAGATGAGTTTAATGAGAGGGGGTAGACACGCTGAGGTGCGGATGTTAATCATGGCGTCGTGTACCTTTTGTGAACCTTACGTATATTCCTCAAATATCAACACCCTACAAAAAATTCAAAGAACTAGTATGAGTCCCACGGTATGGTGTTAACGAGATATATAACTAACTATCCGATAGAAAAAAATGTGAGGTAAATAAACACAAGCTCGCCAGCACAGTAGAAATTTTAGTAGCAGTAGCGAGAAAAATGACTAAATTGTGGCCTGGACAGCACGCTCTGTTAAACTATTTAGGCGGTTTTTATTGCGATAGCAATTATGTGGAGACTCTCGGCTGGTTTTCGCCGTCGGCGTCGCCTTTGCCGTCGCCGTCATGTCCCGTATATGTATTTGTATCTATATATTTATAAAAGCCACAAAGAAAAATAATTCAGAAAAAATGTTTCAGATGCGCGGCATCGAACGAGGGACCTGTCGCTCTGTAGCCCGCGGCACTAACCGCTGAGCCACGAAAGCGCACGTCCTTCAACGTTCAAACGGCGAGCTATTTATATACAGCGTGTTTCCAGCGTGTTTCCAGCATTGCCAGCGAGATGGCTCAAAGGGCGCGCTCGGCAGAGCATTTGCTCGGCGCCCCACTCATCGCGACGCGCGCTCTCAGGTACTCCTCTCCGGCGCGTACTTTGCCCGGTGGGGAGTAGACGCCCGTGTTCGCGCGCTCTTATCTGGCAGTCGGGAGAATAGTACGCCTTAGGCATTCGCCGGAACGATTGCGTTGTAGTTACCGAGCGCACGAAGGTCACTTCGCTCGCTGCAGTCCCCCCGTTTGCGAAGAGAGCACGCTTTTCAAACATAGCGAAGTAACAACTGTGACGTTAGTTCGCGCTCGTCTGTACCTGTTAATACGTTTCGTGCGTCATTTTTGTTTGAGCAGCACGTTAAGTGTCGAGCTGTGAATATTGTTTGTTCGCTCTCGTCCTGTGCGTGTTGTTTTCGTGCGTCATGTGTGCGTGAGCAGTGCGCTACACTTTTCGACCTGCTTGCCATTGCTCGCTTGACATTTCAATTTGTTGCTATCGCATTCATTGCTTCGCCTTGTGGCAAAACTGCTACTTTTTTCGCTACGTCGATCACTACCTTTTGTATAAAATCCAGAATTCGTATTTCCCTGCTACAACTGCAAAGCACAACCATGAAGTCGAAATGGGAGTGAAGTTTTTTGTGGTACAAGGTCATTCTGGTGAAGTCTATCACCTCATCAATGATATTAACGAGAACTTAGAAACAATGATGCCAAGGAAAGTATAGGGGATGTTATTAGAAGTAATTTTAATGTAAATGTGAACAAAGAAAAGTGGACGAAAAGTGTCTTTAGGTTCTTGAATTCGATGTGCGGCTTCAAGTAAAAACTGCTTCAACGTGTAATGTTCTTACTGACTTGTTGGCTGGAATGTTCCAAATCAGTCTGTATCTGGTAAGAACTCTATATCTGTTCTATATAAACTATTTACATGGCAGACTGAACTATTTTAATTTATCGTTTTATTTGGAACTTATTTTGAGTTAGAGATCAAGCAAGACGCAGCAACTGCGCTCTTATTTCTGTGCTTTTCCTTACTGAAAATGGCATTATTTATTGTTGAAGTAATGAAAACTCTACTCATAAACCCACTTGTGTTCTATTTGGCTACAAATTTGGCGATGAAATAAATGACTACCTACTTTGGCTACTTTCAGCTCGAGTTCTGGTTACCTTTTGAAATCCACCCAACGGCAACCCTGGTGTGGTTTAAAGCTGCCCAGCCCTTGCAATGTTCACAGCTGCACTGGTACGCGTGGCACCTGACCGATGCGTAGAGGGTTCTGCGCCAATTCGCAAAAGGAATAATTAAGGTGTAGTGGGCACTTAGCAACTGTACATCCGTTAGGCATTCTAGGATAGTATGCAACGACCAATGACGCGCACAAGCGTTACCTTCCCTGCGGTATGGTTGAAGGCGATGCGCACGGGGCCTGATTAAGCTCTCGCGTTCTACTCTTGAAGGCAAAGCACGAGAGTCCTCCAAGTCTATATTTTTTTTTGTTCTAGCCGTGGAGGTACCCCGCTGTGTATCATTGGTTATGGTACTCGGCTGCTGACTCGAAGCTCGCGGGTTCAATCCCGGCCTCATTTCAGTGAAGGCGAAATGGTAGAGGCCCGTGTCCTGTGCGATTCCAGTGCACGTTAAAGAACACCAGATGGTCGAAATTTCCCCTGCCTCATAATGTGTCGTGGTTTTGGCACATAAAATCCTAGGTGTTATTATTATTCATATTATTATTATTATTATTAGTACTATCATTCTAGCCACGGTGAATTCTTTTGTAGCAAGAGAACAGTGTAATATAATTTGATCAGAAAATAATTATTGTGAAAATGATTAGATTACAGAGTACATTGTTGATAGAATAAATGACACTGGAACTGCATTGCGGCATTGGCAAAATGCGACAATAAGTTTAAATAAAGGTTAACAAGATTTAAGGGCTATTTCAGGGGTTAATCGCTGTGCAGCAAGCGTAATACAGTGAGCATTAAGGCGTTAACTTTCAATATATGTCACTGTTCAAGGGCCTAGAGTACACAAGAGTGCTGAAATATTAAACCAGACAGTTAAATACATGGTACATGTGCTTAGAGTGGGGGTATAGGCTGATAATGCCAGCATCCACACAAACATACTTTATAGCAATGCGGATACAGCAGCTGCGAAAGCTGTCCGGCTGAGCGCAGCTGGAATCATGCTGTTTATGCCGATGAACGCGTCGCTTGCAGAGAGAACTGGCATCCGCACATCTCCCTACCAGCCGCTACGTTGACGATGCACCCCACGAAAGACCTGGATATCTATGACTGCGTTGTGTTCGGTGTGTTGACAGTGGTGGGCTACCTGGTAGGCTTGTACTTTTCCTTTGCAAGACAACGGCGACAGGTGAGAAGCAGGATATGCGATACGCATTTCACTTGACACACTGATAAGTGTTTTCGAGCATCCATTTCATTAACGTGCGTTGCGATTATTTACTCTAAAGCAAGAAGAGTTTTAGCGAAGCAATTACGCAGCAATGTGCATGGTGTACAATTACCTCGAAATTGTACACAGTCATGGAGCGACACAATGAAGATTTTAGACACGCTGGACTATTTTCTGTCGCAGAAAGTTATCGTCAAAGAGTCTGCATCCGCAGATCCGTGCCTGGAAATAACAAAGGATATGCTTACACTTCATGTTATTTTCTTTTTTTATGTTCTTTGCTAGAGTTACATTGGCTCGTATGTTAAAGCAAACTTTTATGCTGCATGTACCAGAATAATACGTATTGCATGTCACTTTGCGAATGCTATTTGAAATGCTATGTTGAACGACACGTGCCGTATGTTCCACTTATTTATGAGCCAACGAGTAGCACACAGTGTTGTACGCCAACATGTGCTTGGATCGTAGTAAAGAACACAAAAAGTAACAAAAATATGCTCGGTTTAAAGCGCACTTTGTGGTTACGGTCACACGATTCACAAAACTCTTCCCTTTCAGAAAACGCCTAGGTGTGGTAATGGAACAGACGCTGAAATCGAAGCATTTCTGGGTGGTCAGACGCTTCCCGCCGCCGCCTTGGCCATGTCCGTCGTGGCATCGGTAGCGAATGGCATGAACGTGGTGAGCTTTGTGGGACACTACTACGCACACGGATTTCACAGCATCTGGGTTTTGGCTGGCACCTTGTTTGCGTCGACACTGACTGTCACAGCAGTAGTGCCCTTGCTCTACGGGCTACGGGTGGCCTCGATTTTTCAGGTAACAGATTAAACGAGAATCTTTTAAAGAATATTCATTTGCTCTCAGGGCACCACTTCTCTTTTGTATGCAGTTATGTCACAGTTGAATAGTGCTGCAGTGTCATGCAGGAAAAAAAAAACGACTTCAGCAAGCCCTTCGACGATCGAAAGAGAAGCGAAGCAGCTCATTCTGTGCCCGAATACGGATTTCACATTTGCGTATTTTAATCAAATACGGCAGTCCAGGTGAAAATTACTAAAACCGGCTGCATCTCATTTATCATGTTTGTGGAAATCTTCTTTTCCTCATGCAATTATTAGGCGTTCTCGAACATTTTATGTTCAGTGATGTCAATTTTTATGTTGAAATATCCCTGTGGTAGTACCCTTCCGGTGATATGTGGTGGCTTATGGTGCCGTGGCTCTTTACCACAGTATGGTATCCCGCATGGGAAGTTAGGCAATAAAGCTTTCCATTCAGGCTTAAATTAGAGTTAGCATCCTTCTCTACGTATATAACGCTACTAGATTTGTAAAACATAGTTTTGTATCGTCGTATTGATTCTTTACGAATGATTTTATGATAATAATTCAATATCTCTTACAAATCGATCATTGGTAAGAAAAACACCGATGGCACCAGAATCTCATATTTACCTCGCATTGCTTTTTTTGTGTGTGTAGTACCTCCGTCTCCGTTTCGACAACAAGGTCGGGATCACGGCGTGCCTTGTCTACTTCGTACTGAGCGTAAGTGATACAAAGCAAACAAGGAAAAACTATTTTCGCGAGATCTCGTGCATCTTCACTTCTCAAAACTGAAAAAAGAACACAACACTCGGCGTCAAGCCAAAAGATAGACTCTGTTGTGTACTCCATTGAGTGTTTATGGCGCTTTTTTTTTGTTGTTTAAAATATATAATGTCAAATGCAGTTTTTTCCGGACATAATGTTGGTTCATTGCTCTTTGTTTCTCAGTAACGTCAGTAACTTGGAGTCAAGTTTTAACAGTGAACCTGTTGAAGTTTCCGGTAACCCCGTATCCGGCGGACGCAGGAAACTTGGTCCAGCTGTGCGAAGCGAAGTGGAAGCGTAGTATAGCCATCTATAGTGCCACACATGCTCGTTTATTAATTGTGTTACCGCCCATTACACTTGTAACTGCTGCCTTGGGCAAACCGCGCCCAATTAACTGGGGACCATCTGGGTAATCTTAGAACCTTCCGATGAGATTACGCTCACAACGCGACCATTAGTTTGTTCTGGAACTTACGCGGCCGCTAGCGATAACGCTAGAATCTTCGATGACATATATAAATGCCGATGACCCATACATACAAAGAGTTTCGCCTTGACCGTGTCGACTGCTGCCTTCGGCAACGTCACAACCACGTGACAACAGTAGAGTGTAGCAAGGGGTAGGAAAGCGAAGTGAGGGTGAGGTATGGTGTACTAGAATGGGATAGTGGGCCGTCTTCAGAGCAAACCAATGGGACAGTGGTGGTCGCTTTTGCGATGACGCCACCAGTAGGGCGCTGCGATCGAAACGGTGTGCCTATGGCGCGAATTTTGAATTTGTCATGCGGGGCCTAGTGCTGGTTAAGGCAGATAAACATCATTCTTTCGCACAGTTTTGTTTGTTTCTAGGTTTCATATCATTATGTGACTAACCGCCGACAAATATGAAAAGTCCTAAACGTGCCCCCCACACAGAGTGCGATTGTGGAAGTGAACAAGTACACTTACTTGAGTTCGCTTAAGTCCACATGACGGCCACGTTTTGTCGCTTCGTACGTGAAAGAAGAGGTCAAAATGCGGGGTAACATAGCGGCTTCAAAGTTCTTCACACGCTGGGTAACGTCAGGGAACGAAACAATCATAACGTACGTGCGCGGCACTACATTTCTAATCGTCTGCTTTCAATGCTTGTATTGAGCGTCGTCTGCACATAGTGCAGACGGTAAAAGATTTCGTTGTTTGCTCATGTAAGCCTTGTGTTTGCATAATGCGATAAAAGGAAACATTTACTAGCTGAAATTAATAAATGAACTCTGCAGATGGTAATAAGAGCGAAAGACCATTGCTGAATGATGCGGGTGTTTTTCGATCGTCTGCTAATGTGTATCTGATGTCCGCAAGATTCTCAACGGTGCTCCCCTGGCTGTCTCGAAGATTCACCATTTCCAGCAACACAAGAGAACGCCGCAGAACCAAAGTGTCAGCGAAGATAGGGCGAAGCACTCGTGCACCAATTAGTGTAAGTTTAAACAAGGCCTCCGTGAAAGCCGAGCCCATCTCGGAGGCCGTATATTATCCGCTGTCATACAATGACTCCAAGCTCCAGCGAGTGGTGGCGCCACCGTAGAACGGTGTGCTCTGTTGACTAGGCCGTCATCGCAAAAAGAGCCACGTCTCAGGCGCGAGACGGCACACTACCCCATTCCAGTACACCATAGGTGAGGGGGGCGATGAAGGGAAAAGAGAGGGGGAGAGTGTATAGCCTAGCATAGTCTTGTCGCGTTTAGTATAGCAAGGAAGTTCCAGTGAGGAGGAGTGATGTGAGGATGAGGAGGAAAAAAGGAGGAGGGTAGAATGTAGCATAGCCATGTACAGTGTAGCATAGCAAGGGGGGCGGGAAATGAAATTCAGAGTGAGTAGGAGTGATAAGATGGGTGAGGAGGTGAAAAGAGGAGATGAAAGGAGGATGGGAGAAGGTGAAGCACTGAGTAGTCATGTGTAGTGTAGTATAGCGAGGATTGTGAAAGGAATATGAGAGTGAGGAGGAATAATGTGGTGATGGGGGGAGGTGAGAAAGGAGGGGTTACTATTGCGAAGTGTTGCAGAGGCGCGTTGAGGCGGGAGGCTAGTTGGAGGTTGCAGACATGCTAGGAATGGCCCACACCACGACAGTTTCCTCAGTCTTGGCAGCACTAGTGCCTACCTGCCCGAATTTTTTCTATGCAGCTTTAAAGGCAAGAGGTGCATTTTTTATTCATCTCTTCGTGATATGTTTGAAGTGAGCGAACACTTCTACGCCTAATCGAGGAGACGACTCTGTCTGCTCCGCGGTGACGCAAGAGAATCATCGCCATAAAGAAACAGGTGTATAAAATCAATTTTTTGGTGGGCTTAGGTTCGAACCCAGGTCGGCATGCTCTGAAGATGGCGGTCTGAACCATTGTGTAGCCCTGTGGTTAGACCAATGTGTCTGAACGTATAAATGCATTATACCAACAGTGCTAAATAAGTGTGAAAAAAGGACGCCTTCTGGAAGACTAGAAGACATCGCTGAATCTCGTGAGAGTGGAATCAAAGGTCCCTCTGGTACATGCAAAGCCGAGGTGGAGGATTGTATACATGAGCGAAATTTAGACCTTGCGAAAATTGAATGCCAATTTCGCGTTTCTGTGGTCTCGGAATGCGCCTTCCTCTCAGCGTTCGCCAGCGTTCGAGACGCTGAAGAGAGTTGAAAGACGCCACGGCCATGCCGCCTGGCACGGCCGCAACTTATTATTAAGCTCCACGTTGACGTACCACTTAGACAACTCTCGAAGGAGATTCCGTGTTGAATTTTTCTTGTTTCTGTGTTGGCATCGTCGGGTGCTCGCCGTCGGAACCAACTGTTCATATTATTGCACGATACATTTTGCATGAAACTGGCAGCTTGTCTATTCTGAATGCACCATGACAATGGCTGCGAACGGTGCCTGTGAATGATTCGGTATCACGCAACATCCGGTAAACCTGATACGCTATCCAGCTTGCATGTTGCGGGCCCAGCAATAGCAATGCTTTTATGGGCTTTCGTATCTGCGTCAACATCAAAATATTATAAATGTGGGCATGACAATGACACTTTCTCGCTTATGTCAAGATGTTTCGAAAGCTTTTGATTGAAATAAGTAAACGATGTCCAGCTTTTCATTGATATTCATCTACGTGAAAGCAAAACTTGGTCCCCCTAAGTACTTTTTGTCTTGTTTAGCATAAGGACATATTGCACATTATAAATAACACTATCCCTCTATCTTTACAATAGCATACTGTGGCTTGGTAGTGAAACATTATGAATCAAAGAGCGCACGTAAACGAGCAGGACGCAGAAAGAGAGCACGCGACATTGCTGACCTGAGTGCCCTTTCTGTGTCCTCCTCATTTACTTGCGCTGTTTGATTTATAATGTTCCACAAACAAGCCCAACTTCGCATTATTGTAAGCTCTGTCCCTTGCGTTTACGTTTAATGAATGCCACAAAGCTAGGGCACATAAACATTTTTCACTTGAAATTGAACTTTATCATGTGTTCCTCACCGCAAAAAAGTTATCTAATGTTGTATGAGGCAGTGGGATAATAGGTGTCAAATGTTGGCTTAATTTTTTCCGTAAAAAATTGCCCTGTGTGTATTGTGATTCTAACTCGAGCGTAGCCTTATTGCTAAACATTCCGTGGCACAACTTATTTGCAGCAAACACTTGGTGCCGTAGGCATATACAGCGCTGCTGTTGGCATTTCGACAAGTAAGGCTTTTCTGTTCTAGTGCATCTATTTATATTTCTTTTTTGAAAACAGTCCTGCTTTAGCAGATATTTCAATATTTTCTGTATTTGAAAGTGTGGTCGAAGGCATACAATATTAAGTGTTTAGACACAGGCCCGGTTTGGCATGTCATTTGATCCAGAAAGTGAAAACAAGTATATTGAGGAAACCGAATGCCTGAATTCCATTCATTCTTAATTTTCATGCGCGCTATTTCAAGGAAAAAGGGGGGGCATGCTGCTGAAAGGGAGTTTCAGCAGTTAGCACTACTTACCAAGAGCTGCGAAGCAGTGACATCTCACTTTCAAGCATCGCGCATCAATAGCATTAAATTAATAGGAATCCATAAAATAACTAAGACCAACTTAAAAAGATACGATGTTTACTGAAAGAGCATCATGTGATAGGACGATTAAACATGTCATACAAGAATGGTGAACAGGCTCGTGTGGAGAGGCATGGGATAGGATAATAAAAAGAACTGATGCGAGGTACGAAAAAGAGAAAGGACAGCCAGCCCACACTCTCAAGGAAAGAGATGCATCACATAAACTGGAAGTTGCATTTACATCAAACTTACAATATTAATTATTTGTAGTAGTTTTATTTAAAACCACAATGTTTAGGAATTAGTACAGCCAAATAATGCATAGACCAAGTAAATATATGTAACGAAACGATAGTGAACAATTACATGCGACCCCAACACTGTTGGACAGATGAGTACTTGTATACAATCAGCAAGAACTAATAACCACGAAATTTCGGCGGGTTATTCTTGTTTGCTTGCCAAGTGATGCTTAACTCACGTCTGGTCCTCGCCTTAGGTACGGGCTCTGAAGGGTTAGGGTAAATAAAGGAACGCTAATGCTTTTTGGATGACGCCAAAGATGAGGAAAATGTATATCTTAGAAACGTAAATAACAAACAGATTCTGTGAACTGATATTTCACAGTCAGCAAACAAGTAAGAATCGCACTTTTCAGTTCATGCATCACCACAGAAAAAAAAATCGACTGGAGAACATTAGTCGATGTCAGCGTGCGTATCCAAGCAAAGTTCAAGGGCATGCGTGTAAATATGACACCGTCGTAGTATATTTTCCCGTATGATAAAGGAAAATTTAGAAGTGTTCCCTCAGCCATGCTTAATTTTTCATTACTTCCGTTTCGACGCCACATGAGACCATGTCACCTCTTCCCGCGATATCGGCTTCCGCGTATCACAGAAGATCCCTCAGTGATTTGAAAATCATTGAGAAATTATTGAAAATCAAATAGGTAGTTGCATGACCCGAGAACGAATAAGTTAAATATTGAGGAGTTCAAGTTTTCCGCATGTTTATGCCTCGCGATGCACACTTCATGTTCACTGTTGCAGGAAGGAGCTCTATTTTTGAAATTGCGGAGTAAACGTACTTATGAACAGTGCGCAGACTCTACGTTTACAGGACAGGTTGGTGAACTTTCGGGCTCTTAACTGTGATGACTTCACAATATCCTGTTTGGGATCGTGTGTAAACGACGACAGAACCAACTCTATTGCCACATTTCTGCCATAACCCGGAGTAACCTTTACAAAACACGCCGTCAGATTTGGAGTCCCAAAAGTGCTACAACGCTATAGGAGTATATGAAACAATCCAGGAAGCTTTTTATTAAGCAATAAAGGACTAAGTTCGGAAAAACACAGACGTAAAATATAGCTATGTTCTCTATCGTATTCGAGCTGTTTATTGTATAGCGTCGAATGCATTGAATCCCTCGGCAATTTGAGACTGTATTCGCTCGAACTAGACAATACATGTTAGCGTGTTTTGGAATCAGTGGGAAAGCTATATTCAAGGCTGCCTGCGGGAGCAGCCGGAATATTCAACTTTTTCTTCTATCTCGTGGTACCTAAACAGTTGGCGTCGACTCCAGATACCACAACCATTCGAGAAAGCTTTTAGCTCGAAGTGAGAAAAAAACATGTGCTTAGTTGAAATAGTAAAAGGAATCTTGCCCTTTCATTCGAATAACACGTGTGGTCTCTTCATTATACTTTTCAGTGTTTCCTGTGCCTCTTCTCTACTCAAACATCATCATTGGGATTAGCTGGAACCGTGTACACGGCATTGGTATGATTTATTTTCGCTTATAAATACTACAGCCACCAAAAGAGACAGGTGGAATTTCCTGTGTAATTCACATCTGGGCAGCATAGATTCAGCCTTCTAAATTCGTATCATATATTTCACAGGAGTTCGTCAGAAATTGTAGCTACAATAATGAAAGCTTTTTTGTCGTACTATATTACTTTCGCAATTCTTGTAGTCCAACCGCTCCTGGCAACAATTCTATAGGTGTCGACGGCAATAATAATTACTGTAAAGCAGCCCGGAAACTGTTTGTGCAACACATCGGTAGGAAATGCGAAACTTCGATAGGGCCGTACCAAAAAGGTGTCCGCAAAAATACGGCAAGAAATAAGTTTACGCGGACTAATACTGACTTGAATAAACCTTTTACCAGAGAAGAGCACAGGATACATATAATACTGGGCACCATATATAATACCCAAGTTCAGCAGTTCAGCAAAAAAATTTCCAGTTCAGATATGGAAACTACGGACAGCGCTCAAGACGCGTCGAATGTACGTTATTTTGCACAAAGAGGACGAAAGCGTGCTCTCTGAAAAATAAATCAGAACAACAATTGAGGCGTTGCTTTTTTTCAGAGTTTTAGTGAGTTTCGTTGCAACAAAAACAAAAAAAGTCACCTCAAAGGTGGTGCTAGTATCAGAACCTTTATCAGAAATGTATGGCATCCGCAGGCACATTTCCATTACGCAGTCATGTGATGCGCAAGTAGACTGAGTTGATAAGATAATATTGCCCAAATGCCTTTTCATTTTGTGCCCTTTATACGATATATGGTTAAAACAAAATACAATCAGTCTCAGATCACCTCTCTTATTAATTGGCAAGAATTATCCAATAAAACAGAATTGATCCAAAAGTCCCTATGGCAGGCCCGTAGCTAGCGGGGGGGGGAGGGTGGGCCCTAGGGGCCCGGCCCCCTCCCCCGAATGTGTGACAGAGGAGGTGTTTTGCTAAAGTTAAATAATGGAAAATAGGTGTTTTTCTAAAATATTCCAAGATTTTCCAGCAACTGTCCCCTCCCGCCACCCCGAAAAAAAATTCCTGGCTGGGATATGCATGGAAACGGAAAACCCAACTTTTCGGACGCATACGCAAGAAAAGGAGACGACAGACACACGCTGGGACTAGCAACAGGTTTAATGAAACGAGCACACAATGTTCCACACGAGCACACAAATGCATTAGTGTATCTTCGCTATCACTATCAACGAAAGAGATCACTTACTTTGAAAAATGTGGTTACTGATGTTATCCTGTCATTTTGAATTACACGTGTATATTTTTTTACGAAATTCGCGCTTGGCTTTAGCGGGAACATTGTGTGCTCGTTTCATTAAACCTGTTGCTAGTCCCAGCGTGTGTTTGTCGTCTCCTCTTTTCTTGTGTATGCGTCCAAAAAGCTGGGTTTTCCGTTTCCAAGTATGTACCAACAGGCCCAGCAACAGATTCTTCTGGGATATGCACTATGGTCCCCTATAAAAGTCAAACTCCGACACACGTGCATCGTAGCAAAGGAGATTTACACATGAATAAAGGAAAAAGAAACCGCATACTTCCGCTAGAAACGGCATATTTCCGGCATATTTCCCGTAGGAAATTCATGGGAATGTTGCCTGGAAAGGTTAATGATTTTGATATAAATCATTGTCGGTGCTCGCATTTATTTCTATCTAAAGGCCTTTTCTTGTTCCACGTGGAGCCGAGTTCGTGCCTGGCAGCAATAAGCAGGATTTGTCATGTAGAGCGCAGATGGGAGCTTTTGCAGTCAGCACCGTGCAATTAAAAAAAAGAGTACTTCTAGCCTTGTAGTATTTAACTGTAGCTGTGCGTGTTTTTTTTTGTGACAAACCGGTTTACATGACAGTGACAAATTTTGCCTGTAGCCTAGACCGCCTGCACTGAACGTCACTAAAATTTTTATTTTTTAGCACTGCACACTTCCTTCGAATTGAAGCTGAAGTTCCGGTAAAGGCGTGCATTCACGTGCACGCATGAGGCCGTGAAAAAGAAAAAAAAGTTGCCTTGTAAAAGTTCAGAAGAAGGGTGAACAGCGCTCTTTATGCTTGAAATGAGGAATTGGAGAGTATGGTACTATTATGTGGGGGCAGGCTACACCTTGTCACTTAGCAAACGAAAAATATATATATATATATAATAAAGAAAAACAGAGAACCGTGTCAAAAAGTACAGCATGCCGTAAAAAACCAGATTTGCGTGCGCACCAGATTCATAATGTATTAATCACAAAGCTTCGTGCAGGAGATCAGGTAGGCAAATCAAGCACCACATAGGTGCATGTACAAAGTGAAACATTTCGGGTGGTGAATAAGTCACAACGAAACACAGAACGTAATTACACATAACGTAACACCCACGATCACAACCTAACGCAATGAACACATCCCACTTATATAGCTCATTTAGGTTTTTATACAATGATATCTCAAATTTCTATTGCATATTTCGACTTAGACCTTCGGCACACCGAAGTGCTTCTGTCTTTTTTTACTAATACTCATCGATTATAACGTTTTCTAAATGTTATGGCGACAGTTATACCGAGAAGTGTGTAATAAAATGAATAAGCATTATGGTTCTCTGTAGATTGAACACCCATTTCAGCACCTTCCCTCATAGAATATATATATTTTTGAAACAATAGGAAGAACTGTTATTCGTGAATAAAATAACTAGTAATAAGCTAGCAGCTTTTCCCGTGTCTTTTTTCTTCCCATTACAAGGAGATTTAAAAACATAGGTACATAACATTTTATTCTGTTGTAGGGTGGACTTCGCGGCGTGGTTTGGGCAGACTGTGTTCAAGCCCTCGTGATGTTTCTAGCGCCGATCACTATCATCGCTAAGGTTGTTTATGACTCCAACCGTGTCACCCCAACGCTGAGGTCCATAACGGACATGAACGTCACAGAGTACATGTTCAGGTAAGGATTAAAATAGCACTACAGCCCACGAAGTTACGTGTGCGCAGAAAACTGCACCACAATTCTTGGTTACATGATTTAATTATGTGCAAGTGCAGAAGCAAGTAAGTTCGTGCACAATCAGTGTCCTATCCCCTTGGAGAAATTGGACAGACATAAGAAACAATAAATTTTGCGCTTTCATATCTACGCAGTAAAGCCTTCTTGGATGTCGTTTTTTCCCTTTTGTGAGGTTCTACTTAATACTCTACAGACTGTGCAAGAGCACAGGACGTGGTAACAGGATTGTGCCTTCCGGTGTAGTGTCTGATTCAGCGTACACATCCCGCGTATTCTCCGCACATTATAGGGATAGTGTTGGCTATTGGCTATAAAATAACCAGTGCAAGTAAAAAGCAGCAGCAAAATTTATGAAGCTAAAAGATTCACGGCACAATGTCTCTATATGCGGACGCAACTAGTCTTGCCTCTTCTTTGGGCTGTTGGCGAAGAATGCATTACATACATTGCACACATGGATGGGTTTAACCTTCTGCTTAGTCAGCGTGTCTTGACTTGGCCTGAATGCACTAAATTTGCTTGCAGCTTATCACTTTGGGGAAGGAACTATAAAATGTTCGACGTGTTCGACAGCCAAAGCCAAAGTGTGCATGCATTTCTAGCTTTTAATTTCATTATTTTTGTGCACAAAGAATAATAATACGAATACATGAGGTTTTAGGTCCCGATACCACAATATGATTATAAGTGACGCCGTAGTGGTGAACTCCGGAAATTTCGATCATCTCGTGTTTCTTAAACTGCCCTGTCATGGCACTGTACACGGTAATTTCGTCGTCATAGAAATGCGACCACCGCAGCCTGGATTGAAACAGCGACCTTCGGGTCAGCAACCGAGCACCCTAAACCACTGTACCACCGAGGTGGACTTTTGTGCAAAATTGGACAATCTGTAACTTAAAAATAATTATTTATTTACATAAACGGTTATTGAAAGTAATGACAAACTCTTACAAAACAACACATTGCTTCAATTACTTTCTTCAAATGTAATATTGAGTACCTTGAGATTAGGTTCTGTGAATTTAACACTTTTGCAAACAGTCCATCATAATTCACGCTTGAAGGGCATATGTGTGAAAGCGAATAAAGAACAAAGAATATTGAAGGAAAAAAGTCTGAGAGAAACGGATTGCCAAAAATATATTTTAATTGTTTGACGAATGTCCCAGAGGACGGGCAAATTTGCTAAAACAATGCGATATTCTCAGCAATGCATGTGCTATATTTTAAGGAAGTAAACATGTTCCCGCAAAGCATATTTCTTCAGCTTTTGTTTCAAATACTGCGGCCATTTCGGCGTTACCTTGAGTCACAACGGCCTTTTGTGGGGTTTTCTCCTTCGAATTAGATTCAAAAGGAATACTTGCAAATATGGCGGCCAACTTATTTCGGGTAAAAAAGCCGTCGAACTAATGAGTAACATGCAGAATAACAATATCGGGGGGCTGTACGTTCCATACCCACATCATGAGTGAAGAACACCGTAGTGGAGGTCTCTAGAAATTTTGGCCATGTGACATTGTTCAACGTGCACTGACGCAGGGTAGCCGTTGGGTATATTTGAAAAGGAACAAAAAGCCAAGCAAAAGTAGGCCAAAGTAGCCCATGCAATTTAGGTTTATCGTCAACCTTGCAGCCAAATAAAATAGAATTATGAAAAATGTTTTTATTGCTGAAGAGTAACTAATATCATTCTGCATTAAAAATAGGCGGAGCTTCCACTAAGCCGCGCAATGCTTGAAATTGTGAAACTGGTCGATTCTGAAGACTAAGTCTGGTTCCTTCGTGGTTCTTTCTAGGCTTTAGCTAGATGATGGACGTTGTTTCTATGGTTGCGTCTAGGTTGTTGCTAGGTTTTAGCTAGGTGATGCTAGGTTGTTTCCACGTTGATTCTCAGCTCAGGTAGGTTAGAGTTAAACCACAGACGGTCAAAGACACGACACGGGTGTCGAAACTCCAGAGACAGAAACTTGCGCGGAAACCAAGCGTTCGCACCTCTCATTGGTCCACACATAAGCGTGCGCAGGGTTCCCACTCAGGGGGGGGGGGGCGATGGTTCGTCGCAGCGCCCCCCCTCCCTATTGTGTCAACTGTATGGGGCTGACTTCGCGCCCCCCCCCCCATCTCCCCCCTACCCTATTATGGGGCTGGCTCTGCACCCTTCTCTCCCCCCCCTGCCCCCCCTCCCCCCAGTGCGCACGCCTATGGGTCCACAGGCACATCATCGTTGGTGTAGACGTTCCATCGCTTCGGGGTCTTCTCACCGCCGCCGTTGCGTTTTCCGTTACCCTAGTATTATCTCGCTGTACGTACTCGGAGTCTTCGGCTCGCCGCTGTCGCTTTGAGAGTAGAGCGCCTTAAAAAGTAGAACGCGATAGCGTATATGGGCTCCGTACGCACGGTCTTCAACCGTGCCGTAGAGAAAAAGGAATGTTTGTGGGCGTAACATTGGCTGTTTTCAAGGGAGCACTGACATGGACTTTAAATATTTTAAGGTTGTTGCTCTAAATAAAAGCACGGGTGTCCAGAGCCGTATAGAGAGTGTCGTAGTGCTTGGCAATGCATTGAATATATTAAATGCGAAGCATTTCTTAGCGAACTTCGGCGACTTTGAGCGTATCTATCTATCTATCTATCTATCTATCTATCTATCTATCTATCTATCTATCTATCTATCTATCTATCTATCTATCTATCTATCTATCTATCTATCTATCTATCTATCTATCTATCTATCTATCTAGCCGCCTACGACTTTCTGCTCTCCTGGCCGTATCGTTAATGGGATTTCTACCAAATTTGGTGTGTCATAACATGACCGTATGATGAACATAAATGGCTGGTCATATCATGAAAATCATGACTAGCTTGTAATGAAAAGTATGATTTACATGCCACGCTCATGGCGCGTTCGCGGCCGCTTCGTTAGCTTGACATACACCAAATTTGGGATTGAGTGACGTGACTGTATGACGAACATAAATGACAGGTGGTAATATGCAAATAATGACGTGCATGTCATGAAAAACATGATTTGATTTACATGCCACGCTCATGGCGCGCTCGCGGCCGTTTTGTTAGCTTGATATACACCAAACTTGGTATTGAGTGACGTGACTGTATTACGAACATAAATGACACGTGGTAATATGGAAATAATGACATGTCATGAGCGACATGACTTGCATTCCACGCTCATGGCGCGCTCGCGGCCGTTTCGTTAGCTTGATATACACCAAATTTGGTATTGAGTGACATGACTGTATGGCGAACATAAATGACACGTGGTAACATGGAAATCATGACATGTCATGAGCGACATCACTTGCATTCCACGCTCATGGCGCGCTCGCGGCCGTTTTGTTAGCTTGATATACACGAAACTTGGTATTGAGTGACATGACTGTATGACAAACATAAATGACAAGTGGTAATATGAAAATCATGACATGTCATGAGCGACATGACTTGCATTTCACGCTCATGGCGCGCTCGCGGCCGTTTGGTTAGCTTAATATACACCAAATTTGGTATTGAGTGACATATGAACTGTATGACGAACATAAATGACACGTGGTAATATGGAAATCATGACATGTCATGAGCGACATGACTTGCATTCCACGCTCATGGCGCGCTCGCGGCCGTTTGGTTAGCTTAATATACACCAAATTTGGTATTGAGTGACATATTAACTGTATGACGAACATAAATGACACGTGGTAATATGGAAATCATGACATGTCATGAGCGACTTGACTTGCATTCCACGCTCATGGCGCGCTCGCCGCGGTTTCGTTAGCTTGATATACACCAAATTTGGTATTGAGTTTCATGACTGTACAACGAACATAAGTGGCAGGTGCTAACATGAAAATCTTGGCGTGCATGTCATCTACAACGCCATTTACATGCCACGCTCATGGTGCGCTTGCGTACAGTTCGTTAGCTTGATATACACCAAAAGTGGTATTGCGCGACGTTACTGTATGACGAACATAAATGACAGGTCCTAACATGTAAAACATAACATGCAAATTATGCAAAGCATGAATTTGCTCCTTCCTGGCTGCTTCGCATTACATTGATTCCCACAGTGCGTGGGATCTGCTGGCTTTTTTTTCTAATATCACTAACTCAAAACAGCGATTTCTTTCGGTGTCGAGGGGACGGCTTTGCAGTGCGTGTGAACACAAGTCTGACGTCACGGGAAGACTGCAACTCGCGTCATACAAGCAACAGCTGTGAGTTCACAGTAAGTCGCACTGGTTCACATGAACAACGACGAATGGGTTGTCACCCAGCGATTCTGACAGCGATTTCAGCAATTTAGGCCCCATACAGGACACAGATTTTCGCAAACTCAGTCAACTGTGTTGCCTTGTCATGATAATGTCGATTGCGGTGGAGCTGGCTTGCAGATGCTCGCCGAGGAAAACATTAAAATCAAGGTAAACTATGGTGTACGTGTTGTCAGACTCCGGTGTGTGCAGAGCGTTGAAAGTGCACGCCATGAAAGCGAAAAAATATCCCTTTTGGGGGGACTTCAAACTCGTGTCAGTACTCCTTTAACTGTTCTAACATGTCTACTGCAAGTAAACTTGCGAAATGCCCGCTACGTCATAATTATTCCTTTTGCGAAAATTGGCGGAGCATCCACTTCGCGTCCGTAAGGCACCACGCGCACTTGCGCAGCTGCACACAATGTAATGGCGGCAAGCTGTAAACTGCCCACTTGTCGCATAATTAACATGTATTGACGCCTGGTGCGATTCTACGATTCTGCAGCGCACTATTACCGACATTCAGGAGACTACTCCCAGTTCATGGCATTCTTATAGAGCTTTTTAACGAAGGAGTTTCAAGCATGGGCATGGCGACCGCGATGATACCATACAAATGATTTCATACAAAATATCATTTGATACAAACGGCTCGTCAGCTAAAAGACTTTTATCAACAACTACAGTTTCAGCCGGACTGGTGTCCACTGTTAATAAAATGCCCATCTCTAATACAATTTTAGGGTTCAGAGTTACTTGGAGCTCCTGGCTGTGTAACGCTTGCTGTACGCTTGAAGAGGCCGACTTGAGTATATTGTTCGCTATGTATGTACAGTGCGCACGGATTAAAAAGCGAAATCACATTTTTTGGTATAACGACTGGTATGCGCAATCGCTCGAGATAACCACGTCCTGTCGCGACGAATGCGGCCACTAAAGATAACGTTGTCTCTGATTTAGGCGTTCGAGCCAAAATTACGCCCCAATGACCCGAACTGAAGACGGTGGAAACAAACGTGTGCGCGTTACTTATCCCTAAATTGTTCTGTTTCAATCCGTGAGTACTTTACGTTACGCACATTTGTAATCAATACCATAAAAGAAAATAAAGCACTGGCGTGGCTCCATTGTAGAGCACCTGCTTGCCCCGTGAAAGGTCTGGGTTCGATTCTCACTGGGGTGGAACATTTTATTGTTTATTTTTTTTGCATCCATTCTCAAACTTTCGCTGCTCATGGACAACGCCGATTTTCTTGCTCAGAACCAACGATGCCGCCGCTGACAGCGGCACTAGAATTTCTATGAAACTATCTCCTTAACGCTATGGCGTTGATAAGCCAGTATTACACTGGTGATATCTACCAAGAGGGTGCGCTAACGTAGAAACCATGAAAAGGCATTGATATGCTACCTTTATTGAAGGAATTATGCTCCTGGATGGCACATAATTTTTCACTCATTTTACAGAGGTACCGCTCGCTTTTTTTTCTGTGTAGTTCTGCACTGAATATCATGAGCAACAAGAAGGTCGGGATGTAGCGCAGATGGAGATAAATGTCAAGAGCTTCCCGAAGTTGTAAGCACTTAAAGCCATAAACGTGATTTTGGCGAATTTTCAGAACGAATATGGACATCACGAGTGACGACAACTTCTGGAGCTGCCTCATTGGTGGGCTGCCGTACATTAATGGTGCGCATGGGGTTCGACCAGATGGTCGTGCAACGATACATGGCTGCGAGAAACCTACGCGCCGCGAAGACGTAAGCGTCGGTCGACTTCATAATGAGATCAATAGGGCTTAATGTGGTCAAAAAAATTAATATTTGTGCTTGTGCAATCTTTCAGAATAGCCATTACCGGAGCAGCCTTCGTCCTGTTCTTTTTTCTATTGATAGCCATCGCGGCGGTGTACATCATACAGTGGTACAGGGACTGTGACCCCTACGTGAGAGGTGATATCAGCAGCTACGATCAGGTGAGTAAATTAAGAGGTGTAACAAAGAACGCATTGAGATTTCACAGTGTCTTTCACCAAAAATGTATTCTAGTAACTCAACGTTTCGACCCAGTTCGGTTCTTTCTTCAAGCGGTTGAACTTCAGGGGAAGTGCTGCACCAATTTTAATATTTCTATCACAAAAAAAATTAAAAAAAATAAATGCTAGGGGGCTGTCAGGACATTGCGACGGGCAATGCGAAAGGAAGAGGGGGCTCGGACCTCTTGGGAGATCAACCGAGCTGTGAAGTGCCTCACCGTCCTCTTGGTAAACATTGAAAGGAGGCATTGTGAAGCGTAGGCTTTTTAGTGTTTTTCAGGAGGCAGGATTGGGCTGGGCCTTTTTTGTTTCTCTTTTCTGTAATGATGAGCAGGTCATGTATGAGTATATCGCAGAGGGGTCTCCTTGCAAGCGGTCTACAATAGTTCCCGTATTTTGTATATACCATATAACCCCTGAAGAAACGACACAACTGGCACTGAAGCGTTGGGTTATCAAAATAATCCATTTTTACTTAGAGTCACTATCAAATTTTCTTTACGTCCGTGACCAGAGAGGAAAAACTGTGGAAACGTTCACCTAAAACGAATAACTTGTGTAAGTGAAAGAGTATTGTTGCATTCATGATGCCAAGCGTGCTAGCAAGCTATACACCAGAACACAGCGAGTTCAGTGTGTGCCGCCATAATAGGCAGCACGTCGCGCCACCTGTTGCATGCGCGGCGAAGCAACACCTGGAACTGCCAGGCTAGCAGACGCTCCGCAGTTCAAACGCGAAACCTCCCAGCCCGAGTATGGCTGTAAGCATGTCTCGCGCTTTTCCTCGCCTGGAAATTTCTGCTGTTTTCTTGTGAAACGTTGAGAAGACCTTCCTCGACGGTCCGGAATGTCTACAGCACGTGCATTGCCGACTGCGGAAGCAACTTTATCAGGTACGTACTATCGCGATGCAAAGAAACGTAAACGGCGGAAAGCGTGGCTTTCGACTCGGTCGAACTGCGACATGCCTTGACTGCCGCTAAGCAAAACTTGTGCGTTCAGCCGGTGTCACCGTAGCGCTAGAATCCCGCTCCGGCTTGCGCTCATGCAGTGCATATGTATATCATTTGCCAGTCATGCCTGGCACTCGGAACCCACACACGTGGTGCACGCCGTGCGAAAGTGCCAGCCAGCGCAAGATGTAGTGCTACGCCGGCTGAAAGCACAGATTCGCCTAGCGACAGTCAAGGCATGTCGCAGTTCGACCGAGTCGAAAGCCACGCTTTCCGCTGTTCACGTTTCTTTGCATCGCGACAGTACGCCGTTACATTTGTACTAAACGCGCGCAGTGTGCGTGCACGCGTGAGTCCTAATACCTCCTATTATTGGCATGCGGCCTGCGAAAGAGTACGACAATGATTTGGTGCCGCATACTACAGGCATACTGCACGCAAATTACTGCTGTAAAGCGAAATAGCTGGCGTCACGTTTGAATACACGCAGTAAGTGTACTTACTCGTACACTTTTACTGGGCTTGTAGTTTTTCCTGTTGATTGCAATTATCCACTGGCGGCGGAGCTCGTCGTTTTTCGTTGCGGATAGAAATCTGTGCAATCTGAAAACACCGCACCGGCACGACCCCCATGTTGTGTTGTCATTTTCACGGACAGTGCTGAGTGATATCTTCCTCTTGCGCTGATTGTTTTCGCATCCAAAGACAGCGCAGTGGTGCCCAGACGACTTCTTGTAAGCGGGAGCGGCGTGGATAGGCGCTTTCTCGTATTTTAAGGTCCCGGACACGCCGCTTACCATGCAACAGATACACGCCTTGGCAGTTCTATACAAACATGGCGTCTGGGTGCGAGTATGCCGCCGGGAGCCTAGGTGCCTGGGTGCGAGATAGGCGTGCTCTGGTCTATAAAGCTTTCTGAAATTAGGTTGCCTGGATGGGCTGAAACGCATTAAGCTCGAGAACAGCTCGAAACATTTCATGGTTGTGAATAACTTCAATAGATGGGAATTTTCCGGGTAGCATTTAACGGTGCGCACCTATCCATCGAGTAAGGAGTGTCATCTGGAATTGTGTTGAATAATTATGCGCATACCGTACTGCATTTCAACAGCGCTAGAATGTGAACACGGTGTGCTTTATTTTTACTGGTTAACGACATAGCTAGTGCTGTTCGTTACGAAATGAAGACAACCTTAAGACGAAAGAAATGCTGGGTTTGCGGAACGTTTACGTGTTCTCAGCCGAGCTATGCAGTTATTTTATGCGGCCTTGAATGACTCACAGTAATGTGTTACACCTACCTTTCCTTTTCCTGCAGTGATTTATTTTTGGAAGAAGTAGGTAAACTTAGTAGTTAACACAAGCTATATTAACGATTTCACAAATCCTTAGGCCTTTGCTTACAATAATATGGAGCACGTTGCATCTTTTCTGCGCAAGTTAGGTATATGCTACATTTCACTTGATTATGCTCTCCACCGCAACCTTTTATACAGGACTGACATTGGCCACCAGCAATGCCGGTATGCACAGGCACCCACTTGCATATGATATCATGTCCTGGTTGTTCGAGCTTAATTGTGGCAATATCTTATTTTGCGCACCATTTGCTTGTGAGTACTTGTATTCAGGGTGAACTGCAAACACTGAAGTGCTGCCTTTGAGTCACACAATATGACGCCATTTCGGGGTCGCTCTATATGGCGATGAGGATAAAAAAAATGCGCTACTCGCTCACTGCTTCGAACGACATCGACTCACAGATGTCGTGGAATCTGCCAGAATGTTTCCCTCTTATTTGTTGTAGATGTTATGAGCGGAGAACATACACAGAAGGGTGGCATAAAACATGTAATTGTTGTAGTTAATTTGATTATAAAGCTGCTGTCGATGCCACTTCGTGTTTCAGATTGTACCTTACTACATAAAACAAAGCCTGTCCGGCGTTGCAACACTACGTGGCCTCTTCTTGGCAGGGCTCCTAGGTGCCACCACAAGGTAAGAAGTATTAAAGTATTTTCTCTTTCGCACTGAGGATATGTCGTAAACATTTGAATCGTTAATGCTCCTACGTATCCGGTTTATTCTGTGTTTACGGTAAATGCCGCCTCGGTGGTACATCGGTTATGAAGTTCTGCTGCTGACCCGAAGGACGCGGGTTTGATCCCAGCCACGGCGGTCGTATTCAGATGCAGATTAAATTCCAACGGCCCGTGTACTTTGATACAGGAGCACTAACACCCCAAAGCCACGATATGACACTGAGAGAGGCCATAGTCGCGGGCTCCAGAAATTTCGACCAACGGGGCTTTTTACAGCAAAAGCTGTTATGGGATCACAACAAGGGTCGTTTCTGCGCCGTAGTTGTCCGCCGCCGCCGGTGTCCGTAACCAATATCGCACGAAATAAGAAAAACTAAATAAAAAAAACCTATGACAGAACGGGAATCGAACCCGGGTCCTCTGCGTGGCAGCCCAGCACTCTACCACTGAGCTACCCCGCTGCTTGAAACTGCGGTGCAAACTGACCCTATGCAAGCTTCATGTCGGGTAACGAATCGCGTTAATGTGTGTCATAAAGCGTTTTAGAGCCCTAAAGTAAGAACCAGGCGTCACGCAATGCGAATTGTTCAATTCTCCAACCCATTACAGAAGCCTGATGATGATGATGATGATGATGATGATGATGATGATAGCCTATGTGTATGGCTCACACCCACTCCGGGGGATTGGCCAAGAAACGAATATTTTAGACAGAAGTGATCAGATATGTATGATATTACTGTAGAATTATAGAATGGTTAGAACAAATGAATGACGCTAATTTAGTGATTATATGTCAAAACCGCCCTGATTCAATTAAAAATTTCTATACAGCGGAACAGAGATCCCGGTGACAATGACCTAATGAGGAGGTTCCCAAGGAATGAATATTAGAGATGATGAAACCCAATCTAATTCGATTAAAAGCGACTTTGAGAATGTTTTTCCTCAGTAAGTTGTAGCGGTTGCATGATAAAAAATAATGCTCGACTGTTTCCTTCTTGCTACAAAACGAACAAAGGGGGGGAAGGAGCCAGACCAGCTCTATGCATATAGAAGTTTAATTTTGGAACTCGACAGCGTAATTTTGTAAAAATGACTTCCTCTTTTCGCGTTGACCAGAAATTTCTACGCCAAGGGAACAAGAGGTGTCGATATTCGTTTAGATAAGTCACTAATGTTTTACCAGTCTTGAATTATGGCACGCCTTCTAAATCTGTCACGAATTATGAGTGCTGATGTGGGAATAATTGAAAGTATCGGGCCACTGAGGGCGGCTTTCGCCAGAGTGTCCGCCATTTCATTCATTTTTAACCCTTTGTGGCCCGGTACCCTGATTAATCTGATTGAAGTTACATGGGTGGGAACCAAAAATGAAAAGTGCGTGATAATCGAGAATCACTATTAGCAGCGAGTGCTGAGCACAAAGATAACGAGTCTGTAATTATGGCTACACTTGAGGTTGATGGACTGAGCTTTCTTAAAGCCATAATCACCGCTAGAAGTTCCGCCGAAAATACTGGTAAGAAATCGGGAAGTCTTAATGAGAATGACCAATTGAGGGTTTCGGAGAAAATGCCAATGCCAGATTTTTCTTCCGATTGTGAGGCGTCTGTAGCTATGACATTTGTTGTATTTATCTCCTCCAAATGCCTTTGCAGAAGACCGTCTAATATCTGGTAAGGCAGATTTTTTGCATGATTCGGATATATATCGTCAAAAACGATTTCAAGGTTCTGTCTTTCATTGCCAATGGAAGGAACTTCGCTCAGTTTAACATCTAATGGTCCAACAAGTGCTTGTACGTAGCCCACCTGTGGCGTTTGAAACCGAGGCCAATAAGATAGGAAAAATAACTCTGGCTGATACATGAAAATAACTTTTAGTTTTATAGGATACTCATAAATGTTAAGAAATGTTGGGCATAATTCTTCATCGTCGTCAGCCACAGCATCAACAAAGTGCACATATGCGTCACAAGAGTGTAGCGGGTACCACCCTCTTCCGCAGAATGACGAATAATGGCATAGTAGACGCTTCCCCACTACACAAAAATTATGATGATTTATGGCGTAGTGGGTACCATGCAAGTGGCCTTGTAGTAGTTGCCCCAAGAGTGTTTAAAAAAGGTTCAGAAAGGCCGCTCTCCCAGCTTTCGCTGTGACTGTGCTGCGCGTTCCGCGCAGGCCTGGCGGTTTTTTAACGTGCACCTAGATCTAAGCACACGGGACTCGGCCATCGTGGCCGGGATTTCATCCCGCGACCTTTGGGTCAGCAGTCCAGAACCATAAAGACTTGATCACCGCCGCGGGTGCACCCATAGGCGTGCGCAGGGTTACCGTTCAGGGGGGGGGGGGGGGGGGCGAAGGTTCGTCGCAGCGCCCCCCGTCCCCATTAAGTCAATGTATGGGGCAGACTTTGCGCCCCCTCCCCTCTTGGGTTCTTAGGTGACTGGGGGGGGGGGGGGGGGCGGCCGCCCCCTCGGCCCCCCCCTCGTGCGCACGCCTATGGGTGCACCAGTAGATTGCAAAAGGAAGAATGCAAGAGGACGGAACTAGCGGGCGTGTTTCGTAGATGTCACCGTGTTTTTAACATGCGTCTGAGATCCTGCGAAAAACTAAATATACATATTACGTTGCCAGACATAAACAGCTGTTCCTGAGCCTAAACGGCACGTGGCGCTTTGAAAGGCTGTAACCTGTTAAAAACAAATTATATATACATACCGTAAACAGCTGCTTCAGATGTTCCTAAATCTGCGTGCCATCTGGCGCTTTGAAGTGCGACAATCTGCATCATGGATGCATTTACTTGAAGATAGATGGCGGCAGCTCTGTGCAGCGTGTAAAATGTTTAGAAAGTACACTAACCGTTGCCATTAGTTTTCAGTTTTTGAGGAACGCTGGTAAAATGTAAAATGATATTGATATTTGGATTTTAATGTTCTGTCTAGAAGCCGAATGAAATTTACAGTCGGTTACGCCGTCAGAATAAATGCAAGTTCCGCCCCCCAGAACTGCGATGCGCCTGCCACTCATTTGTGCAAGCGAGTCATGCTAGGCGGTTTCCGCTGACACCTTAAGTACCTTATTGCTGCTGGTGTAAATAGTAATAGTAAGCACACCAAGAATTATAAGTTTGTCGTGTCTGCCTAAAATATTAAGTTCGGCTGAGCAGTGGTGTCGGAATCTATGCTCAAGTTTAACAGGAAGCTCAAGTTGTCGAGTGAGAACCGGCGACGCTAAGGTGTGCCTGTATGTGAAAATCACCTTCTTGAAAGGCGCAGAAGGTGCTTGCCAGTAATATTGCTTGCAGAGAATTTTGCTTTTCTCGGGGAATTTCCGAGCATCATTTCAAACTAAAGGGAAAAGGGAATGTTTGCGACAGTGCAGGGAATTTCAGGA
This sequence comes from Rhipicephalus appendiculatus, assembly GCA_030522465.1. Lineage (NCBI taxonomy): Eukaryota > Metazoa > Arthropoda > Arachnida > Ixodida > Ixodidae > Rhipicephalus > Rhipicephalus appendiculatus. Next base: position 379,557 of record JALIZH010014057.1, on the reverse strand, counting down.
ATCTTTAAATACCCCTACGAGGACTGATACATAGCGGTCATAGTGCGTCTTCGGCTTCTGGAATCGGTTCTGGCGCATGGAGCACGCAAGGATAGCCCTTGAGATTTCTTTCTGATATTTATGTGGAGTGGCTTCTAGTTCACTCTTGGCGTTGACTTGAAGCCCACTAAATCGAATGTACACAGGTGCCCACTGTTAAAGAGAACACGGAGCGCGTGGGGGCTGCTCGGTGCCACCGCCAGCCGGAGGCTGCAACGGGTTTCGCGCAGGCGCAGCAGCCCCGCGCGCGGCTTCCCTTTTGTCGCGTCAACAGTTAGCTTTGCGACGATTCGAAGCACGGCTGTAGACGTCACGAAAGAGCACCACTCACAGCGCGCACTGCGCCTGCGCAAAACCAGTTGCAGCCGCCCGCCGGCCGTGGCACCGAGCGACCGCCACGCGCTCCGTTGTTCCCTTTCACTGTCGACCTCTGTGTACATAACAGCACATGATTTAAGAAAATCATGCTTTCGTTGTGTAGGAGCGTGGGCGCTAATCATGACTTCAATAGTTGGAAACACGTCGCGCACATGCATTTATAGTGCGTGTGGAAGAGCGCACGCATGTTAATACTAATGTGGAGGGAAATATGCTGGTAATTTTGCCAGCGTATGCAGGGAATTTCCATTTCTCGAAATGGGACTTCTGCGTAGGTCGGAACGTCACTAGTGCTTGCCGGCGTGTAAATGAGCAAATTCGACTTTTAGGGCAACTATGCAAATATTCTTTTTCTGGGACAGTGACGGCCGTGGGCAGTGCTTACACTTATTCTTAAGTTGCGACCTACTAACGTATAGTAGTGATTGGAACTCGCGGTTAACTGGTTGAGAGAAATTAGCGTAGAAAATTACTCAACAGTGCAAGAAAGGAGGCGACGACAGACGTTTGCCTTGGTCGTCCAGCTTTTGCTGTTCATTGTTTTGTTCTTTGCGTTAATTCATCTCAGCCGGATATCAAGGACAAGCTGGCGCAAAAGTGATTCTTTTCGAGTACAGTTCACGCATGAGCCTAATATATGTGCAGCGCTGGTGAAAAGTTCGCAGGCCACGATTCCATAGAAATACATGGGAGAGTGGCCTGGGAAATTTTGAGCCCCCCTGTACGTGCGATATTTCCGTTTGGGCACTGAATGGAGCGCTGTGTTCATGCAAATGGTATTCTAAATATAATGCGAAGTTATTCCCAGTTACTGGACAAGGACAGCTTAATACTGACCTTATCTGGTAATTCTTCGTTATCCTTATCGTATCCGTATTTGAGCTTTTTAGGTAACATTTTGTCTTCGCTATAAAATGTTATGAAATAAAAAATTTCAAACTCGATTTAACGAAATGATAATTAAGGGTTCTCGAATTATTTGGTTAAATGGGGAAGTTAGCAAAATCGACCAATATATGTTTCGAACCTTCGAAATTTAAAATTTCGTGACAGAACGCGAGCTTGGGCATGTTCGTATTGCATCTTAGCGCCTATAGCGCACAGAGAGGACAAGACACTGAGGTACAACGCGGACACGGTCCTAGGTGTTAAGATCTAAAATTTCGGTCTTTAAAAATCTAGTCCTAACACTAACGCGGCATTTTATTTACCACTGATACAGTGATACATGCCTGTGCCCTTGAAAAATCCGCAAGGGCAGTCAGAAGATCGATTCCTCCCATGTCCCGACGGCAAAGACAACAGTGTGGCGGTCATGCAAAGATCGATGAGCTGGCGATATTCAAATACAATGGCAAAGAATGTATTTAATATGCGATAAGCCAAAGCAAAAAAAAGTTGCAAGTAGATTATTAATGTTATCTGTCGCATCAACCTTTCAATAACGAAGGCAACCACCCTGCTCCTGAGGGAGTGTTTGCAGGGAGAAGGAACCACTGATACGTAAAAGTGCTACCCACTGCGACGGGCAGCCTCGTCAAAATAAAGCTATTTTCGTGAGTAGGGTGGATAAATGTTTGTAACGCGATAGGGTAAGAGCGTACGTCCAAAGAAGGAGGAGGAGGAGGAAGGGAAACAAGCGGAGGGACAGGGATGTTAGCCAGTTCTTGGACCGGCTGGCTACCCTGTGCTGGGGAAGGGGGGAAAGAGAGTAAAAGAAGTAGAAAAGAGATGTTACAAAAAAAAAGGAAAGAAAGAAAAAAAGACAGGAAGAGAATGAAAACTAAAGGAAGAAAGAGTCTTAAAGTCTGTCGCTCAGACCAGTTGCACGCCAAAAAACGTAATAATGCTTTCAAAACTTTCTGGGCTGAGGATGGACTTGACCAGTGACCCAGAATTCTTTCTTCCGACAAAGGGCGATCATCCAGTCTATCTAGTGCTTCGGTAAGTTCTTGTCTTGGCGCATTGAAACGGGGTGTACTCACACAGAAGATGGGCGATCCTTTCTTCACACCTGCAGTTATTGCACGTAGAGGTGCTGGCCATACCAATAAGAAAGGAGTATGCATTTGTGAAGGCCACGCCAAGCCACAGGCGGCACAGTAGAGTCTCTTCAGCTCGAGATATTCCTGACGGAAGACGAAGTTTGAGACCGGGATCCAAGTCATGTAGCCGAGAATTTGTGAACTCCATAGAGTTCCACTGTGCCAGTGTGAGGTCACGTGCCAGCGAACGAAGCCTTGTAGCTGCATCGGTTCTTGTGAACGGTATGGCTATGGCTGTTGATTGGGTAGCATCATGTGCAGATCGAGCGGCCTCGTCTGCGCGGTCGTTGCCATATATACCACAATGACCTGGTACCCACTGGTATGCAATGCTGTGTTGTTTCTCGATTGCATGGTGGTGAAGAAGCCTTATGTCAGCTGCTAACTGCTCATTAGGTCCATAACGAAGGGGTGACATTAGGCATTGGAAGAACTGCCTTGGAGACAAGGCAGCTCTTCAAACAAAATCCGTCTGCATAGTAGTAGGAAATAAATCACTACTGTTTTGCTTCTTAATTTCCGGATGAACTTCGTTAAATTGAGCACAGTGCCATGAACGCTTCGTTAGTTCAGGTTGATGACAACATTAAACCCTATGGTGACCTCTTAGGGAATGGAGATTTCTTCGTTAGTTCGGCAAATTCGTGAAATCAGGTTTCGTTACATCGAGTTTGAAGTGTACAGCATTTCGGTATTTGTTTTCCCTCCCTACGGTAAACTATGAACATGAAGACGTGATAAATGATTTGCATTGCACAAAAAGAATGACATATTAGTGTGGTAAACGCAACAGTTCAAACAGAATTTGAAAAACCACATTTGTTACAAAGAAGGCTATTTCGTATTGCTTTCTTCGAAATACAGGCCGATTGGTAGTGTACTTTCACGAGTTTCTGTAACCACGACTGCATATTGACTTATGTAGTATGAGCGCATGAACACAAGTCACAACACGAAAAACAGAACTGTGGTGAGTCACTGCACGAAGCTCGACAATGGGGCGTGGTCCTTTACGCAAACTTTCACGTTTTCCGCAGCACTGTGTCCTCGGTAGTAAACTCTCACGCAGCGACCTTTTACATTGACGTATTTGGGTTATACTTCAAGTTCAGCGAGCGCACTGCCGTAAACGTTATGCGATTATTAGGTAAGTAACAAATAATACACCTTTCTTTTAGGCAGGCAGAGTTGGTCGCCCTTATTGCGGCCCTGATTAAGCTGTCAATCCCATTACATGCCGCTGTGCTCGCTACAGAGAGCCATCGCTAGCGACTGCGTTGGCCAGTCCTGTCAGCAGGACGCTTGCAGCGCAAACGATACCACAATGCTGAGCTAAGCAGTTGTTGCGCCAGAGACCAGTTAAACTCTTACAGCTCGAATTTATGTTAACTATGTGATAACCGTGTTAATGTCTAGCGGTAAAATAGGGCTATCTATAAAACTCAGAAAGGAATTTTCGAGCTCTTCTAAATGTGACATTCTTATGCAATGACACCCAAAAGCTGCATATAACACGTGCAAGCATACGTCAGCGGCATTAATATTTGCCGCTGACGTATGCTTGCACGTGTTATGAGACCGTTAGGGCGTCCCAGACATTAATCCTTGGATGTCCCGGAGCTGCAGCCGATGTAGATAGTCACGTGAATCTGTTGAGATGCGAGAACGAAAATAACTAATGCCGTGGTTGTGCGTGCAGGCCGAGCGAGAAAGTTGTGAGGAGACGATGAGTGCCATCTGTTGCAAAAGCGATAAAGCAATGGAAGCCACCAGCATAGTGTCCCGGTGGAACTCAGTGGAAGAATTCACAAAAACAATGAACCACCGCCGTACCTAGCGCCATGTCGCTTTTAAGAGCACTACCAACTGTCGATTGCATTTTTACATTCATGGGCGTGGCATGCAGTCTCGTCTAACTAAGGCTACGTTCATCAACAAAGCGGCTAGTTATTTTACCGTCATAGCGTAAAAGGGTACGCTTGATGCAAAAGCCCGTATGTGCCAAAATTATAAAGAAATCACCGATTCTTTAGCTCACTCATTTCGGGAAAAACTTTGTTAAATCGGGTTTGGTGCTGTTTCAGTAAGTTGTACTGATAAACACCTATAACTTTATGGGTACCTGCCGGGCAATGGAATATTTGCTGTCAGACCGGAAGCTTCGTAAAATTGGGTGGCAGAGATACCTGAAGTTCCCCGTTTCTGACCTTGTTTTTTTTTTTTCGCACGACTTACTTTTACACTTCTGTGTTCGTGTTCCTTTGCTCGTTTCCCTCCCTCAGAGTGCTGGACCGCAAACATGAAGGATACCTTTGGATTAACTTTGCTGCATTTACATTTAGGAAACGCTCACGTTTTGCTCCAGTTATTAGCATGTAATTTAAGCCCTCGGAGGTACATGCTGGTGGCTAGAAAAAAATACTAGATGTTGACGTTCTGCTTCATTTCCTTGTTATGGGCACCGGCGTGTGTTTTTTACAATCCGGTCAGTGGTTTCCGGCGCATGCCTAGACACTGGTTTAGTGGCTCAGGATGATTTGCTTGTGTTGCCATGTGTGTATCTTTGTAGCGAGATAACCCAGGTTGACAGCCTTTATAAATCGGCGTGGTTTCGGAGAATAAACAGTTGGAAGTTGGCGCCCATGTCTGTCCGTTCTTCACTTTGTCCCCGTATTCTTTGCGCCATTAATGTTTTTTCCTGAAGTATGAACCAACTAGCTCAGCAACAAGTCCTGTTGACTTTTGTTACGTTTACGATGGGGTGGACACTCCAGGCGTAATTTTACCTTCATCGTCGGCTTCGGTGCCGCCCTAATGTTCCGTGCAATGTTCACGCGCAATAAAACTGTTCCGCACGTCATAATTTTTTGATGTGCGAGAGAAAGCGTGTCAGGGCACTCGACCACCGTGGCTAATGCATAGAAGAAACTCGCCGGCTGTCCTGTGAATCATGGAAATTCACTAAGCTGAAAAGCTTTTTGAATGGAAAGGAACTGTGGGCTACTAAGCCCTTCCTTGTTTTCGAGAAATTACACATGCTCGTATTTCAGTTCCCTCTCTATCCACTTTATGAAAGTTTCAGAACGCGTTTACTTGTTAAAGCAATCAGCCATGCAGTCGCCTTACTAAAGTAAATATTATTTGTACAGCATTCGCAAGCGGAACCATAATGACCATGTTTGCTATCGTTGTTCCAATGATGGGCACAGCCTCGCGGGTACGTACCTTGTTCTGCTTCGTTTCCTTGTTGCTGCGCGGTACACCGAACTAAGAGCTGACGAAACCTGTTTCATTTTCGACAGTTGTTCCTTTCGCTGTATGCATCAGCCTCGGGTCCCTTCGCTGGGCTCATCCTGCTCGCTATATCTTCTCCGTGGGTCAATGCAAAAGTAGGTACCAGTACTCCTTTTCTTTGTGAATCTGACGTGAACACAGATGTATAAAAGCTTTGTTACAAGCTGTTAGCCAATCTTACTGAAACTGAAAGGTATATGAACTCTCCGCGAGCAATGTCAATGATGCGATCATTGGAGCGTGTCGGATACTGAAGGAACCCAAAGGAAAAATTCTAACCGTGTTAATATGTTATCACTCTGTGGTGATATAAAACGCTCTTTCAGGAAAGGATTCAAAGTTTAAAATAGTGTTCAAATGTATAAGAGCAATATAAATACAATTATTCAATATAAACGGAATCGATAACTACTGTGGCATCAACCACAAACAACGTCCTGATTCATTTATCTATTCGTTGATTTTGCAGGGCGCTTCTTGGGCAAGTTTGGTGGTTTGTTTGCTCCAGCTCTGGCACGCCGTTGGGAAAAGTTTTTTCACCGAGGCGCCAGAACCGGCGTTTTTGGGTACACTTGATCGATGTCCTGTGGCTGAGAACAGCACCAACAACAATGACAATTTTTGGAAGCACGACACATTCTGTGCTGACAAGCAGGTTTGTAAATGCTTCAAAATGTGTCTACAAAACAAATTGTCAACGTCCATAGAGTGTATGAGATATCTTCATTGGACCCCTGGAATTTAGGTCTTTTTATGATTCATTATTCAGTGCAAGAATCACAGGCAAATTAACATTCTTACTTGTTCAATGCGCCTAAAAAAGCGAATGGTGCCACTGTGTAGCGCCGTCTGCTCACATTGCATAATAGTTGCCGTTCCAAAGTATTGGACAAGCACGAAAGTAAACAAATAGGCACACGAAAAAACATTCAAGCATTTAGTTTCAGTTCTGCAATACAAACAAGTGAGCACTCAACAGAAACGTTAAAAAAACACAAGTATTCACTTGAGCGAATTATCCACAGATATCTATGCTAGGCGGCTATGCAATGTGCACAAGCGCACGGAAGTGACTTGGAAACAGTAAATATAGAGAGTGGCTGATTTTCTGCACTTATAATAGAACAAGTGTGGTTAGTGTATGGTGACTATGAGTGCCACTATTGAAATATACATTAACAAAAGGTGAAGCTTGCACTAAGCCGCGCAAGGCTTAAAACAGTGAAGCTCAAAGATTCTCATGACTTATCTGGTTGCTCCTAGCTTACTTTTTAGGCCTTAGCTAGGTGATGCATGTTGTGTCTGGGTTGCATCTAGGTCGTTGCTAGGATTAAGGTAGGTGATACCAGGTTGTTTCTAAGTTGATTCTCAACGCATAGAGGTACGAGTTAAGCCACAGACATGACAGGGATATCAAACCTCCAGAGACAAACCTCCAGGCGCTGAAACCAAGCGTTTGTACCTCTCATAGATCTACGGGCACGCTATCGTTGGCGTAGGCCATCCATCACTTCGGGGCAGGGTTGCCGTTGGTGGCTACTTTGCGCCAAATTGGCTACTTTTGGACCCCGTTGGGGACGAAAATTTCCAGTTGGCGCCATGGATCTTTTTTAAACTTGTGGTTTTGCTTATTCAAAATGGTTTTACTAAGTCATCAATAGTGAAGACTCTGTTGATAATACCGCTTTTGTTCTATTTGGCTAGAAATTTGGCGATAATATCAAATGACATGGCTACTTTGGCTACTTTTGGCGTGAGTTCTGGCTCCTTTTCATGTCCACCCAACGGCAACCCTGCTTCGTGGTCTCCTCGTAGCCGCCGTTGCCTTTCCCTGTTCTCTAGTATTCTCTCAGTGTACGTACTCGGGGTCTTCGGCTCGCCACCGTGACTTCGCAGCCATTTGTTGGGATAAATGTCGCGTTTTTTTTTAAATTTTTAGTGGACCGGTGGTGAGTAGTTCGATTTACCCAAGTTCAGTGGCACATACCCGTTTATGATGATAAATTTCTGATAGGATGCATAAATTGCGGATAGCTTAAAAATATTCGCTCTTAAAAAACTAGGAGATACCACGAACTGTGGGAAGCGGTGAAATACGATGTAGTCAGCGAGGAGCTACACAAAGTGGATTGTTTCCCTTTTGCACAAATAAAAGCATCAATATCGTGACACATCGTTCGCTGTGGCATTTTCGTCATGCGTGCGTATATGAATAGTCGGGTAGGTAGCGTGCTAATGAAACGTGTAGTCTGGAATATACCATGCATGACTGGTCGTTAATGTATCTCTTACGGATGTCATGCGAAATTTAGTATTAATGAAATGAACACAAGAACACTATGATCGTTTCATCCAATTAATTGCGTAAATGACTTTCATGTCATAATTTTCATGTTACGACGCGTCGTTTGTATTCGTCATACACTCACACCATAACATGCCAGCTTAAGTGTATATCAAGTGCATGACGCAATGCGTTAAGTGATTTTCATGTTGGGATCTGTCATTTACGATCATGACAAATTCATACAATATCATACTAATTATGAACTATACCAAGTTCAAGAAACGGCCGCGAAAGCACCAAGGCGGTGTCATTGGCGCACATATGGCATGGATTTTATATGACCACTCGTCGCATTTAAAATACAAGTTGAGGATTTCATTGGGCAAGATATTGTTGTGTAAACAGTCGCAGTCAGGCAAAGAAGGCAGCCTGGTACTTGAGGTAGCCAAACAAAGAACTAAGGGGTTTATTACTCACAGTAGGACTACATGCTGTGGATTTCCCGCTCAGTGCCGCTTGGGCATGGTCTTGTAGCTTCTGATATACCACTCTGTAGGTGGCGCAGTGAGTGCCCATGGTTACTCGATAACGCTTTCGAATTAGTCTAAGGTTGATCAGACACGACAGATATGCTTAGTGGGAACAGTAACCGAGAACTGCACTGTAGTTACCTCGACAAAAATAATGCTTGACAAAAATGAAAATATGAAATACAGTGCAGCCAGTAAGTAGTAAAGCAAGACACACTACTTTTATAATCGCCACAAAAAAGGCTCCAGCTTGCCACTGAGTTTAATCCAGCGGTTGTTCTATATGTGTCCATAGCCTACCTCATCATTTATTTATTTATTAAACCCTTAAAGGCCTTATACAATGCATTACATAAGGCGACTTCCTGAGACTCTTCATTAAATTGTCGGTTTGCAGGTCCGAGGTCTTTCCGCTGTATGAACTCTCGTTCTTTTGGAGCTCATTTATCGGGGCCTTGCTTACAATGGTACTCGGAACAGCACTGAGTATCCTAACAGGTGAGTCTTTTTGTTTAATCCTTTTGAGGCAAGACATTGTGCATCGGATAACTGCGACACATACATGATCAAGTTAAGGGAATGAGCCAAATGCACGCGCGAACTGGAGACTCGAAATTGAACTATTCTGTGCTACTGGTAAGCAAACATCAGTGCCATTGAGCCATGGTTACACTATTCCTATTGTATCACTTCTCCTACTACTTCTATCTAACCTGACTAGACAATGTGATTATTGTAGCGTATTTTCTGACACGACACTTCTCATCCGGTAGGTGAAAAGCTTCTACTGCAAAATTCAAACAGATAAACTGTATAAATACTCACAGAACACTTGTGAGCAATACTGAAAAAAATTAGGTTTAGCGAGCTACAGTGTTTACTTCTTCGCTAATGAAGCCTGGTTGCCTGCGAGGGACACATACAATACGTCTTCTTTTGTGTTCCTTTAAGGTGGAGTCGAAACGTGCAAAGGCAACTTGAGTCTTACAAGTCCGTTCTTTCTGAATCTCTGGAGGCGCTTCAAATTTCTTGGGGAAATGATCCAGGTGAGTCCTTAACTTGGCTAAATCTAAATAATGCTAGAAAATCGTCATAACTTCATCTCTAAACAAACGAGAACAAGGGAAACAAAACTTCGGATTAAATGCAACAATATTATTTGCAATAATTTGCTTCTTCTGTACCATATGAAAATAAGATTAACTGCACAAATTTTCAGTACGTATACCGTATATTATATAGTGTTTTAGGCGCATGTTAGTACTCGTTCATGTATCACTTACCGCAGTATTCTCGGTTCTATGATTCGATGTCGAACAACTTAAGGCGCATGCTGAGTGTGGAAGATTAACAGCAGTTGGGGTGGCGATGTTTCAGCAAGGGCTTTGCACCTGGCATTCACAGCCAGCATTTTTTCTCGTCCCGATCTCATACGATCCCGTATATGCGTTGAAAGCAGGGGAGTGTCAGCAAGCTTTGAACATGTCGCCAAAAAGGTCGATCAAAACTCGTACAAGTTTTCCTTCTTGGTGCGCCTAGTTGACACATGTACTGCAAGCTGAATGGCTGCACCACGGGTGACTAACGGCGTTCTGAATTGTCTCTTCATTGTAGATTGACAAAGAAGCAACAAATGGAGGCGTAACACTGCTTCGCAACGACGAAGACGTGGATGAAAAGACCAGCCATGGCACCGAGATCACAAATTGCAAGGAACATAAATATATCTTTAAAGCCGGGCAATTAACGACCGGCATTTGCAACGAAGTCTCGTTATAGCGCTTCAAGTTAGGCGTGATGCCGCAGCACAAGTTGCACCACATTATTTAAAATCATCGCGCGGCATCGAAAAACAATAAATCTTCATGGTGACGGCGAAGTCATGCTCATCCAAAACAAATGATTCCTGTTTCGAATGTTTATAATGCTCCAACTTACGTCTCAGTGACTTCCTGTTCGTCGGGGCAGGGTGCTTTGAGAGAACTTTCCCAGCGAGCAGTGTGCAGACTGTGCAACAGGGGTCGCCGAAGGTGCGCTATGCTATTGAATACATTATGAACGGACTGCATGCAGACAGATCAGCTGTCACCTGCCAGTAAAGCAGTGCTCCACAGTGAGAACAGTGATCGCTTGCTGTATACTGTAACCTTATAATGTTCAGATAAGTAGGACGAAGATATTTTTTATATTGGATTGCAGGACCTGCGTCACAGAGTTCAAGGGGGGGGGCATAGGACTATGCTTAAGTTTCACGTGCCTCAACTACGCAGTTACGTCCCGTACGTAGGGCTGCCGCAGAGGCCTGTCAACTTGAGGTATACTAGCACTGTCTTGTCTGCCTTCTGGCTATCGCCACACACATCCATGGCCGCTGAAAATGGTGTTGACAGCACTCAGCCTAGTACCGTATCGAGAAACAGCAGGTGGGTGTAATGAGCGCAAAAGCAGAGAGCATGTCCATCGGTCTATTCGGTCCCGCTAAAGTGGCAGCCGCAGCTGCTCCAAGTATGAAGCCAATGCAACGCGCGCGAACGCGCTTTTCGGCGCACTTGCATATTTTCTTCTGCGGAGTAGCCGCTCGTTGTAAATTCTCATAGGGCACCTACTTCAATTACAGTTGTGAAGTGCCCACCGCACTTCTGTAAGCCAGTACGCGCACCTACGTAGCCGCGCACTCGGCCTATACTGCAGCTGATGACGAATAGTTATGGCTGAGCCCTACCTAATGTATTGGCTCGTTTCAACCACCAACTGATTACTCAAGTCATATGGAGTGACGTCTGACGTGATTCTACACGTCTGCCACGCAATGTTACCCGGTAATCTCTGAAAGGATTCAGAAACTTCCTCTAAGAGATTGTCTTACACCCGACACTTGGCCGATCTGCAGCTGCCAATGATCCCGGGATCATCATCAACAATATCATCATGCGAAGCGTAAATAAAAAAGGGAGGACTGACACGCAAGTGGCCGAGATGATGGCTGGAGCTCACGTCCCAGTAGTCAATTCTACTTATTTCTTCTTGCTGTGCGTGCCTCCCGGCATCGTAGAAGATGTGGGCGCTACAACACTATATTTCCGATTGCAAAAATATCGTTGGCTTTATTGTCTAGTAGCCAGCTCGATAAGTAGAACTGTTTCAAATTGCAGCTGGCGGCAGTCTCAGCGTTTTCAGCAAAGTCCGCATCATGCACAAATTGTTCTCTAACGCAAGTGTAGGTGAAAGTGAAATAAGAGGAAGACAGTGCGCCATGCCACCGCCGACCGTGTAACGGCAAACACGACAGAATGTGTTGGCGAGTATGAATTGTCTAAGTGCACCTTATAACCTGCCACAGATGTTGAATGAGTCAGCTGAAACTATGTGAAAGAGCGGGAAACATTGTTCCAGAGTCGTCATTGCAACGCATGCTATTGTTGGAAACATCTAGTATTTCTCCAAAAAATTGTTTGCGCAGTATCATTTTACGGACACTCTCAAAGACTGCACAAATATTTGTGATCAGTACTCAGTCGAGTGGTACCGCCGATAACAGCGACACTGATTGCCTCGTGTCAGTGCCAGTGGTGAATAGCTGTGACGAATTTGTAAAAAATTTTACGCTGGCAAACATGATGCTATTCCAAGAACCCTCAGTATAATTTAGTGGGGCGTGTCTTTCAGGTGAGAATGTGCGCAGCGCCATCAGTATTCATGCGTGCGAGATTTCCCTTATCAACCTAATTTTGTTGCTTTCAACCGTAGGGCATCTACTTCAGTATTTCAAAAAAACATGCTAAGTTATTCGGCAAGCATATTGTGACGAGAGTGAGATGTCACTGAAATTGATATTTATGAGCGTATTGCAGTAGCCAACCGACATGTCCTGTGTCCACTCTTCTTTTTGCACTCGTCAGGTTTAGCGCTTCTTCTTTCAGTGTCCAACCGACATAGCTGAGCAGCCCCAGCGCTACAAGCACATCTGTCGTCTTCATCACTCTGGAGGGCAGTGCACCACGTCGCGTTACCATTGCTATAACTACGCTGCAAACTAGCGACAAACATCTCCGTGGTAAACTTTGGTCATTTTATGATGAATTAAGGCCCGCATCACTTCATTTTCTTACACGAATTCATAAAGAAATGTTTATTTATTTTATTACCAACGGCGCCAACTAACATTGCATTTGGGAAGGGTATAAAGAAAAAAAAACGATACGGACGAAGATGTATTATCAGCTAAATAAGTGATAAAACAATGTCACTCTTTAATTAATCACAATCAGCAACACGAATACACATAACACTGTAGACTCTTGAACTTGTAATTTTTAATATAATTGATTTAAAAAGAAGACAAATCGAATTGTTCACGTGTATTTCTACAGAAGAAAACGAAAATGAAATTTATGAGTCCCATATGCGTATTACCATTAAGACAAGCGGACTGATGTGTACTAATGTGTCTGGCAGTGAGGAATGTGTTGTACAGCGAGTAATTTAGGGGACCTATTGATCAAACCATGAGGCTTTAAACCCCTGCAACACTATTACCGGCAAACCACCATTAAACTTTTTGTAAAGCGTGTGGCGCTTGCGCTATTCATATTATCAAACGTACTCTTGCTGCCTCGCATCAATGCTTATACAGATAACACTGTTCACAGATGAATTCATTGATTACATTTAAATAATTGACACAAAATATTGCATCAACGTTATGTTTGAGACATCGAAAAGTCACAAATGCAAAGAAAACAATAAATCATTCTTATGATAGCTGGCGATTAGCTTGATTGTGATTAATAGTGAACGCATCAATGCTCTCTATGACGATCTTACTTTAAGGAGAGTAACAAATGCTTTAAATTAACCGACGACACTTCGAGTTACGAATAATAAATTTGCGCTTCGTGACCTGTTGACGTGCTGCGCAAGAAAAAAGAAAGAACTGAAAGAGTGCTCGCGGACGAGGCAACTTCGCTCAGACACCAACGTTTCTTTTTTCCGCAGCACGTCTATATTTAAGTATAAATCAAACTAGTCTGCGAGGAAGTTTCGCTTCGTGAAAGCTGCATCATAACGGCGAGAGTCAAGGCATAACGCTTCTCGAGCTTGTCGCGTAGTTTCGAACTGCGCGCTTATCCGAGATTTATAGCGGTCACGTTTGCACGCACTGAGTTACAGGACTTGCAGCCGTAAGAATTGACACTTGACACTGACACTGGTAACGCAGGTTGTTTTGGCTACGATTGCTTCTACACCAACTGTCTGAAAGCATGTAAGATGTAATTCTAGCTAAGTAAAAAGGAAGATTCGACACGAAGTTGCGCTCCACATCGTCTAAGATTGTGACAATGGAAAAAAATAATTAGTGTCTCGGTGATGGAATAAATAGCTGCCGCATGCATTGCTTCAGAAAATGGACTAGTGGATCTTATTTGCAATTGATTTTTTATTGAACAAGGCCCCAGCGTCTTGTACGCTAGAAAACGAGCAACCCCCTGAGCCTGAGTATAAATATGTGAAGAGCTTCGGCGGCAACCCCAGTCACACCAAAGAACTTGTTGACTGGCAGTAACAAGTTCCAGTGTGTCTCAACATGGCTTTCTCATGGCTTGTATTGACCCTTGTAATGGCGGCAGCTACGGGTGGCATCAGGGCCACCCATGGTGAGAATACTTTCTTTCCTTTAAGTGTTCACCGTTAAGTTCGTGATAACTCGGATATCTGTGCTGAATGGGTCCGAAGCAGGAAGTTAACCGTACCATTTCTAGCGAAACGGAAATGAACCGCATGTTGGCGCAGCCTCAAAGGTTATGCGGCATTAACCTTTAGACCGATAATTACTTGTCCGAATTCGCAGCGGATGCATGGCTTTGGATCATAAGCGTGTGATTAAGGAGATTTGCACATGGTATCTTGAAGATCGCATTAGTTAACCGAAAGATTGCTCAGTGGAGCCAGATTAATTCCAGTAACACTGTACACCGCAGAACACGCAGAATAGTGGATCATACGAGACGGCTTCTCGCACCATTTCTCGTTCTTCGCACTGTGTTAGCTTTAATATATCTGAGTACTTCTGCAACTATAACATCTACGCAAGGATGCATCCTCTACACAACCTGGTCCAAAGCGAGTTGTGCCGTAGCTAGGTAAGCTTGCTTCGCATAACAGGAGAATTAAGTGCGATGTCGTAACAGTGGTTCTACACGGTTAGCAGCTTGGAAGTCGTAGTGCACGCAACCTAGTGTGCCGTAAAGAAGGCGTACAATCACTACTCATAGATATGGTGAGTATAGATTATCTTCGCCCTCTTCGCAAACCGTGCTAAATAGAAGTAACCAAGATAACTTTTACGCAAGATATAGGTTGAAGAAAGTGTTCAATGCGCCGTAACCATGTGGTCTAAAACTAGTGCCGTAACCAAAGATACATCCTCAGAGACAATGTCCGTTTCAGAGTATGAAGATTATGAGCTGTCCGAGGAGTCAGCTTTGGGTAAATCTGGCTCTTGCATCCATGTTGGGTTGCCTAACGTCATGGGCCTGGAGAAGGTACAGCACTTTTCTCCTACTTTTCCTTTTTCGTGCTCCTTATCGGTCTTGCTCGAATGTCAAGTTGCCCTAACTGCAAAAAAAAAAAAGTCCGTCTCCATGTTATGTCAGTAATATGGTCTGCCGGGCTAGTTGGTTCATTGCTGCTAAACGTTCTAACAGAATGCTTTGCTGGGCGCGTTGGTTCATTAGGAAAAAGAATTTGAGCGCAAAAAAGGACGGGACACAAAACAAGAAGACGACTACACGAGCGCTCGTGTAGTCGTCTTCTAGTCTTGTGTCCCGTCCTTTTTTGCGCTCAAATTGTTTTCCATACGTTCTAACAGTGCGTGAAATGACCAGGACGAGTAAAAAAACACACTGAACTCGTGTTGCTAGTGTTGTTCTTTGTGTTTTCTTGCTCGTGTCCTGGCGATTTCGCGCAGTTTAAGAACGTCTAAAAGCCATTTTCATGTCGTGAGCTGGCTTTTAGCTATGTTTTTGAATTTTATGCGATATACAGCCTGCACCACCTGTCGGGCAGCAAAATTTGTGATTTCGTGTCATACGCTACACCATCTTCCGCGCAGTTGCAGGACGCGAAATTCGCAAGCAGGAAGCGAACCCTTGAAACATGATTTTCCTTTCAGCTGAATATCTTTTTTCTCCCTTTTTTATGGCCTGGAACAAGCAAAACAATGTTTATGGAATGATGTTTTACTAATGCACGGTCATCTGATATCTGCCCTTAACGTCTTTTAGATGCGAAGCAGCTTATGGCGGAGTTCGATCCAGGTAGTGGTGGTGGTGGTGTGCGTCCTGACCACCCTTACTGCGTATGCGCAAACCCTCTCCACACACCTCTTCGCCTACGCTTGCCCTCTCTCTCCTCTAGGCATCCCTCCCCGCGGCGTCCACACACACCCACTGCGCATGCGTGTCCTCTTCCCCTCCTCTCCTACGCTCCCCCCTCTCTCTCCTCTGGGCATCCCTCCCGCGGCGCTTACACCCCCCATTGAGCATGCGCTTCCCCTCTCCCCAATCTCTCTCTCCTCTCCTACGCTCCCCCCTCTCTCGCCTCGCAACGCCGACGCAGGCAGCGTCTGCTAGCGAGATTTCTTGGTTGAAAAAACCGCTCGCTGCACGACCGTTCACTGCCCCCCCACCATATATATATAGGCACTGGATCTTGACCTGCAAGAAGGTAGTGCCGGTGGGAGCTTTCCCCTGTGCGTTGTTGAACAATGAAAAATTCGCAGCGTGCGCGTTAACTAAAAACGGACTGCGGGTCTCTGTGTCCAATCGAAGCCTTCTGTCTCTCATTGGCCATTAGCAGCGATTGGCATGTTCCAGTAGGACACACCGGTCCATCACTGCGTGTTTCGCGCCTCCCCAGGTTTCTCTCCTGCGCAACGCGATGAGCGCCAGCGACAACGCCGCCGCCAGTGTAAGCGTTAGCGCCCGCGCTTCGCATCTGCACATGGTTCCCTTTAGCGGGAGATGGTGTAATTTTTTACGACAGCTGGAGACATTTTTCATTGGGCCTGATACATAAACGTGGCGCGTCACTTCTACGTTCACGTAATTTTCTTAGGTGTAAGAATGCGTTTTCTTAATACATAGCACATGCATAACGCAATCTAATAAAAACGTGCCTATCTGTCAGTTTTTTTTTATATTGCATTTCGCAAAAACTGCATTTCGAAAAAACTGAATTTGTGTAATGACTGCAATGTTGCCCGATGTCACAGGCCGGCTTGATAACATTTGCTGTCAGCTTTCCTCTAACAGGTTCTCGAAAATTGCACGTGTTCGTGCGGCTGGATGACAGTTAGCCGCCCCCGCATATTGGTGCAGCATAGTTGGCCACGTAAGCGGACGCGTAAATAACGAATAAATTTGGGGGGTTCTACGTCCCAAGAGCACGATTTGATTATGAGGGACTGCGTTGTCATCTAGGGTTCTTCATCAGATACCAAAATATCAGTACACGGGCCTCTAGCATTTTGCCTCGATCTCAATGCGGTCAAAACTGAATCCCATGGCTTTAACCCATGGCCATATCATTCCATGGGATCATGGGATTAGATCCCGTGATCACATGGCGCTGTCGAGCGCTCTAACTATTACAACGCCGCGACGGGCTCTGCCTGCGCTATTCATTGTGGAACCAAAAGACAGCGAGCGTTCGATGTCGTCAAGTCCCATCTGTTCACATTTGCGTTTGCTCTTTCGACATCGAGATTTTTACTATTATTAGTAAGCCCATTGAAAGAACAGGCGTACAAAGAATGTAGCCAACGGATAACCCTCCTAGATGCCTAGAGAAAATATTTTCACGGCGCTATAACCAGCTCACCCAAATTGCCACTTTGGTATTCTGCCAATAATTACTGCCATATACTACTACTATCGCTCTTCGTGTTACCTTGTACAATACAGCGAACTTTTTGTACATTGGTGGTTTTTCTCTTCTTTTGTCGCTTTCAGTGCCTTGGGAATAGCCTCAACTTGTGCCAAGCTGAACATGTACGTGAGCTCTAATCAGTAATGCATATTTCTTGAGCATTCAAGTGAAAATTGAAACATTTTGCGGTATTTGCTTTTCAAGGGTGATATCTATCACTAAACCTAATTCGTTCCTGCCAAGCAAAGAGAACTGCTCATGATAACAAAAACCTTAATTATTTTTATTACCTACAAGAAAGTCTTGCTAAGCTGTACAGTTAACCGTATTTCTATTTTATTCTGGTGTTTAGCACTTGACGAGAAAACGCAAAGTAAGCTTTTATCACTAAAGACTTGCTAATAAGCATAATTTTGCTGTTGAACGAGTTATGTGTATCTTGGTTTAAAAAAAAAACGATTTCGCTGCTTTCAGACGGTGCACACTGGCTTGATGAAAATTGCGACCGTGAGTACTACGCCGTGCATATTGAACGCTTTTATTGTTATCGCTCATGGAACAATATACATAATGTTACTGTTTTAATAACAAGTTGACAGTGATTTACAAGATATAAGCTTCAGCAGCGCTCACACCTCTATATAGGCTTTGACTAATTTTGTACACAAATATATATCGAATGATATTGGCAAGACGAAATACATTTTAACGCGAAGTGGGGCATGCTTCATCCTAAATCTTTCTGTCGCCTCATAGCTACACTAAATGGTGGAAAATTGACTAAGCGTTTGAGAAGCATATCAGGGAATTCAGGCACGTTTGGTGCCACGTGATGTGCAGCACACATTAAAAGGAACCATTGCCCTAATGGAAGTCACTAATGGGTGATGTAGCTTCAAAAGTTAAACATGAACCTGTATTAAAGTTAAAACAGGAAGCTGCTTTCAGAGCCCGCCATTTATTCGCAGCGCTTTTTGTTGCTGAGGACGCCACATGAAAGTAATATCGCAACTGGCATAATAGCCTAATAGTGTCACCGAAAAGTGTCAAAAACACAACCTGGTAAGAAGTGGATGCCCGACGGAACAATGATTTCGCTATTTACAAGTGCTAGGATTAAAAATCAAGTTTTCACGCCTGATCTTAACACCGCGTTTAGATTATAGGGGTCTAAAACTCAATACTAGGTGGTAGTGTTGCGTCGAATTATCAGTATTTTTTTCGCTGGTTTCGAGGGTTAAATGCTTTGATGCGTGAACACAGATGTATTCCTCTTCCACGGAAGCGCAACACGGAAGACGATCTGTAGAGAATTTTTGAATGCAATAAGGAATTGAAACACGCCGATAAAGAACAGGGTTTTAAAGAAGGTTAGTCAGATAATATCACTTGCGTGTCTACACTCATGATGCTGCAGTTTACCCAATATCTTACAGTGCAGTGCGGCGAGCATCTTCAAAAATTTGACACCAAAGCCTGCCCTTGCCATCATGCGCCCCATTCTGGTAATATTTGCCAACCATTTATCGGGTGACCGTGAGTATTCTTTCGATGTAAGATTTTCATGTACTAGCATTAAAGAGGTCGTTTCGCAGGAATTCTGGCGTTGGTGTCGGCGTCGTTGTCTGAGAACGAAAAATTATCATCTTGTCCGTGACCGAAAAATTGAGAAAGATGCAAATAAAATAAATAAAAAAACGGGCAGATCCCACGCATTGTGGGAATAGCTGTAATGCGAAGCAGCCAGCAAGGAAGCAAACCGTGCTGTACATAACATGCGTGTCATCATTTACATGTTAGGACATGTCATTTATATTTGTCATACAGTCACGTCGCGCAATATCAATATTGGTGTATATCAAACTAGCGAACTGGACGCAAGTGCAACCATGAGCGTGTCATGAAAGTCACGTTGTACATGACATGCATGTCGGGATTTTCATGTCACCACCTGCCTATTATGTTCGTCATATACTTACGTCGCGCGAATATCAATATTGGTTAACATCAAGCTAGCGAACTAGACGCAAGCGCACCATAAGCGGGGTGGCATGTAAATGGCGTTCTACATGACATGAATGTCACAAATTTCATGTTACCACCTGCCACTTGTGTTCGTCACACAGTCACATCACGCAATAACAGTTTTGGTGTACATCAAGCTAGCGAAACGGCCGCGAGCACGTCATGAGCGTGACATGCAAGTTCATGTTGCACATGACATGTCATGATTTCCGTATTACCACTTCACATTAATGTTCGTCATACGTACAGTCACGTCACGCAATACCAAATTTGCTGTATATGAAGCTAGCGAAAGGGCCACGAGCGTGCTATGAGCATGGCATGTAAATCATGTTGTACATGACATGCACGTCACGATTTTCATGTTCCCACCTGTCATTTATGTTGGTCATGCAAAAATGCCTCATGATACCGATTTTTCGATACAAGTTAAGGAAACGGCCGCAGGAGTAGAAGGGCCATGGCGTGTAAATCGTACCGTTCATGACAATTTATTTATGATTTTAAGGATATGACCACTCATTCATGTTCTTCATACGGTCATGTTATGCCATACCAAATTTGGTATAAATCCCATTAACGATACGGTCTGGAGAGCATCAAGTCGGCTAGATAGATAGATAGATAGATAGATAGATAGATAGATAGATAGATAGATAGATAGATAGATAGATAGATAGATAGATAGATAGATAGATAGATAGATAGATAGATAGATAGATAGATAGATAGATAGATAGATAGATAGATAGATAGATAGATAGATAGATAGATAGATAGATAGATAGATAGATAGATAGATAGATAGATAGATAGATAGATAGATACGCTCAAAGTCACCGAAGTTCGCTAAGAAATGCTTCGCATTGAAGCGTATGGTTGGCGTGACAATCGAACCCAGGCCGCTTCCGTGGCAAGCAGGTGTTCTACCACAGAGCCATGTCATTGCTTGAAACTGCTTCGTTAAAAAACACTGTCAATGTAATTTAGTGGAACGAGTCTCTGTAACGCATGCAATATTGTGTGGCTGTCATGAGTAAAGGGGGCACGCGGCACTAGCCGAAGGTATGCAAGTGGCAATGAGATGCGGAGAACGGAAAAGTACTCGGTGGAGTGCAGGACTGCCACGTCCGCGCACGCGATTGTTAGGTGAAGGTCTCGTGGCAGGCGACCCGAGCCGTGGTAGAAAACCCCAGAAGAAGAAACGGCATTGTTTGGTGGAGCGCCGGTGGAGGCAGGTGGAAGAGGTGAGCGTCACACTCGCGGCGAGCGGTGGGCGCTTAAATCTGATGGCAGCAGCATGAGAGGCTCGGGAAGGGAGCCGCCCACCTTGGTAGGTGACCAGCGAGGCTCCTCGGGTTCGCAGCGCCCTCACCACAGCAGTTACCAACGAACTAGCCGCCCTTCCCCTTCTTTACCGGATGGAGCGCCATGTCGTCGGTTTGACCAGGCGTCAAGGAGCGAAGGCCCGTACAGCTAGGCCTAACCTTTCAAGTCCGACGACGAACGTGACGGCGACCGGAGTATGAGCAGGGAGACAGTCAGCTCGAATGCGGATCGACGACGACGACCGTGAGGCGTCTCCGAGTAGGGTAAGGTGGGGCAAAATGAGACAAAAATTTAAAAATTGGGAATATTTATTTTCATTTCACTCTTTATCCTTAAACGTCAATGCAGAAACTTTACTTTGGGTACAAGGTATGTGCTACATAAATATGACCATGTTGCCACTGTCAAAAAGTTTATTTTAAAAAGAAATAAAAATGCACCAGATGTCTCATTTTGCCCCAACCTGCGGGGCAAAACGAGACAGTGTGAAAAAAAATAAACATTGAGTTTTTGCAGTAGAAGCACTTGAAATTAAACTCCATGGGCCCTCACGCAGCCTTCATGACCCCAGTCCTTGCACTCCACGCATTGAATCTGGACAGAATCCGGTGCTGTTTTGCTTCAAAACTCCTTGCAGATCAAACACCACCAGTCTTTCTTTGTGCTATTGTTGTATTTTGTTGAAAGCTTGCACTTCATTGGATTATTCAACGATTGGACGCTAGATATGTTCCGACGCATCTTCGCCTCCTTTTGCTGTTTTGGTGCAGAACTGCGCGGGCGTTTCGTGACTTTCAGCTTCGTCAGCCGGGCTTCGTGAGGCGATGAATTTAAAACTGTGCTAGATTTGAATTTTCTCGCGCTCCTTTTTTTTAATTTGGTATTGGAGAAAAACTCGATGCCGAGACTTGTTTGTGAACGGCTTGACTTGGAGATTCTTCGAATTTTGTGTTCGCCTCTTGAGAGCATCCTTGGGAACGCGGAAAAACCTCGATGCAGCGCGAATGGAGTGAGTGTCCTGAACAGCAATCAGTGCTTTTTCACGTCGTTTTCCTCCCAGGAAGCTTTACATGATATTCTCTTGTGCGTCCGAACCCTCCTAAACAATAAAATATAATATATAATTAGTATAAGTAAATGGTTCACTTGAAAGGCACCCTCTAGGGCAATTCAATGCCTTTTTGTCGCATTTTGCCCCCCCCCCCTCACATGCCCAAATTCAAAAAAAATTTCCCCTTTGGCCCCGCGCACCAAATAAACTAAAATTTTGGTGGTATGTAGCTAGTAGTATAAAGTAACAATATAAATACTTACGTTGTTGTACTGACAGCAGAGTAGCTTCATGCACGGATCCGAAAATTTGGCCGAGAAGAATTTCGCCCCTTTTTGACGGGTCACGAACACACTGACACCAGCCGCGTAATTTTTCCCACACGAGCGCTGTGAGCAATCATCAACTTTTACACATAAAAAGGTGGAAAACTACCAGCACCTCTCGCTGAAATATAGAAACAAAGAAAAGTGCTTTCTGTATTAGCTATAGAGGTCGGCAAATCCAAAATGTCGCGTTTTGCCCCGTGTCTCATTTTACCCCGCCTTACCCTACTTCAGCGACAGGAAACTGAGCCTTTGTTCCGAGCGGGCAATACGAACAGTAAGACGTTCGATTAGGGCGCGCGACATGTTTAGTGAAGCCTCTGAGAAGCCATAGTGGCCAGACGGGACTCGAGTTAGAGTCGAATTTAGCGTAAATTGTGACTAGTGTAAGTTTCGCACCAGAAGGCGATGAAGACGACGAATGTAATAGCGCTCGCGTTATTTTATTCCGCCATCTTGGCTGCAGCTGCGTCTACCTCCCTCTGTATATTTTGTAAATATATTTCTTACTTTTATACTCTCACCCCCGTGACACTAGGAATCCTCTACTCTACGGAGCGGCGCGCACGACAGGTGGTGCAACAGCTGCATACTCCGCTGGGGGTGCCACGGTAGTTCCGCGGTATGAGAATGATGGAGCGCGCGCGCCTCATTCTCTCTCCTGTGCAGCGCCGCAATGAGCGCCCGGGCCGCTGACGCGAAACGGGAGCAGCGACGTTTCTCCCGCTCAAGCCAGCAATCTCCCCGCCGCTTCGCATCCATACATGGTTCCCTTTAGCGGGAAATAGGAAAGTTTTTTAGATGCGAAGCATCTTATGCTCGGGGCTATGTCCGTCCCTCCCGCGTCCCGCGTCCGGCCACTTTCATGAAGTAGGGAAGCACCCACTATGCGAACCAGAACACTGCAGTACAATATAAGGCCGTCAACCACCACTACAGTCACCACAGTCATGGCCGAGAGCACAGAGAGGCTGCTTAGCAATGGCTTGGCAGGTGGTGTCTGTCGCCCGGGTTGACTCCATTCCTTGACCTTGCTTGCATGTGTTTGGGGGGGGCATCACGGGGGCACCACGGTAGTTCCGCGGTATGAAAATGACGGAGCGCGCCTAATCCCCTCTCTCTCCTATGCTACACTGCCCCCCTTTCTATCCTCTAGTAATCCTCTACTCTACGGAACGGAGCCCGCGTCCCTCCATTCCTTGATCTTTCTTGCATGTGATTGCGGGGGCTTTGTCCGTCCCTCCCTCTCATTCTCTCTCCTGTGCAGCGTCGCGATGAGCACCCGTGCCGCTGCCGCGAAACGGGAGCGGCGACGTTTCTCCCGCTCACCCCGCTGCTCCGCATCCACACATGGTTCCCTTTAGCGGGAGATGGGGAAGTTTTTTTTTCTTAGGGGATGCCTAAACTGTTTCATGTACTGCAGACGGAGAGCAGTGCTACGCCAAAATTGGGGCAGCTGCACAATAGTGGGGCGAACATCGCGGCATTCCCCTCCTCCTTTCCGTCCTTCTAACTGTCAATTCTCTTTCCACACCCTTTGCAATATTGCACTACACATCTGTTTAATTCTTAAGTTTTTACAGCGAAAGCTCTTATCAGATCGCAGTGGCAGTGGGGCAGTTGTCCGCCGCCACCGCCGCCGGTGTCCATCACCACAATCGCCGGAAATAAGAAAAAAAAAATGAAACGAGACAAAATTTCTAGGAACGTTGGCCACTCTTACTACCTCCATGAACAAACCATTAACCCCTCTAAAAAGGGGTAAGGTTCCATGCCTTTAACCTCACTTTTCAAGATCAAATAATTGCGTCAACCTGGGCGGCAGGTACCACCAGTGGTGCGTGTTATTCTTCGCTTCCACCTACCGCTTACCTAGCCATTGGTAAGCAGCCACATTGTGCTCACGGTCAAGTGGTTGGACCCTTACATATATTATAGCAAAAGCTGTTACGAGATCACAACAAGAGCCGATTTTGGCGCCGCAGCTGCCCGCTCCTGGCACCTCTGCCACCGTTGTACGTAAACGCTCTTGTGCGAAATAAGAAAAAAAATGAAGTGAGAAAAAAAATTTCTAGCAACGAACGGGATTTGAACCCGGGCACTCTGTGTGGCCGTCGAGTAGTCTACCACAGAGCCACGATGGTGCCTGAAACTCTTTCGCAAATAACACCCCCTACAAGTGTCATGATGGACAAGCAATCATGTAAACATATGTAATATTGCGTCATAATCCAAAAAATAATAAGCAGGCGTCACACCATGCGAAGTGCGCAACAAGTAGGTCGTGGATTGCATCCACCACATTAGAAAATGTTCTGCCATAGTTCTTCGTCGTCAGAGCACAAAGTGCACATAATGCTTTACAAATGCGTAGCGAGTACCAAGCTTCTCCACAGAATGAAGAATAATGGCATGGTAGTTGCTTCCCTACTTCATGAAAGTTACGATAATTTATGACGTGATGGGTACCTTGCATACGCACTTGTACTGTTGCCCTAAGGGAGTTTACAACGGGCTCTGGAAAGGCAGCTCTTCCAGCTTTGGCTGTGGCTGTGCTGCGTGTTCATCGCAGGCCAGGCGATTTTTTAGATGCGAAGCATCTTATGCTCGGGGCTGTGTCCGTCCCTCCCGCATCCCCCCGTCCGGCCACTTTCATGTAGTAGGGAAGCACCCACTATGCGAAACACAACATTGTAGTACAATAAAGCCGTCAACCACCACCACAGTCACAAGAGTCCTGGGCGAGAGCACAGAGTGGCTGCTTAGCAATGGCTTGACAGGTGGTGGCTGCAAGCAAAGAATAACACGCACTACCGCAGGTGTCTGTCGCCCACATTGACTCCATTCCTAAGTCTTGCTTGCATGTGCTTTCGGGGGCTTTGTCTGTCTCTCCTTCCCTCGTCCCGCGCTCCACAACCCCTCTCTATCGTCTCCTACGCTCACCCCTTTCTCTCCTCTAGGAATCCTGTACTCTACGGAGCGGCGCCCGCGTCCCACACCCCCCACAGCGCATGCGCGTCCCCTCCCCCCCTCTCTCTCCTCTGCTACGCTCCCCCTTTCTCTCCTCTAGGAACCTGCTCTACGGAGCGGCGCCCGCGTCCCGTTGACTCCATTCCTTCATCTTGCTTGCATATGCTTGCGGGGGCTTTGTCCGTCCCTCCTTCCCGCGTCCCACACCCCCCTCTCTCTGCTCTCCAGCGCTCCCCCCTTTTCTATCCTCTAGCAATCCACTACTCTGCGGAGGTGCGCCCGCGTCCCGTTGACTCCATTCCTTGATCGTGCTTGCGGGGGGCTTTGTCCAGTCCCTCCTTCCCGCGTCCCAGACCCCCGCAGCGCATGCGCGTCACCTCCCCCCTCTCTCTCCTCTCCTATGGTCCCCCCCCGTTCTCTCCTCTTTGGAATCCTCTACTGTACGGAGCGGTGCGCACGACAGGTGGTGCGACAGCTGCATACCCTGCTGGGAGCGCCACGGTAGTACCACGGTATGAAAATGACGGAGCGCGCGCGCCTCATTCTCTCTCCTGTGTAGCGCCGCGATGAGCGCCCGGGCCGCTGCCGCGAAACGGGAGCGGCGACGTTTTTCCCGCTCAAGCCAGCCATCCCCGCTTCTTCGCATCCACACATGGTTCCCTTTAGCGGGAGATGGGGAAGTTTTCTCATCGTACTTATCCTCACATCACTCCTCCTGACTGCCTTTTCCCATTTCCCTGCTATGCTTAGTCCAAGGTTCGACGAAAAATCGTGAGGCGAGGGAAATTCATTCAAGAAATAAAACAGGCACTCACCTTGTTCAAAGAAAAGCAAGCACGTGATTACGTTTCGGGGCCGCTACAGGTCGCTCATTATCACAATGAAGAGAGTTCAAGAGGGCGGGACTATTTATGTAATTTGTGGCGCAGGGTGCGCATGTATATCTCGGGGAGATTCCCCCGCGTCTAGTTAATGTGGTTTTAGTCATTTGAATGTGTAAAGATTCTAAATGTAGCCGTCTCGATAGGCGCTTATCAGTCGCGAATATTATCACAAAATTCCAGTCGATGATGTGGTTATTATGCAAATGATGATCCGCCAAGGCGTTCAAGCTTGCATTGCCTTTCCTGGCATAGTTCTGGTGCTGCTGGATTCTTCTATTAAAATTTCCAGTTGGACATATGTAGGATGCGTCGCAATCCTTGCAAAATAGCTTGTAGATAAGCCCTAGGAATCTTGACTTTTAGAAACTGCCCTACATGTACGAGCCTCTGCTTTTGTCCGTTAGTTGCCACATGTGTGCTTTCAACGCCATATGTGCCAAACACTTTTGCAAGTGCCTCACTGATGCCTTGCTCATAGGGAATGGCAGCACGTTTTGACCTGTTTTCTTCACGAACCTCTTCAGGGTAAGCAATTAAAGACCGCAATTTTCAAGTCCTGAGTAGCTGTGAAGGGTAGACATAGCTGTCCCCCTTAGCCCAGCTAGCGCTTGCTTGCGCAGGCCAGGCTCAGGGCAGATGCGCATTGCGCGAGAGAAGAGAACAGCGGCAACGGAGAATTTTTGCCCTATAGGGCGCGCAGAGTCGATCCTTAGGTATTTGCCCGTGTGGGTCGGCTTACGATACACACTCGTTATAGTTCCCTTGGCTGACAGCCCTATAAGGACATCCTGGAAGGCAATCGGTCCGCCATACTATGCGAGGCTATGGTATACATTCTTCCTCTCACTTTCCCTTTCTTTCTACCTCATTCACTCGCTCTATCTCGTTCTCTCTCTCTTTTTTTCTTTCTCTCTCGATTTTATATACATCTTGTTTTGCTTCTTTCTTTCTATCAATTTCTATCTATGTGTACATCATTGTCTTTCTATCTTTTTCTGTCTTCATGCTCTCCCTTTCTCATATTTCTGTCTTTCTGTTTCTTCTTCTCTCTCTCTGTACTCGTTATATCGCCCTTCCACAATGTTGCATCCCACGCCGGACAAATCAGCGCAGAGAGAGAATGATTTATTAGAAGGCAGAGAGGTCGGCCAGAGCTAGTTCGCTCTAGCCTGCTGCTCTGCACAGGGGAAGAGGGACCAGGGAAAAAAGAAGTGATGAAGGGTGACGATGGGGAGAGAAACAGGTTATACGTATATACAATATACAAAGCAGTTGTTGATCTTGTCTGATCACACATTGCTGACAGAATGCCACTTTCATTTAGCGTTCCTACACCAATTCCTGCCAGCGCTGAAGCGAGCGTGTTTCGTTGCGACACGTAAAATACGCACACCGGATTCGTCTGGGCGTTGCATTCACTCGCCGCTACGCACACCTCATCCGCCGTGCGGGCAGCCCGAACTGTGAACGCTGCCAAGTGTGTGAAACAACGGCGCATATATTTCGTGAAGCAGAACATGAATGCGCACGCAGTTAATGATGGTGGTATGTTTTGTTTGCGACTGACGGAGTTTCTCCAAGCATAAGCAGCACCACTGCAAAAGATGGCTGGCTCTCCCATAAGGGAGTCTAGACGTAAGCATGAAATGGCTACGGGCAAAGCAGGTTGACTGAATACGGTACTAGCCACAGTCTTAGGCGCCACTCTGCATAGAGCACCGCATGCAGCCTGGCGCCACCTCTCGAAGGAGGCAGCAATCCGTGCAGCGGTAACTTTGTTCCCGCGATCGGCTGCGGCTGCGTGCAACCGCTGGCGTTTATAAAAGAGCAGGGGTTAGCGCTCGCGTGTATTATAGCAAGTGCATGGTGCCCTGTATCGGCCCTTGATATGGCGTTATTGAAAGCTGAAAATGAAAGCTCAGCGTACTAGAAGGTTACAGCTTCAGTGACAGGGTGAGCAAACATTGAGAAGAACTGGGAAGCAATATTTTTTTGTTATTCGTTGGGTCCGTAACTAGCGTATGTAGTGCAGTACTGTCCAACGCCGAGCCCACATTTTAAATGTGAATGCATTTCATAGTCGGGCTATGTCAGGCATCCGGCGTTGGCGTTGTGCGGCGTTGTCCGCGGAGGAGGAGGAGGAGGATAGGTTGAGGAGGTGTGCGCGCCGGCAGGTGTTAGATGTGAAGCATCTTATGGCGAAGCTTAATCCGGTGGTGGTGGTGTGCGGCGTGACCACCCTTACTGCGCATGCGCAAACCCTTTCAAAAAAATAAAAAACCTCCTCTCTCCCTCTCTCTCCTCTAGGCATCCCTCCCCGCGGCAACCACACCCTCACTGCGCATGCGCCTCCCCTCCTCTCTCCCCTGCTACGCTCCCCCCCTCTCTCCTCTAGGCATCCCTGCCCGCGCCGTCCACACTCCCACTGCGCATGCGCGTCCCACCTCTCTCTCCTCTCCTACGCTCCCCCCCCTCTCTTCTCTAGGCATCTCTGCCCGCAGCGTCCACACTCCCACTGCGCATGCGCGCCCCCCCTCTCTCTCCTCTCCTACGCTCCCCCCCTCTCCCTCTCTCGACTCGCGACGCCGACACAGGCAGCGTCTGCTAGCGAGTTTGCTAGCAGACGCTGCCTGTGACTGCTAGCGTCTGCTGCTCGCTAGCAGACTAGCGTCTGCTAGCGAGCAAACGTCTGCTAACCGACTGCTCGCGCTGCACAACCGTTCACTGGCCACCCCGTATATATGGCAATGGATCTTGACCTCCAAGGTGGTGCCGGTGGGAGATTTCTCCTGTGCGTTGTTGAACAATAAAAATTCGCAGCGTGCGCCTTAACTAAAAGCGGACTGCGAGTCTCTGTGTCCAGTCGGAGTCTTCTGTCTCTCATTGCACATTAGCAGCGATTGGTATGTTCCAGTAGGAAACACCGCTCCATCGCTGCTTGCTTTACGCATCCCCAGTTTTAAATGCGAATGCATTTCTTAGTCGGGCTATGTCAGGAATCCGGCGTTGGCGTTGTCCGCGGTGGCCTCGGCAGGTTGTTATAGTGAGTGGAGAGGAGGAGCGCGCTCTGGTGCGTGAGGGCGCTCGCATCGCGGGAGCTCGGCGGAGCTATATATGAAAAAAAATTTTTTTTAATAAAAAAAAAGAAAAAAAGAAGAAAAAGAACAAAAGAACATTAAGAAAAAAAATTTAAAAAAATTAAAAAGAAGAAAAAAATAGAAAAAAAAGCAAAAAAAAAAAAACAGGCGCTGCGCCGTGCTCCCGACCAGGCTGCAGAAATTTGGCGCCTTTTCCTTCTTCGAACCACAACCACCATATATAAATGGAGTGAAGCGCGCGCGAAATGCATTCGCATTTCCTCACGATTCCCCTT
The DNA here is from genome assembly GCA_030522465.1 of Rhipicephalus appendiculatus. Classification (NCBI taxonomy): domain Eukaryota; kingdom Metazoa; phylum Arthropoda; class Arachnida; order Ixodida; family Ixodidae; genus Rhipicephalus; species Rhipicephalus appendiculatus. Next base: position 350,098 of record JALIZH010014057.1, on the reverse strand, counting down.
CGGGGAGGTGGGGGCATTTTTTTTTTAAAGACGACAGTCTTTCTTGGGATACTTCAACGAAAAAATTTTGGTCTTTCTGTCTGTCTGTCGGTAACCAGATTCAGCTACTCGGCCAAAGTTTAACTAATTTCTGAACGCCCAGCCATCTTGAACTGGTGTTTGCGTTCATATTTGTGAATATATTCGATCAAAAACCAAATACTACGCATTCCTGAGGCGCAACATTAATATGCAAGTGTCAGGACGTGTGTTCTTTTATTAGAAAATGCATAGGTACGCAATTCTAAAGACCCTAGTGTTTTTTTCAATGGCGTCCATATCTCGCGCAGCGCCTCCTCTATTTTATCGATGCTAGCCAGATGCGGCCAATTCAACGTAGAGTAGGCGCTGTCTGAGGCAAGGCGAAACATAGTAGTACGGCCGGCACAAGACTATCGTCTTTCGACGACATTTGCAGCGAAGCACGCAGATACGAGGCCAATTTTTTAAACTTGCGGCTGAATGCCCGGATGTTCCCGTCATATAATCGCAGCAATTATTGGGTGTCTCATTTGAGAGCCCGGCTAACGGCGCTGCCTCTAGGTTCATTGTCACTGGAAGGCCACCTCTAACTGCACCTAAACGTGTTTGATGATTTGCAGTCCATGTGGTGGTCATCGCACTCGGAAAGTAACAGAAGTTTCCACCACTTGTGGACAATGGTAACAAAAAATAGAGAGGAACTCACTCTTCTGATGAAAAGCAAAAAACGAAAGTCAAGCCTCTACGGAGCGGCAGCGCCACATGCACTGCTCGAAACGTTCAGTGACTTCGGTTGATCGCATGCTGTGGAGCGCACAACACCGTCGCTGGAAATAGGAGCTACGCAAAACAGATAGAGGAGTTAGTTCACGATGTGCGATGAAAAAAAAGCTATTCTCGAACAGAATATTGGGGCTATTACTAAACTAGGATGTTGTTGGTATAGTCGTATTGCCGTAGTATCTTTCACCATATACAGTATCCCACGTTTAGTGGGATATGTATGTGAATACGTCGTTAAAACATCGTGTGACAAAGTTTTTAGCCTTTACAGCACAGATATTTTGCTCGAGGCTTGCCGAGTGTGGTCGGTAGAAAGTTATCATCATCATGAACAGGCGCGCTCTCAATGACCACGCAAGCATACTGTACAGGTGGTCAACAAGAGAAGCTGAAACGTAATGGGACTTTGACGAACTTTCGTGGAACATGCGCTCTATATATGTTTTATGAGCGAGCTGTTATGCTCGAGGTTTTCCATGTGTGGTAGGCAGAAAATTACCATCATCACGGACAGGCGCGCGCTAAGTGTCGATCCGATCATACTGTACAGATGGTTACCAAGAGAAGCTGAAACGTAGTAGCATTTGATGAATTTTTGTGGAACATATGCGCCATATATATCTTAGACGAAGCGGGGATGCTCGAGGTTTGCCATGTGTGGTAGGTAGAAAATTATCATCATCACGGACAGGCACGCGCTCAGTGTCCACCTGAGCATACTGTACAAATGGTTAAGAAGAGAAGCTGGAAACGTAATGGGATTTCGACGAATTTTTCGTGGCAAATATGCGCCATATACTACATCTTACGACCGAGCTGTCGTGCTCGAGATTTGCCGTGTGTGGTAGGTAGAAAATTATTATCATGAACGGGCGCGCGCTCAGTGACCATCCCAGCATACCGTACAGATGGTTAACAAGAGAAGCCGAAACGTGTCCCACCAGCTCTGCTGTAACCCAGTCTTGCTTGACTTTGCGACGAAAGCTGCGCGAATTTTTTTTTCAATGGGAAGGATTTCTTAGCGAACCTAAGACACTTTTGGCCGTTTCTATCTACGTATCTATCCATCTATCTAGATGCCTACGTCTGAGTTCTCTCGTGATCGCCTCCTTGACTTGGTGTTGGCCAAAACTCGGTAGAGGAGCGTCGCAGGTTTTAAGAATATGACTGCGCGGTGATAACATGGATAACAAGAAAATCTTGTCGCGTACATGGCATATGCCCATACAGCCACAGACCGCTGAATGCTGGTTTGCGCCACAAGGGATTGACACTTTTATCTACCTAGGAAACGGTAGGAACAGATACTGTCAATTTAAATTGCGAGAGCGTTAAAAGAAAAACTGACATCGGCAGCGTTGACTGGACGAATTTAAAGTGTAAAAATCAGGATACCCAGCAGGAATTGAACACAAACATTCTACATGGCAGTCAGGAATTCTACCACAGAGCGACGCCAGGTCTTGAAACTGCTTTGAAAAAAAGACCGTGCGCAGGTGTAATATCGGTGCAACGTCAATTGTGGTTGCAGTACTGGATATCTAATTTTATAGACCTTACATATGTACCCCTCTGATGTACGCATCATATCGGGTTAACGTCAATTGTAGTTCCGTTGTTGGCGCGACTTTGTTGGGAGATTAATAACGATTACATTTGTATTCCTATTATTCAGCAAGGTGTAACCAATTGTCGCTCGACCCTGGAGGAATGCGCTAAAGAGTTTTGTATGATACTCACATCATCACACCTCAAATTCACTTTGTTTCGATAATACTGTCGCCTATGGTCCAACGCGAGTGCTGACGTTGCGACAGACCATAAGTTGCCCTGTAAACGCCAGTGTAGTTGGCGTTCCTGGTAAGCCCACGATGTTCCCACAACTGCTACACTTACTAAACCACGTAAACTCACCTCGTAATGCTTGGCTCAACGTCAAAAATTTGCAGCATATGCATATATATAGACTATTGCTCGCCGGCTGCTTCGCATCAAACCGATTCCCACGAGGCATGAGATCTGCTGACTTTCTCTTTTAAAGAAGGTACTGGACTATATAACATTGATGAAATCAGACCTATGTAAAGCACGTGGACGATGCCTGTTTTCTACCTACGTGTTTGTGGCCGCTTTAACTACGTCGTACTGTTTATGAGCCAAGCTAACTGCCTTTGATTTGGTTTGCAGTCGGAACAGCTTTGAACGATTTCATGAAGGCCTTCAAATCTACTGGTTCACTGTCGGACCCCCTGTGTCATGGCGAAATCAAGGTTGGCATTCACAGCAAATACGGAAAGGTATGCCTACCTTTCTATATGCCCTCTTCTAACTACCATATGCCAAATGTTTTTAATTTTTTTGGTTTGTATTTGTAGCCTGGGTACGCCGAACATATGTATATTCCGTGCTATCATGGGACAGCGGGGCAAAACAAGACGTCAATTTGTAAATGGCAAATTTCTTTTATTTTTCCAGGTATATAAAAACAAATATTACGGTGACATTTCGCGTCTTTCTCGCGGCAAGATATTTCCTAAAAATTGGCTGCCAAGACAATAAGTGCCTAACAGAGTTTTTAAGCAAAAATCTGTATTGCTTAAAAAAAAACCTGCATATATATATATATATATATATATATATATATATATATATATATATATATATATATATATATATATATATATATATATATATATATATATATATTGTAAAGGAAGAGACAAGAGACAACGCCCGTACGCTAGGCCGGTTGTTATTTATCTGCCTCGTCTTTCTCTGCTTCGCCGATCAAGCACGGGTGTGCGCCCGAGTGCCGGTTTCGCTTTTCGTCCTTACAATATACAGGGTGCCCAACCTATCTTTAGCCAGAGTTTAAAAATATGCCGACACACGGAATGACGACGCGACCAAGTGCATGTTGCTGACTGTTGCCTGGAGTGAGTCAGACTATTTTTGTGTTGTGATTAATTGCTTAATTAGGCTGCTTTAATTAACTAACTTTTGAAGCAACAAAGATGGGCCAGAAGTTCCAATGAGAAAGTTATAGATCGGTTTACAAAACGTCCGATTACACAGTTTTGAACTCTGTATCTGTTAATTATCAGTGTTTTTATGCTAACTAGAAAATGCCCGCGAAATACAAAAAAATACCACGTGACAAGCCCGCTCGCGCGCCAGTGCGCACGATGATTCCAGTGCTCCCTGACGTTCCGCGTACAAACGATAAGCTTCCCTCGCACCGATTTATGACAGCGATCAGCAGACACAGCGGTTATCGCTTTTGCGGCCGATAGCAAAAGTGTTCATCGCACAGCCACCACCATTGTCGCGGCCTTGTCGAGACAGCACAATCGGGCAAATGCTATGGTGGTTTGCATGCGGAACGTTAGGGAGCACTGAAATCATCGTGCGCATTGGCGCGCGAGCGGGCTTGTCACGTGGTATTTTTTTTGTATTTCGCGGGCATTTTCTAGTTAGCATAAAAACACTGATAATTAACAGATACAGAGTTCGAAACTGTCTAATCGGACGTTTTGTAAACCGATCTACAACTTTCTCATTGGAATTTCTGGCCCATCTTTGTTGCTTCAAAAAGTGAGTTAATTAAAGCAGCCTAATTAAGCAATTAATCACAACACAAAATATAGTCTGACTCACTCCAGGCAACAGTCAGCAACATGCACTTGGTCGCGTCGCCATTCCGTGTGTCGGCCTATTTTTAAACTCTGGCTAAAGATAGGTGGGGGCACCCTGTATATATATATAGTGTAATGACAAGGAAATACATCGATGTTCGGGCGCGCGGGCAGTTGGGGGGCGAGCGCGAGAAAGAGAAAGACGAGGAGAATAAGAACAGCCGGCCCGTAGTAAGGGCGTTGTATCTTGTCTCTGTTTCTTCGTCACAATGGCGCAGTCTACGAACTACGAACCGTAAGCGCGTCCCCGTGGGTCATCGCTGCCGAGGGCTTTCCTTCTCGCGAACGCCGCTCACGGCACCGTGATCATGGAGCCCGTGACCCTTCTACAGCCGGGAGCACCTATTACACCATTCGAGGACGGCGTCCAGGCCTTCTCGATGGCGCAAGGGCAGGCTTACTCCGGCGTCACCAAGACAGTGCACGGCCTACCGATGCCAGGGAATGCCGTTCACGCTTCCCACTGTGACGAGTCGCTCAGTACTCCATCGGCACCTGAGCCGCTTAGGGGGGGCTGTCCAAGCTCCCTCGGACAAGGATCCCGCCTCAGTGAGTACGCTGGTCCACTCCTACACCTCGGACGTTACCACTGGCTCCGCGTGCGGTTCACCCGAAAGCGCCGCCGAGCTTTCCCGCACCATCGCGCGACTCCGCGTCGCAGTCAGCGCCTTGACAGCGCCGACGTCCGCGCGTTTTCCTGCGGCCTTGCCAGCGTTGTACTCTATCGATGCCGCGTTGGCCGCAGCCGCCTCGCAAGACCATGATGAGGGCTCACCAGAGAGCCGCAGAGAGCTCCGATACACCCTCGCGGCGCTGTCATACCAACTCGGCTGCGTGGCGTCGTCATTCTCCGGAGTTTCGCCTGCCGTATCACCATCACCGGCTGCCTTTGTACTACCGGAGTTCAACGGATTTCAAGACGACGCCGACGACTGGGTGGCGACCATCAACGCTCTTGGAGCTCGCGAGGCATGGACAGACAAACAGAAATGGTGTGTGGCCGTCGACCGCCTTCGTAATGCTGCCGCGGCGTGGCATCGGTATGAAGGCGTGAGGCAGCAGTCCTGGGCAGACTGGAGTACCAGGCTGATAGCTGCCTTTGGACGGATAAACTACCATTTCAATGCCACCGCTCATTGCAAACTCGCCGCTACCGAGGATGGAGCTCTGGAGGGGCACCACCTCGAGGCTCCTACTGCGCAGTGGAGCTTAGCGACAGCAAAGTTACCCTCCAGCCACTCCACAGAAGACCACGTGGCAGACACAAGCCCTGAACAGGGTTCCCCGTCAAGTATCTCTAATTCCGAGACGTTACCAGAGACCATGACCACCTTTGCACCGGGGCCAGCACCTCTCATGTACCCGAAGTGCCCTTTCGCGAAAGTACCCGAAGAGCCCATGGCACACGTCCCTGCGCCCGCAGACCCATCGGTGCCAGTTCTGCTACTTCAAGAGCATTCGTTGAGCAAATGCACACCTGATCAACTCACGTTGAGGGACAAGGTTCTCCAGGACAAGCACACGAAAGCTGCCCGGTCGCCCATCACGAAGCCCGCTGATAAGGTTCGTGAAGAAAGTCCTGACCGTCTTGCCGGCGTTAATAATCACGCGGGCGTGACCAGAAAGAAGCACCGAAAGACCTTGACAGCCACGGTGCCTCCTCGGATGCTGTTCTGGCATCCTTCCCCGGACATGCCACATTCACCGTTACCCCTGCGACAAACCCAAAGCCGACCGCCAGAAGAATGTTTTCCAGCTCATACGTCGCAGCGTGGCCGAGACCTACCACTGCGAGTCAGCCAGGGTCGCCCACCAGACCCCATTACCGCAGTTCCACCAGCCAAGTTGCAGCCTGGCCAGGACAGACCACTGCGATGCAGCCAAAGCCGCCCACCAGAGAGACTGTCGGCAGCTCCGCGCGCTCTGCAGTCATGGCCGAGTGTAATGACAAGGAAATACACCGATGTTCGGGCGCGCGGGCAGCTGGGGGGCGAGCGCGAGAAAGAGAAAGACGAGGAGAATAAGAACAGCCGGCCCGTAGCAAGGGCGTTGTATCTTGTCTCTTTTTCTTCGTAACAATATATATATATATATATATATATATATATATATATATATATATATATATATATATATATATATATATATATATATATATATATATATATATATATATATATATATATATATGATAAATCACATTTGCAGTAGTTGCAGTCGTTCTTCACGTCTTTAGAGAGCTGCAGTCTGCCTTTGGGGGGCGGGGGGGGGGGGGGGCAAAAAGTGGGGACATTGAGACCCACTTCTGCATTTTTTGGTCGCTTCACGGCAAGACCCGTCACGTCAATCTTTGGAAAACAAGCGGTGGACTCGTCCTACCGCATGTAGGCAAAATAACAAACAAATGTAACTTTATGTACAATAGTTAGAGGGAAATAAGCATGAAGATGTTACGTTTTGTCACACTTTCCTGCTTATTAAAGGCGGTGGACTCGTCCTGACGCATGTAGGCAAAATAACAATACCATCGTGACTTTATGTACAATGGTGAGAGGGAAATAAGCACGGAAATGTCCCGTTTTGTGATACTTTCGTGCTTATTAAAGGCGGTGGACTTGTCCTGACAGGTGTGGGAAAAATAACAAACCATTGTGACTTTATGTAAAATGTTTAGAGGGAAATAAGCACGAAAATGTAACGTTTTGGCCCGCTATCCCCTGCTAAGCTGTATTCAAAAGATCTTAAATACTGAAAAGTAGCCGCAAAAAAGAGGAAAGATGTATTCGTATGAAAAGCACTAAAGTGACTTCTTGCGATTGAAATAAATTAATCTTAAGCTCGTTTATTTCATAATACCACTGTTCAGGTTAAATAACATGGCATGTTTTATAGCAGTAGCTTCGCATTAAGCGTTATAATAAATAAATTACCATGTTAGTATGTAATATTTCGCATTTACCTCGGCACATGATGAGCCATTCCGTTTCATGCGTGATTTTGAAGTGTGATACTCTGTTTGACGTGTGATACTCTGAACGTTAAGATGAAATTTTTAAATGTGTCGCATTTTAGCTACAATAACAAAGCCACCACACTGCTGAAAGACAGAGAGCATCAAGTTCTATTTTTCAAAGTGCTCGGCTATATATTTTATGCTAACAATAACTTGTCAAATACGTATATTTGTCAAAGGCCACTGTCTTCCACGTAACCCTCACTGAACTAGAGTCAGCACGGGACCATGGCCCTGGTTCATTAAAAATATTCTGAAATAATTAAGTTCGAAACTGTGGCGCTATCAGTGGCAACTATGTAGCTCGGAATAGCCATTGAGGTAAGCTTTCGTAGCCGCTTTGAGTCACCAATACATTTGGTTTACTTGCAGTGCTTCAATAGTACTCTGGAGGCCTGCAAAATTGGATCAAAGATCGACGTGAGTAGAATTACAAATTTCATGATTTTTTTTTACTTGAATGTATAAATTGACAATGACAGTTCAAAGCGCTGAGAAATTTCGTAAGCTGCACTGAAGTCGTTCGAAAGTCTCAAATGACTACAACGGATACTAAAAGAAAAAGAAGCCACGAACAAAAAAAAAACAACAAATAACGCACGGCTATTACTGAAGTCGTATTGAACACCACGAAAAAGAAAAAAAACTCCAGGTGTCTTTAACTGCACCTAAGGGACGTCACGGTACCAGCTGTATTGACTTCCTACACTCTAAGGAAAAAAAAGCATATGTCTGACTCCTTTCGGTGAGTCCTGACTTGCCACGTAAACGACTCCCTTTAAAGGGACACGATAACTCTTGTGGGTCACACAACTTTCCGAAGATAATATAATGATCTCCGAAGAGACTTGGCCTGTCTCTAAAAAGAGTCTTATACGTGGCAAGGAAGAACTTTCAAAAAAAAGAGTCAAATGATCATTTTTTTCTTAGTGTGTATGATGGCGTGTTATTCTTGAATGTACAGTTTCGGTAAATTTTGGGGATATTTTAAGGGAACTACGTGAACACCCGCAGTCCTCTAGGACCTGGTTATTGACTGTCGTCCACCTCCAGTGCACGCGAACGGAGCAAGAATCAGCCAGCGCAATGTCTAAATGCGTATTTGTAATCAGACGTACTCGGCGCGCGAGCGAGCGCCAGGCTACCGCCGGTCAGGACGCTGTAGTAATGTCAACAAAGGGGCTTGGGATACGACTCCATTTTGAGATCCAAAGTGCTCAAACAAAAGAGACGCTACCCTACGGCAAACCCACCACTCCCACCAAAATGCCGCCTCATCTATACTCGACGCATGGTCCAGCACGTGGGGTGACGGCTGAGCGCGAGCGACGACGGGCGCACTTCACATGAGCAGCGCCGATTTCTTGGCTTAACCCGGGACAGTGAGACCCAAGCGTACTTAAATTGACGTCATCGGCCTCCTAACGACCAGAGGAACCCAGAGACACCAACCAGAAGTACGTACGACAACGAGTGGCCGTTCTAGCCCAATTTTTCCCGCGGCTAAGCCGGATGTCTCGTTAGGCCTACGCGCTGCGCCGATGATCACGGAGCACCGCGCTGCAGCTGCGCGTCCGCCTGCTTCGCGGCGCCGTCGACCGAGCCTGCGCGCCGCAGTTAGCCATCAAGGTCGCCGTGGAAGGCATCCCAATTTCTCATGAAGAACTCGCAGCCACTGACTGGCTGAATAAAGTAAACAAGCTCCGGGCAGCGAGAACAGCACCAGGGTCTGCCGTACCCGATTCCCCCCGGAGATAAAGCGGGACCAGATCAACAGCCCCAAATCAACGAAGGCCAAGCCTCGGGTGCACCTGCGAGGAAGATGACCACTGAACCCACGCCTCGACAGCAAGGGCGCATATCAGCCATGAATTCTGTAGCCTCAAAGGAGCCTAGATTACCCAGCGACGCACTCAAGCGTATTATTCGCCCTCATGGCGGACTGCTACTCTCCAAGATTTCGACCTACACACTAGTGCAAGCGATCTTTACAGCTGCTCGTTTCACCAGGGACGCCGTGCGTCACGAACACATAATACAGGCCAACCTGATTCAGAACACTTTCGCGTACTGCCGAACGGGTCCTACAAATCAAAGCAATCACGATCGACAACAAGGACTACGAGGTATCTGTCTACTGTGCTCCAGACGATAGCTCAGCCCGCGGTATGATTTATGGCGTCGATCTCAAAATGGACCGACGTTCAATTCAAGCCGAATTTCAAGATAACCGCAACCCGCCCATTGCGGATTTTTCGCGGCTCGGGAACACCACCGCAGTATTCATCACGTTCGCTCAGCCCCAAGTACTGACTTCGGTCTACTTTTACAACAGTCCTTACAGATGTAACTTATTCAAGAGGAAGTGCGAAGTGTGCAATCACTGTGGTGAGCTCGGTCATCGAGCCGACGTCTGCGCTAGCCCAACTACGAAATGCAGAGGCTGCGAGCAATCAAATCCGCCAAACGACCACGCGTGCAAACCAACCTGTCGTCTATGCGGCAAGGAAGACTTCACGGGCGATAGTCGCTGCAAAGAAATCCACAGGATCCCCTACATGGTCAAGCGCCGGCAGTGGAAGCATCGATAAGTTGAGGAACACAAAATCAAGATCCAAGAGCCCCCAAGCAAGCCACGCTTCAGCACACTAGCCGATGGACCCAACCCCGCTCCGGCAGCCGGCAGAATTTTCCCGGAACAGATAGCGCAAAGGTGCCAACATTGCTCATTCCCAGCCACACTCATACATATGGTGTGGACTTGCACGCAGTACAACACAAAACACACAAACACCCAAGAGTCGTGGGAGTCTCTCCTGCGTGCCTCCGAGCCAGAAGACCAACACCAGCTCATCCAGCACGTGGTGGAGGCTGCGGTATCTCGTGCGATCCCTGCGGACCCCCTTTAAGCCAGCGCAACCAGTCTTTGTACCTTTCCATTCCCCCTTTTTTATTTTAGGGGCGAAGCTCCTAAGAGTGTGGGTCTGTCTCTCCTCTGTAGTTGTCGTAGTGGTAGGTAGATAGCCACGTATAGTGCAATGTACCCACTCCACGTGATAAAGATGACGATGACGCAGTATAGTGAAATGTACCCACTACACGTGATAACGATGAAGTTATAAGCGCGTTCCAGTATAGTGGAATGTACCCACTACACGTGATAGCGTTGACGATGACATCATTCACTTCGTGGCATATGGCGTCATTTTAGGGGCGAAGCTCCTTAGGGTGTGGGTCTGTCCCCCCCTCTGTAGTAGTAGTAGTAGTAGGTAGGTAGGGAGGTAGCCACGTGTAGTGGAATGTACCCACTCCACGTGATAAAGATGACGATGACGCAGTATAGGGGAATGTGCCCACTACACGTGATAACGATGAAGTATAAGCGCGTTCCGGTATAGTGGAATGTACCCACTACACGTGATAAAGATGATGATGACGCAGTATAGTGGAATGTACCCACTACACGTGATAACGATGAAGTATAAGTGCGTTCCAGTATAGTGGAATGTACCCACTACACGTGATAACGATGACGATGACGCTGATGACCATGAAGTATAAGCGCGTTCCAGGCCATACATTCTCTTTCTGCCATGAATGAAAACGATCGAGCTTCGCCCACTCATCATCATTCACTTCGTGGATATGGAGTGATTTTTTTTTTTGGGGGGGGGGGGGGGGGGGGCTCTAATAGATAGTCCAGCACCACCCGGGCAGTGTCACCTTCCGCGATTTCTTTACCACAAAGTAATATGGACGGCTTGCTCGCGCAGGAGCATCCCTCCCGCTTTATCTGAGTCGCTTCCACAATGATGCGGGTGCGTTCATCTTTGTGCCGGTACAAAAATGAGGTGTTATCAAACACAGGACAACAACCACATTGATCGCAATGAAGAGCCAGAAAACGATACCTCTTGTTCCAGACGTTGTTTGAATGTTCACGAAGTCGGTCGTTGAGGCACCTGCCAGTCTGTCCAACATCGGAACTGGTTCGTGGATTGTGTGTGTGGGGTGGTTTGCAGAATTCCTCTGTAGTGTAGTGCCTGCTACGTAAAGCTCAGTTGAAAGTTAGCGCTTGTCGGCGTCCGTTCCTTTCTTGCCCATGGTTTGCTTCCGCGCTATTACGCTTAGGAGCAAGCTATAATTCCTGACGAAAGGGGCGACAGCATCACCTTTCGACACATTCAAGGCACGGGACTGGGTGAAATTTTTAAGGCGAAAGCCTTTAATGTCTCATGCTCACGTCCGTCCGGCGTCCATCCGTCCGGCGTCCGTCCGTCCGTCCGTCCGTCCGTCCACACCACCACTGCGCATGCGCCAACCCATTAAAAAAAAATAAAAATAAAAAACCTCCTCTCCACCTCTCTCTGCTCTAGTCCTCTAGGCATCCCTCCCCGCGGAGGCCACACCCTCACTGCGCATGCGCGTCCCCTCCCTCTCTCCCCTCCTACACTCCCCCCTTTCTCCCCTCCTACGCTCCCCCCTCTCTCCTCTAGGCATCCCTGCCGGCGGCGTCCACACCCCCACTGCGCATGCGCGTCTTCCCGTGTCCTACGCTCCCCCCTCTCTCGACTCGCGACGCCGACGCAGGCAGCGTCTGCTAGCGAGTTTCTTGGTTGAAAAAACCGACTGCTCGCGCTGCACAACCGTTCACTGGCCATCCCGTATATATGGCAATGGATCTTGACCTGCAAGGTGGTGCCGGTGGGAGATTTCTCCTGTGCGTTGTCGAACGATAAAAAAATTCGCAGCGTGCGCGTTAACTAAAAGCGGACTGCGGGTCTCTGTGTCCAGTCCGAGTCTTCTGTCTCTCATTGCCCATTAGCAGCGATTGGGATGTTCCAGTAGGAAACACCGGTCCATCACTGCGTGCTTTGCGCCCCCCCCCCCCCCCAGGTTTCTCTCCTGTGCAACGCTGCGATGAGCGCTAGCGTCAACGCCGCCGCCAGTGTAAGCGTTAGCGCCCGCTGCTTCGCATCTACACATGGTTCCCTTTAGCGGGGTGAGATGTTTATTGTGGCAGAAATGCTGAGAGGTCGGCCTGAATCCATTTTCTGGCCTGCTACTCAGCGTTAGGAAAGGGGAAGGGGTGGTACAGAAAGGAGAGAGAAGGTGATGATGATGAAAAGGAGGGTGGTGATGAAGCAAAACGTTCACAAACAATTCACAGTCTCTTGTCGAGTTCAGTCTCTCGCAAAAACTTGATTAGCGCTTTCAGAACATCGCTCTGATGACGCTTGTCGAGTTCAGCCTCTCGCAAAAACTTGATTAGCGCTTTCAGAACATCGCTCTGATGACGAGGTGGTGGTCCCAACAGAACTTTTTCAGAAACTTGTTGCTCCGTAGATTTCAACAAGGTGGTGGCCATCGAATTTCTTTGCGCGATATATCGCGGGCAGACGCACAAGATATGTTCCGCAGTCTCAGGAGTGCCACAGGTCTCGCAATTCGGACTGTCTGCACGGCCGATAGATGGTGTAATCTTTAAGGCGAAAGCCTTTAATGCCTCATGCTCACGTCCGTCCGGTGTCCGTCCGTCCTCCGTCCGTTGTCCGTCCGTCCGTCCGTCCGTCCATCTGTCTGTCTGTCTGTTCGTCCGTCCGTCCATCCATCCGTCTGTCCGTCCGTCCCTCCGTCCATCCGAGCTCTGGCATCGAGCCAGGTGGCCGCCGCTATGCGCAGACGGACGCCGCTCGCGTCGGACTCCATAGCACTCGCGCTTTGCTTGCGTAGCGTCGCTGTGCCCAGAGTTTGCAATCATTCTGACCGACGCCGTCTCAATGGACCCAGGCGTTCACGGAATACACTTTCCGATTTACAAAGGGTCCGTCAATTTAAGAGCTGGAACGCGGATGGCGTTTGCACGATGGGCAAAGCGCGAGAAAATACTAGCGCATGAGAACGGAGGAAGATGAGTCTCGCGTCTCGCTGCGATTCGCGGTAAAAAATAAAGAAGAAAACACGCACCCATTCGGTTTGTGTCTTATCCCAGTGAGAGTGTAAAAGAAAAAAGACATGACATAATCAGTGGAATGGCCACACGCTTTCGCCGAACACACTTTGGAATGTACAAAGTGTCCTTCAATTTTTTTAAGGCGAAAGCCTTTAATGTCTCATGCTCACGTCCGTCCGGTGTCCATCCGGCGTCCGGTGTCCGTCCGTCCGGTGTCCGTCCGTCCGTCCGTCCGTCTGGTGTCCGTCCGTCCGTCGGTCCGTCCGTCTGTCCGTCCGCCCGTCCGTCTGTCTGTCTGCCCGTCCGTCTGTCCATGTCCGTCCGTCCCGTTCATCCGAGCTCTGGCACGGAGCCAGGTGGACGCCGGGATGCGCAAACGGACGCCGGTCGCGTCGGACTCTACAGCACTCGCTCTTTGCTTGCGTAGCTTCGCTGTGCCCAGCGTTTGCAATCATTCTGACCGACGCCGTCTCAATGGACACAGGCGTTCACGGAATACGCCTTCTAATTTACAAAGGGGCCGTCAATTTAAGCGCTGGAACGCTATGGCGTTTGGACAATGCACAAAGCGCGAGAAAATACTAACGCATGCGAACGGAGGAAGATTAGTCTCGCGTTTCGCTGCGACTCGCGGTAAAAAATTAAAAAAGAAAACACGCACACATTCGCTTTGTGTGTTATCCCACTGAGAGTGTAAAAGAAAAAAAAGACATGGCATAGTCAGTGGAACGGCCACACGCTTTCGCCGAACACACTTTAGAATGTACAAAGTGTCCTTCAATTTTTGTTTGCTGTTTTAGGGGCGAAGCTCCTTGAGGTCGAGGCTTGCACATCACTCCGCCGGTGTCCCCTGGTGTAGCCACGCTAGTGCGATAACGATGACGCTGCCATCACGGCACAACACATGCAAGGTAACCATTATACGCCATGACGAAGACGATGACGCTGATGACGATGACGATGAAGAGTAAGCGCGTTCCTGAACACACATTCTCTTTTTGGAGCGAAGCTCCTTAAGGTCGAGCCTTGTACATCACTCCCCCGATGCAGCCACGCAAGTACTCGCCGCTCCCTCTAGTGGCGCAGCTGTGCTCTCATTTGATTTGCATGGTGCTTCGATACTGCTACTATACTGCTATGAACAACGAAGAAGGCACTGTATCAATATGTGCATAATAAAACATTCTGTATATACTGTATATAATCACACCACCCTCGTGTTTGTGTCACGTCTCTGCATACTCGAGTGGGCAAAATGTACGGAGGATTAACGGTTTACCACATTTATTCTCCGGAGCTTCGCCCATTGATCATCATTCACTTCGTGGATATGGCGGGACTTTTTTTTTTTTTTTTGAGAATTTGTGGCCCATCACCACTCGGTGGTTTTTGTGGTGTGCTCCGAAAGAAACTTAATGTCACTTGTGGCTAGCATATAAAAGTGCCTTAAAACACACTGCATAAAGTACAGGGACGTAAGCGTTAATTATGCACGTTAAAGAAGCCAACTTTTTTGATGTGGATGCGTCGAAGTTATACGGTCGCACGCATTTTTTCCCCACCAGAACGAAAAGTGCAATTTATATGTCGCTTGCAGACGTGTATATGTACCCTACATTGACTGAACATTGGATTGTAACCGCACTGATGACTGCACGCGGCTGTGTGGCCACCTATACTTTCTGTTATTTAATTCACATGCTCTCTGATGTAATACTTGATGCGTGGATCTATATATCTGGCCACTTTTATATTGGCCACACGAAGGAGAAGTTTCGTGCACCATACTGACGGCTAGACAGAAATTACTCTTTGTGTTTTCTCGTTAGGCTAGAGTCTGAGGGGTTTCTTACTAACTGAAATCTGCGCAAGTTTTAAGCCGTAATTTAGGATGAGAGCGTATTCACAGTAAAGATCCTAATACTGTTTGTTTGTTGCACGTTTAGATATCATTTGTGAAGACGCTTGTGCAAGTCAACACGGTAAGTAATAAAATGATTATTAAACATTTACAGACGTGTGCTCCGCTTGATTTGCTAACATGGTTTTTCCCCGCACTTGGATGTAATTGCCCAGGCAGCCTAATGTATTGCATACTTTTCAATGGTTGTAACTGAGCGAGCAAGAAAATTATTGTGGTCCAAAAGTGGCAGAGGTTGGACGGGACCGGAGGCACCCCTTCAAGCGCGGAACTCAGCAACAAACTCGAGGAATTTAATCCGCGTACTCGTTGCCATTGAGCATTCACTTGTTTAGCATAACGCTTAGGACGCTTGCGCGCCATTGCGCAAGTCATGGCACTATAACAGCTGGCATAATTCTTGATCAACTCGGCTGCTAGGTGAAACACAGAAAATGAAAGACAGCACAGGTATTTAGAATGGAAGAGCATAAAAGCAAGTCAAGTGGTCGAGCAATTTTTTATTGCGACCGCAGCGATATGGACACTCGAGGTGCATTTCTGGCGTCGCAGTCATATTCTGTATAAAGCGTATATCGATTACATCACCCCAGCAGTCGTATGTTCTTTGTGCAAGCGAAATATAGTGAAGGCTGCTTGTCCGCGGGCGGCTAAAGCTAGAATAGAACGCCCGAGGTGGCTCCGTCGGACGAAGGAACGTGAAGGTGTGCAAGTGGAGGGTCTGCGTCGCCCTAGCCAGCAGCTGGTAATTTTGATCAAAAATGGTGTGGTTGCACGCAATATCTCGACAGAGACCAGTAGACGACTTTTACCCTTGTTCTTGCGGTGCTCTCAAGGCTTGCTATGCGTTGAGGCGACGGCCAGCACGAGAACCAATTCGCTCCATGAAGTGGCCGTATTTACTTACGCCAACATTTTCTAGAGTTACCTGAGCTGCTAGCCTTAATTTATATAGCATTCTATAGCATTCCAATTTCTCGTTGTCGCATTTATACCTTCGCCCTTGCGGCAATTGGCCTCGAGGAGTTACGGAGTCGCCCTCTATCGGACGCGCCTCGATTGCGTGCTAGGCAGGATGCCGCCGCGCGCTCCCCATAGGATTTGCTGTCGGCGCTCTACAAAATACCTCGCGGAAGCGTTCCAGGACATTTCTGTGCATACTTTCGAAGCGAAACACGTTCTTTACTGTTAAAAAATAATAATTTTCAATGAACAGAAAGCACAACATAGTTTACAGTCGCTATTTCTTCGCAGAAAACGGAGCGCCCGCTTCACGCGGTCACCGCGATAACCGGCTTCTTGCGTGGAAATGTAGAGAGTAACGGAGCGCAATCTATGTGCAATATGTTAAAGTAGACTGCATGTATAACCAAAATGGAGCATAACAGAAAGAAGCCTCAAGCCGGTGATCGCACAGGTTCGCGGCGACCGACGGAGCTTTTGCATGTATGAGCGTCTGCATGTGTGTTCGTACTGGATGGTTTCGCTTTCGCTACGAGCGTGTTTTGGCGCCGTGTCGTGAACATTAGGCCACAAAATATGAAAATTTGTGAGTACACAAACAACTATTGTTGCGAGGACGCTATCAGAGCTAGTTCAAGAAGAATTTTGTTACAACTACGACTTCAGCGCGCCTATGGCAACTTGTGATGTCCCGTGCCGACGATTCAACGTTTTTTTTTTTTTTTTGGCCGAAATTCTTGTATGTTTCAATGTCATTTGACATGTTGGTTGCCTCGCGCTGCATAATTGATCAGTCTTCTAAGCGAGCGACTGCCGCTGCTTCTATTATTTCAGAGTGTTCGTTTCGTTTGGTTACCACGCAAAGCATGAGAAAATGCGATGATTTTTTTTAATATACTCCTTAATTATTGTGTATTCCACTGAACTTGCCGCTCTCGACAACTTCATAGAGCAAAGCTTCACCACTTCGATATTGCTGGTCGAAGGAGGGGTGGTCTACGCCAAGGAAACGAAAGAGGATACGTTCGCCGGATTGGTTCTGCAAACGTCGGCTGTGAACCCATGTGAACTTTAATTAGCGGTGAAATAAAGAGAAGTTATTGCAGCAACCTGCAGCTGCAAAGCAGGGTAACATCAACACGTAGAGTGAAATGCAAAATTATAATGCCCAGCATTATTTGGTGAGTTGCCCAGCAATTATGTCAGTATGTTGTGTCCGAACAGCATAAATAAGTAAGGCTCCAAGAAAATGCATGGGGTTGGAAAGTCCAACCTTGAGTTTGAGAGTGGCACAAATAAATTTGGGCTTTTCAGCACGTTGTATTTGCGTCATGACAATGCACGATTGACAGAAAGATTGTTATTGCCAACACAAATGCAGCACACATCAACCGCAGCGTTTGACTCGCTCGCTATGCATCCACCAGCAAACGCTGTGCATAGCTTATGAAGGCGAAAGCCTTCGATACTTTATCAAACGGGAAGATTGACCGACGGCGTCCTACGTCGGCGGCGTCAGCACGAGTAATGCAAAAAAATCACCATCACGTGATCACGTCACCATATCACGTCATCATGACGTCACAGATTGCCAAATTGGCGACGTCGTTATGACGTCGTCATGAAGCCTCATAACGTGATGTCACATGATGACGTGTTGCCACGACATAGTAGCTTTGCACAGCCTCCGTGATCGGTGAGTCGATCACGGAGGCAGTGCGAAACCGCGTTAGGTGCAGAAAGTTTTTGGAGCGGCGTGGGGGAAAATCAATACATTGATTGAGAAGAAGAAGAAGATAGCTTTTCGCCTTCCGGTCATCTTAAAGGAGTGCATAAGAAACCCTGTGATTTTTTAACTCCAAATCTAAACAATGACTCAGGTATCTGCAGCCCATATTGTAGACGCTGAGCACGGGGCCGACGATCAAGAGTTCGCACGGGAACGTTCTGTGATGGTGTCGCACGAGATAAAAGACAGCGCATTTTCTATCCTACGGGAGATAAGCACCGTTAGCCTACGGGAAGCGCGGGCGAACGATCGTCTCAGCGCGCGCTTTCTGCTACTCAACATCACAGTACCGACGCAGTAGCGAAGGTCGTCTTTGCGGAAGTGCTTATTGTACACACGACTCGTAGCCGAAGGCTGCTTGCCGGTTCTTAGCTCTACAACCCACTCTTCAGGCAGTTTCTCATCCCACGGGCACCGGTGCACCGTGCAGGCTTACACCGGACTCGATCTGTTGCGTACGTCCGGCACTGCGGCGCCGAGCAGCATGTTCATCGCTTTCAGATGCAATCACTCCTATCACAGTGGGTTCAGTTGTGTTCAAAATGCGAACAGAACTCCGCATTCGAACAGACCGCAGCGCAGGTGGGGCTTGAAGCTCGTTTACAAAGCACGCGGCAGCGCTCCACAATCAGCCGACGCGGCCGCCGAGACCGCGTGATCCTGCCAAGCACGTCACGCCGACGGTGGCGCCGGCGTTTCCAGTGGTGGCCCTCGAGGCCAATACTGTGTCTTTCTTTTTGCATGTAATTCGTTGAACGAATAGCGCATATGCCAAGCTACCACGAGTTCTAGAAATAAATGCTTTCAAACTGCGACAAATGCAGCCTCGGCACAAGACGCATAAATCGCGCCCATAAGCGAAAGGGAATAGGAAGCCATAGATGGAACACTACAATGAATTTCGAGCCACTGCTTTTCTCTTTGCCAATCTTTCCACATCACTCATTTCTTGCTGTTAATTGTCTGAGGCCTTCACGGAGGTGAAATTTCCAGGTATACCTAAGTATTTTCAGCAAGAGTGAACATATTATTGCCCTTACTATCGTATCCTTCTTCAGGAGAAATTCAGTTGAATATATACCACTTGTACTAACACTCAATACATGTGATGTTTGCGTGCATTTAATACATTTTTGCTTTATGATGTCTTTCTCTATAAACAAGAGTTGACCTTTGAGGCAATCTTCTTGGCTATTTCGTTTCTACTTAATCTATTTATATTTATGTTGTATCTGTGCTGATTGGTTTACTTGATGCTTACCATTGTTTTTCCCGCTCCACGTTTAGTATAATTTGCACCCTATGCATGATGCTCGCGGAGCCTTTATCGTACTTTCAACAAGTAAATAAATAGCCGATACGTACTAATATCTGGAGAACAATGCGTGGCTGTTATCTACCGGGAGTGTTATTTGGGCTATTATTGGATGTGGAAAATACTTGCCAGACATGTACAATATATTTTTTTTATTTGTGCAGTGTTTCATAGAACAAACGCTGCATAAGTCCCCGAAGGAAATCGTGAAGGATATCTTCTGCACCCTCTTGCGTACAGCCAAGCCATTGTTCAAGAATTTGCAGGAGATCGGAGGATTAACAGTCTATAACGCTGCTTATAACGCATTATGTGAGTATCATTGCCTTGGCCTTCACTATTAAGCCTTGCATGCGATCAGTTATGTAGCCGAGTATAAATTTAAAGTGCAAAACGGTGGCATGAGAATTGTCAGAAAAAGGACCAAGCACTCATACGGATATATATATATATATATATATATATATATATATATATATATATATATATATATATATATATATATATACACCCACACACACAGGGTGTCCCAGCTAACTTGGGCCAAGATTTCGAAAAAAAACCCATGCGTAATGCGGAAGTTCAATCTGTTGTATATTAGTGGTAGTCGTCCACACATACAACCTGTATTTATTTCATGACTAAGCGCTAACCAATTAATTAGCCTGAATTAGCTAACAGTTTTATTCTTGCCCGAATCTGTAAAATAGTGAATTTATGTTGTACCTCGCCTCAAACAACGGCGAATACTTCCCGAATGAATGTATCAGATAAGCTACTTCCCAATTGCATCTTGAGATAGTTCGATACATTTGTAAATTTTCAATTTTATATATATATATATATATATATATATATATATATATATATATATATATATATATATATATATATATATATATATATGTATATATATATACATACATAATGATGTTGCAAATACCTATGTACCGAAGTGTTTGCTTCATAATGTCTTAACCGCTACCAACTTTCTTTATTTTAATGAAATATCTGTATGAATCCCGAAATTTATGTTTTTCTTGCTTAATGTATATTAGTTTCATTCCGAAAGGAGTTATTTGCATTTGTTTACCTGACCATTTTGTATTCGATCGGTGTCGCTGCTCTACTTGGTGACCAGCTAGCGGTTTAACGATTAATTGTAAGAACTTCAATGAGAAGCCTCCAAAAGATGGCACAAATACCGGTGCACAGTCTTACCTTGTCCGTAAGCGTATTACCGTTTTCGTAGTAGCGCATCACCCTACAGGTGTAGAGCAGCAACAACGCGGGCAGCGATATTTGTGGGACGCATCATGTGAAGCCGATATCTACCGAGTCAGCGCTCACAGTTCACTGAGGACATAAAACTACAGTGATTTTAATATTCTCTAACCGTATTCACTAACGTGCAATCTTTTACCATTTCCTCTCCGAGAGAACTTCTGCCTCCCAGAAGCTTCCCAGATATATTGTGCGTGGCAAAGAGTGTCAAATGATATCACTGCTATTCGCACTATTGCAACTTCTAGCCCGCTTACCTACTTTTTTGTAACACAAAAAAAAGGACTTTCAAAGGGAACTAGAAAAGGAAAGCGAATATGCCTAAGTCAAATATCAAGGCAGTTCCGCAATCAAAAATGGCAGTGAATAAGTATACCAGGTGTTTCACGTAAGTATATCCAAATATTAAAAAAAGAAGAAACAAGCGCTTAACCGTGACTGAATGAAACCAATCACATGGTTTACCGTCATGTGGCGCTCTTTATGGTATTTCTTATTGCGCTTAGTTCGTTGATTAACCTATCATCAATTTCACTTTAGGGCAGAGCGCGCTTCGTGACATCGTAGAAGGCACTTAAAATCGACCGAATCAATAGTTTTTTGATGGCATACATGCTGCATGGTGAATATTTTCTGGCTTTTAAAGAAAGCACGTGATATTATAAAATAAAACCACGTGACTTCGCTCGTGCGCTATTGTACTGCAGCGTCCTTAAACGCGTATCCAGTGAAACAACTGGCGCGCGGACCGTCAGCCTGCTGCTTCTCAGGGACGATGGTGTCTATTTGCTGTGTGTGGCGGTCAGAAATGCCGATGATCTGAGGAGCCGATGCCTAAGCTGCGGCCGCTCATTTTGCCGTTGTCGGCTTCCCGGTTGTTTCGGTCGAAGCACGTCTGAGAGCGCTGCAGCACAATAGCGCATGGGAACAGTAACGTGGTCATATTTCCCCGGCTTTCTTTAACCGCCGGAAAAATCACAAAGTAGCACGCACCTTTCCACAAAAAATCAAATATGTCGTTTTAGAATGTCCCCTAAAACGCAAAGAAACGCACTTGGACCCAAAATGAATAACATAAATGTTACATGATTCATCCTAGTAAAGAAATTAAGCACAATATCAAAATACCATTATTAGAGCCGCATGGCTGTCAACTCCATCGTTGGTTTTATTCAGTTGAGGTTATGCACTTCTTTGTAAATATTTGGTTCCTGTTACGTGATACCATTGATAAACACGATACAGGCGGTACCCCTAAAAAATTTGAAGAGAAAGCATGATATATCGTCAACTTAGATGTTAAGGTCAGACAACTGAAAACTCAGTGCCCATGGAAAACAGCACTAAAGGGCTCGTGGGGGCCGCTCATGAGAAAACCGTAGTCCTTATTATTATGTTTATGAAATCCCCTTCCTAACGTCTGAACAATTGTTGTTATAATTTACACATTATAACCCAAACTCAGTTTGGCTGTTCTTTTAAATCGTAAGCAGAATTATTGTTCACGTAAGCTTTAGGCACGCTCAGATTATTTTACCGTTGCCCTAACATCGCCTGAACAGTAAGCTCACATGGAATGTAGACATGTAAACAGTAGCAATGACGCAGACAATTAAAAATAAGAATAAATAAGAAAAGGAATAGATTAGGAGGTTACAAAAGACTTATCACATTTAACAAACGGGGGAAACACTGCACGGAGGTTTAGGTAACGTGTGGGATGCAAACGGAGGATAGCAAAGAGAGCACTTGTGATAACAATCAAGCTATCATTAGAAAAACTTCTTGCATAATTTAGCACGAAGAACAAAGATACACTACGCCGAAATATCATCTGTTACCTACACACTTGTTCTAAAGCATATAGCATCGACTCCGGTGGAGCGACGATTGTTGGAATCTAATTTGCGTATAAGTCGATCTCATAGTGTGCAAGTCAGCTTACGCCGACGAGATCTGTCAAATCTATGTGTGAAAGTAGCTAGACACAAAGCAACCCTGTTCTAGAATTTTCGAAACTGTGCAACGAAGCGCGACGCAAGACAAAATTCGAAAACGATACTATAGCCGCATCCGAATTTGAGTGAAAGACGCCGCACGCATTAGAGTACACAGCACAGTACCGTGGCTACAAACAAGGTTCATGGCACCGACACAGCTGAAAACAAAGAAAACATCGAGAAACAAAAGGTCCGCTGCTCGTGGCTTATGTAGCAGAGTCACGTGATTGCGCTCAGCAGTCACGTGACTCTTCTACACCAATAGAGACGCGTATAGACCTTATTTCTTATGCTCACTGGAGCACTCTGGCAAAACAGCAAAGGAATATCACTATCCTTAGCTTTATTGATATGGCTTAGTGGAAGCAGTATCAGCTTGAGAAGCAGAGTTCAGCCGACGTTTGTTGCTTCGCAGGGTGGCGTTTCTATAGCAGTATATTGTATATTAAGATACACGATACATTATTGAATGTATCGGGAATACACATACTCTTTTTGCGAGACGTATCGCGACAGAGATACAAGATACCCAAACAGTATCAAGGATAGTATCTAAGATACATGTATATTCGATACTGCCAAGCCCTGCTTTCAGTAAACAGTTGCGCTGCCAAGCGAGCGCCATCACCTGGTGAACGCACATAGAGTTCTTTTTTCAACTTCCTGCTTTTCTTTAACCTTTCTTTCTACTTTGTGTCTTTCTATATCTCGCTTGTATATTCTTGTCTTTCTTTATATCTTCCTTTATTGTCCTCTCTCCACCATTCCCTCATTCTAACCTTGACGTCACTAGCCCTTACTTATCTTTCATCCCCCCTTGCTATGCTACACTGCACAGGCTTATGGCGTGGTTTATCATCTTACCTCTGCCTTTTTCACCTCATCCCCCCTAACATCAGTCCTCCCCCAACCTCGCTTTCATTTCCCATCCCCTTACTAAGCTATACTCTACAAGGCTATGCCATCCTTTACGTTCTGCCCTCCTCCTCTCTTCCCTCCTCACCCTCACTCACTACTCCCACACCCTTGCCATACTGTACTATCCATAGCTATGCGATGCTACGAGATGCCTGGCAAATACCCGCTTTTTGTGGCGCACACACACACAAAACCACCAGGAATATTCAAGCTAAAATTATTGGCGGTGCTTTTAGCCACAATGGTGGTCGTTATCTGAATGCACATTTCGCATAGAAGTTTTATAACATGAATGGCAACCCGTAAGAAAAACCTAATTATTTCTAGCATTGGAATACGTCAGAATATTCCGCAAGTTCCTAGAACGCCGAAATACCCCACGGAGTGTATCAGGAGAAAGAAGCTCGCATTGCGTCCACATGCTAAACGTTTCTTCAAATCGCCGTTATATTACGCTCGGACTCGATATGCGTGGGTACAACGTTAGCACTATTGAGGCTACGGCGAAGTTTCTTTGCGTTAAGAACTGATTTGCGCCCAAACTTCTCCGCGTGTGGGACTGCGTAATTGATAAGCTGAGCATGGTATTTCTGTCTTGTTAGAGTGACACGCCGTTTATCGCAGCTGGCACTGCAGTTTCTTGAGGAAATGTGCTCAAAACGCACTGATTTACTGTATGAGGTGCTTGAATCGGAATATTTAATGTTACTTCTATTGAATTGAAGATAATGTTGTCTGTCAGTAGGCTTCTCATACAGCTTCTTAGATTTGTTACCGCTTATCATGCGTGTAGTGGCGTCGATGAGATTATTAGTTTTGATAACTAGGCGTGCGTGAAGGATATCGAGCGCTGAACCTTATTAAAACCTTTTTTTCAAACTACCACGCATGAACATCATCACGTCATATAATTGTTCAGGTGTTACATTCCAAAACCAGGATATAACTTTGAAGGGAGCAGAATGGGTCCGTACCAAAAATTTTGACCTTAGGTGTTCTTTCGCATGCTCCTTAATCTAAGCACAAGGTCTAAATGTGGCCACCATGGCAGGGATTCGATCCCGCGACCCCCGGGTCAGCTGTCGAGCCCCATAACCACTAGAGCACCGTGCCGGGAGAACCTTATCACAACGAATGAATAAACTTGAGTATTTGATCCACCATAACAGTTCCTCATTTCTGCCTTTTTGCTTATATTGCAGGCAAGTAAAGTGATACCACCTAATTGACAATGCAAAAAAAAAATTCAATGGAGCGGACAGGGCTCGTGAGGTGGCTCTCTTCTCAACAAATTACTCAATGAAGCAAGAAAGTTGTAAAAAGCAAAATAAAAACAATGCTAAGCTCATCTTCAAGCCTGTATGTCATGTTCGAAATAAAAGTTTGTACATATAACAACCACTGATGTGATCTTAAATTACGCCTCCTCTTTTAGTCCTGCCAATGCGCTGTGCTTTTGACATAGGCCTGCGCACGAGGGTGGCAGGCGGGGGGTTGGGGGGGAGGGGGGGGGGGGCGCTCTTTTTAATCAAGTATGCTCCATGCCTTCGCACAGTCGAGAATGTCCCGTCATTGTTTATTTATTTACTTATTATTTATTTAGAAATAATGTTAACCCTCTGTTAAGAGTTATTACAGAGGGATACGGCACTGTTTAAGTAAAGTAGGCACTTGCATCGAATGTATCCTGAGATACGCTGTATCTGTAGCATTCTCCATTTTATTGTGCACCCTGTCTTTTCTAGTATATAATTTTTTCTGGGTTTTTCTCGCAACGCCATTAGAACGTGTTGTTTCTCTTCTGTGAATACCGCAATACCGATGTATACGAGGGGCAATGAAGCATTGTCAGGCCGCGATGGAGTGGCTTTTTTTCTCTTCTCCTCAGCCATGTATTTTGTGTATTAATCTCTGGAATGAAGACTTAGACACTGACATAAATGCACAGCTTGTAACAATAACTTAGACATTCTATTATAAAAACTAATAAAAACTCTCCCACAACCAAACGAAATGACACATTTACATTCATACAACAATAAAAGTCAGTTTCACCGAAAGGGTGAACCAATAAATGCGATAGCAAGAAATTGTAATGTTATACGAATTCAGGCTGGCAGCTCTTTTGGATCCGATCTAACGCAACTCTACAAAACACTGGTTTCAGAGAATACGGCCGCTCCACGCACATTCTTCGGGTTGGGAGAGCAGCACGTAAAAGTGTACACGAGCCGCCACTCTGACTGCTGCCGAGATAGCGAGATAACGCGTGCCGGCGACGACCGCGCTCATAAAATCAAAGGTCGCTGCTGCTTGAGGGAACCCCCCCCCCCCCCCCCCCCGGCGCCCCTCGCTTCTTTCCACAACCATTAAAGACGGGCAGGGAGTTTCCTCTCTGCTTGTGCCTATAGCCTGCTTCACGGCGTCCGTTTCAAGTTCACTCACGTTTACTCATCGCTGTCATCGAAGTCCTGCGTTGACAACATAGTGTATATGGAAAGTGTGGCTTGTACAAAAAAGAAGCGCAAAAGACGTTTTTTTTTTCGTCCCTTCGATTTGTTTTCTTCTCGTCTTTGTAGTCGCGGAGAGCTATGCGTACTTTGGGCAAGTTATTTTCCACATACCCTAGGTTGTCTCGCTCGCCTACTGACGTTCACTGAAGATTTTTGCTGTCGTGGCGACGGCAACGTGATTTCTCGTTTTCTTTATTGCTAATATTTATTCAGCAACACAACGCAAATGCATCAACATGGCGAGACTACCTGGTCCCATCTGGTAAGCACTATCTACTGTAATTTTTTTTTTTTAGGGGCGAAGTACCTTAAGAAGTTAAGACCCCACAATGTCCCTCTATCCATAAACTGCCGTCCGGGGTCTACAGCTGATGTAACGCAGCTGCATGTGAACAAACCGAAACAACTGCGAACAACAAAAAGGTTATCAAAAGGCTGTTAACCAGAACAAGCAAAATAAAATGCCACAACACCGTAAAAACATCTGCATTTAACCACCCATCCATCAATGTATATGACAGAACAGAAGGTTAACAAGAAGAAAATAAAGGGCTGTTATCCACAACAAAATAAAAGGCCACGATTCGTGGTCCGATGCACTCTGCCTCGACCCACCATCAGCAATGGCTTCGTGGATATGCGTGCGTTCTTATTATTATTATTATTTTTTTTTTTGCGGTAGGATGAAATGTAACCTGGAATAATGAAGCATACATTGGAGCTCCGGACAGAGTTTTCCACCACGTTCAATTGTCTTGTGCGCCGAGAATTCCTAGAAAACGCCGTTATATCTGAAGCACGCCGAAAGCGCTCAGAGTACTACAACTAAGATGGCGGCGCTCGCGCATGCGCAGATCATCTGGTGAGTTCGCTCTATAGACGAAAATTATTTAGCGAGTTCACTGAAAGAGCAGATGCTTTTCTTGTGAGCAGCCACTATCCCCGCGTCACCTGGCGGAGCAGATTTCAAGCACACGCGCTTCATTGTATAGGTGGCCTCCGAGATTTGCTGTGGCAACACGCTAAACCCAAACTTAACCCAGGGTATACACCAGGGCACATGAACATTGATGTGCGAATGCCACTACCAGAAACTTAAATAAAAGAGTAGGGCCTCCTCCAGGTTATTTTCTAAGGTTAGTTAGGTGAAGTAATGACCTCAGCGTGAAGGCATGGCATTCCATATTGCGGACGCGGATTCCAGTTTGAAGCACACATGCGTACGGATTGTGAACCAACAAGCTCTTTCTACATGCATGGGGCATGCAGTGAGCGCAGTTAATACTGTGTAATAAATGAACGCACTAAGTAGTAATAGTAACAATTGGTGGGTTTTTGCGCCCCGAAGTCGGAATCTGATTATGAGGGACGCCGTATTAAAGGGCTATGGAAATTTTGGCCGTTTAGTGTTCCTTAACATGCACCTAAAGATGTACAGGCGCGTTCTATATGACTCGCAACACGGAAGCGCGTGGCCTCGCGGGTTCAAAGGTGGCGCATGGCTTCAACTTGCTTTTATTTCAACAACTAAATATTATTTTCTAATTTGGGATCATACAAAAGTGAGATAAACGCGTTTAGTATTGGAAATAAGGGTTAGTGGAAGCCATGCGCAATCTTTGAACTCGTGAGGCCACGCGCTCCCGTGTTGCAAGTCATATTGAGCGCGACTGTACACGGGCCTCAAGCATTCCGTCTCCATCGAACTGCGACCGCCACTGCCGGGATCCGATGCCGCGACCTTCGAGCCTACAGTCACGCACCGCAACCACTAGATCACCGTGGCGGATGTTGAATGCACGGAATGTTACCCCTATCGCGACTTGCGCAGTTAGCCGCGTAACAAACGCTGCATGTTAAAACAATTTATCTGAATATTATCTGTCTGAAAATGACTGTACGTATGGGAGATTTTTCACATGTCCCGAAACAAAGCGCAGCTGCCAAGAACATCCGCAATTAGAATCGTAAGAAGTATTGCGACGAGGCCGTTCGTTGATAGTAATCCATAACTTGCTGAGAAATACAAGCGTCAACTGTAACAAGGTACTACGATGTAAAAGTCGTCGTGCGTAGTTTCGCAAGATGTTTGTTTCTTTTCCGCAACACCTCCAAGCAACACAACAGCCCCGTAGCTTCAACTGTACATCAGCGTTGGCGCTTGTTCCAGTGGTAGCATGCATATGCCGTACGTTTCTTGCACATTAATCGCCCCGCTCGCTGTTATAGCGCCAGTTGCACGTCTCGGTAATAGAGAGAGCACGTGTGCAGGCTTTCCCTTTACAGCATCCGCACTTGCGTCACATCTGACGCGAACTACAAACCGTAGGGCGATGCGCAGGTGTTTCCTGTGGAGGTGAACTACTACGAACTTTCGACCAGCTAAAAAAAATATTAAAAAATGAAATGAAATAAAAACAGAAAATAGACCGGTTTTTCCTCGTTGCCACCCGTTTTCGGCGGATCTCCACGTGTCGTATGTTCAAAGCGGGATGATGCGACCGTCCTTCCAAACATATGCTATGATGCTCATGATTGAAGGGGTCGCCTACATTTGTCTAGGTGACCACGTTTACCTATTACTTTATTCGTGTCAGAGCACCGAGCGAGACTCATTACTCTTCTCAGCACTTCCGGTCGGGAACTTATTTCCGGTTTTCCAAATATTTAGAAAAAGTATTGTAAAAAATAAAAATGTACGCAATCGATGGTCTTTTGTTCAAATTAAGAGTTATATCCCCTTCAGACGAGAATTGTGATCCACTGTCTGCAAATGCGTCAAATTCGCATGGCATGATGATTCCAAGGCACTCAGAGTTACATTCAAAAAAAAAGAAGATGAAGGATTGTTGTCTTTTGCGTGAGCTTCAGTAATTAACGTTAATGACCATGTAATTAAACATATAATTATTCCGCAATCACTCAGCTTCAATTCTTGCATAAACAAAATAGAGTATTAAGCCCCAATTGCATGCGCAGCTTGTTTTTAAAGACGATAGTCTTTCTTGGGATACTTAAATGGAGAAATTTTGGTCTGTTTCTCTGTTTGTCGGCACGTCACACGATTCAGCTACTCGGCCAAAGTTTAACCCACTTTCTGAACGCCCAGCCATCTTGAACAGTCGTTTTCGTGCATATTTGTGAACATTGTCGATCAAAAAGCAAATATTACGCATATCTGAGGCGCAACAACAATACGAAAGTATTAAGTGGTGTGTTCTTTTATAGAAAATACATAGATACTTAATTCTAAAGACCCTAGTGTTTCTTAGGCTGCGCTGAAAATGCGAGCTGCCTCGCAAAAACGAAGAGCCGTCGTCTATCTCCGAGGTCGCGCGAAGTGCCGCGTGTTTCATTCGACGCACGATAGCTGGCGCAGTCTGCCGTCGTCGCTGCAAACAAGAGAATCTCTTTTCGTGGTCGCTCCGGTCGCTCTGCGCGACTTCTCAGCTTTTTACACGGTGCCAAAAACACCGCGCTTGCGGCGAGATGACGCTTGGTCATGCCAGGACGGAAATGGTCGAGAACAGCATCACAGGTGGCCGCGGATGAGACCAGGACTCATATAGTACGACCGGCAGAAGACTATCGTCTTTCGATGACATTTGCAGCAAAGCACGCAGATACGCGGCCAATTTTTTTGCTTGCATTCACTTCGAGCAAAGAAGAAAAAATATTCTTGACGTGGGTCCTCGAACGCGGCACTTCGAACGGTCGTCGAACATGGTAGTGTCTCCATTGAAGTGACCCTCTGCAACATTATGCAGCACAGTGAAGTTTAATGTCCGCTAGTTGCACATTCAAGAAGCCTGAAGGAATGGGCACACTGCGTTTCGAGTCATTTTAACAAACATGGGGTGCGTGACGCACCTGCGAAGTTGATGTGTATAATTGTACACACCGTCGCTGAAGAGGGTATTAGGCTATATACATACGATATCGGCGCACAACTATATGTAAGAGCGAGTTTACTGTCAAGATAATTATTAAAACAGACTACTCAACGCAGAAATGTAGGCTAGTTTTGGATGTATAACTTGTACATCTTCTATACTGATGCAGTATGTGGCATCACACTGCATCAGCAGAAGTGGAATCAAGCAGAAGTGGAAAAGCAGATGTTCCGATAGCGATATCGTTTCATTCGGCAGAAATGGCAGAAATGGCAGCTACCCACCTCGCGGCCCAACTGGGGGGACGCTGCAGAACTTAAAATGGTGAAGCTGCAGGCGTCATTCGTACATTACTGCTTATAGAAGAGAAGCGGGGGCAGGAAAAGGCGACTACCGATTTGCCGTGGCTCAGTCCAGGGGTGCCGTCTAGACGAAGCCGGGGCCAACGAGTGTGTTTCCTTAAAGGTACAAGCAGCCTGCGTCGGCTCAACCCCAGGATCCCCTTTTCCCCGGACAGGGCAAAGCCACGCACGGCTTGGCTTGTGAAGGGGTCGAAACCCCCCCGTTGGCTCGAGTCCATGGTGACGCTGCTTACCAAACGCCTGCTCGCGCAGACGCCCCTGCCGGGGACCTGAGGGAGGCTGGGAGAAAATGCTGAGAATCTGCCTGACCGGCTCCTGCTACCCAGAAGTACACTTTGGCGAGTATACTGCAAACCGTGGTGTGAGCAATCAAAAATAGGTATACTAGGATTTGAACACCTTGTGGACAGACTTTTTCCGATAGGGCAGGGCTCCCTCGATCAGTCCCATGTGAGCTGGGAACTAGACGAGTGTGTGTGGCTCGAGGTCGTTGTCCCGAGACATCTGCGACGCTAGTTTCAAGATAGTCTCTTTGCGAATGCTTGAGAAGTGAAGGATGCCAAAAATAAATTATTGTTGCTGCATTTCTGGTGATCTGTTGGATTGTTACTGCTGGAGAATCCATGAATCTTCTATATGGCTCTATTATTTCAGGGAAAGAAACAACGGATTTAAAAGTACGGGACGCTATTTTAGTGTCGAGGAATACACGTGCTGTTCGTGAACTGTTGAAATGTTGCGCAAGCAGAGAGAAAGAACAAGGAGACTGTCTGTGCAGCATTTGTGCTAGCACTGACGTCAGTATTACGCAGACTTAAGCGTTTCCGCTTGGAAAGCACGTCAAAAATTCAGTGTGGACTAACAAGACAGCCAGGTAGTTATTGCTTCGTGAAAACCGCATCGTACCAGTGACAAGCAAGCATGGAACGTTGGTTGAGACTTTAGGGTGGTTTGTAGCGGCGTCCTGACTGAGATTTACAGCAGTTACATTCGCAGAGTCAGTTGCAATAGCTGCAGCCGGAACTATCAACAGCTGGCAGTTAAGTTAGCAGCGTGGGCGGCTTGAGGTAAGCATTGCTTCAACACCAACTGTCTAAAAGCATGTTAGATGTAATTCTAGCTAAGTGAAACAAAAGAAATGGAAGCACACAGTTCCGCTTCATATCATCTTAGGATATGACAATGAAAGAAAATAATGATCGTCTATGTGACGGCATAAATGGCTGCCACAAGCAACCCTGAAAAAATGGGCGAGCATAGCCATTCGTAAGCGTCTTTCTTTATTGTACGAGGAAGACGCATCTGACAACCAAAGCACGTGGGACCATCTGAAGCTTAGTATAAATATTCGTGTAGGTTAGCTAGGAACATCATCAGCAGTGGCAAGGCCTGAGGCACATGAAAGAACTTGCTGACTAAGAAGTTCCTTTGTCTAAACATGGCTTTCATGTGGTTTGTATTCACCCTAGTAATCGCGGCAGCTACGGATGGCACTTGCGCTAGCACTGGTGAGAACTTCCTTTTGCTCACTGCCCAAAATCATGTCTGTCATGAATTAGGTATGCCTGCTGAATAGGGCCAGAAACGGGAAGCAAACTAGACCGTTTATGTTTTTGGCAAAAACTGAACCTCATTTTCAGCAATATTTAAGACGCGGCACTAACGCTTAAAAGACGACCGCGGACACAAATGCAAATGTGGCATTTAGGAGCACGAGAAGTTGTCTTAATGAGCAATAGAGGCTAAAAATGCAATAGTGGTGGCCGAGCACAAGTTTGTATATGTAGTTTTGAAAATAGGTTGGCATGTGAGGCTGGAATCGATAAGGCGTTCCCTGTAAAAAGCGCAGTTATGATTGTGAAATAGCTCATTTATAAGCAACGCTCCTTGCTTTACCACGGGGCTTAGTCATTCAGGCGAGTTGGACAGTGCAGAGAGCTATGAAATCCATATTCGCAGTAGACTCGTGAATGCGGGTCATTAGTTGCCCGAGTAAGCAGCAGGGAATACTGTATCTTCAAGATTGCACCAATGATGCTGAAAGCTCGTCGGGTGCAGCCACGTGAGTAGGAGTGAAGCTTTGCTATAGAACACATAAAATATACAAGGTAGAACGGGGCAGGTCGTCATGTCGTGTCCCGTCATGCGCACCGTCTTATCTTTTTGTTTATGGTGTTCTAACTGTTACGCAGATATGAGCCTATTATACCGGAAAGCAAGTAGAAGAACAGCTAAGTTAGTTTGTCTCTGGGAAAAGCTATGAAGCACTGATTGGAGTGTCATAAGAGCGGGCCTAAGCGCTTAGCGTCTCGGAAACATGATCGACATGACGCAAGTGGTGGTAAATAAGGCGCCCGAAAATGTACGTCACATTCTGAAAACAACAAATTGCTATTTACTGGTATGATTGAGGTTATCTTAATTTTCACAGACTGTGAATAGTAGAAGTAGCGGAGATAATTTATACACGTGAGATGCAAGTGCTACATGTACTGCGTGTAAAAAGGCGAACTAAATAGACAAAGAAACGCAGAACCTTAAGGGATAGCTATAAGAGAACAAAACACCGAAAGAAGACTGCGCTTCCCGTAGCCGCTCTCGCAGCACACTCAACATTCGCCTATTCTAAACATTAGGAGGAAATTTGCCTATTCGCCACGTGTTGATTCTGAAAATAAAAAGAAATACATTTCTAGTTTATCTGTTATAAATGTAGCGCTTGTTTGTTTATGGGTTAAAATAGTGGAAAGCTAGAGTATTATCTCTCAGCGTTGCGGCACAGGGTTACGTATTCTTTTCAGACGTGTCAACCATTGGGGCTGACAACACGACTCTTGACACCGTTACCGCGGGAGTAGAGACAACGGCTGTGCCCGATGCCTTCACGTCTCCGCAGTCTACGTCACCTCCCGAAGCGACCACATCAGCAAACCCTTCTACTGAAATCCCGGTGGAGTTCACAACTGCAGCAAATGAAACGACGACTTCAGTCCCCGATAATACAAGTCCCCTGACGAGTGTTGTTCCTGGGGATACCAGCACGTCATCATCCGGTGATGTCACCAACGAAGCTACTACTAGTACTCCTGGTAATGAAATAACGGCTACTGATCCTACAAGCGAAGTGACTACTGCCCTTCCTAATGAAGCAACTATTTCAACTTCCTCCACTACAAGTGATAGTGCCACTATTGTTGCCGGGGAAACAACATCAATTCCCTCCATTGACGTCACAACTTCCGCTGTTCCCGGAATATACAACAACCGCTTCCTCGACTGATACCACTACCAGTTCCGTCACAACGAGTGGGCCTGTAGAGACGACATCGACTTCTACAGACGCAAGCGACAGGCGCGACTACTTTGGCGGACCCCACTACGACCACATCCTCCCCAACAGAGACAACTACCTCTGCCCAAGGTTCCTTGCATCGTGGCTACGTTTCCTGATGTTATAGGGATGAAAGAGGTACAGCAGTTTCTTAACGACTCTCTTCAGAATTTTTTGTTCTTTGCGATTTCTACTGCGACCTACTAGAAATATAGGTCAGTGCGCTGAAGCAAGATACATATCCAAATTTTTGCTCTCCTCTGCCTATGTTGTCCACTACGGGCGCCCTATGACCATTACTTTTTTGCGGTCGTAGGGTAAGCTTTATTGATTTTTGTCGTTGGTGGTAAGACGGAAATACGCCCTAACATTATTTGTTAGCTAATCATTACGGTACTTACAAACGAAGAAAGAGAGAACAGGAAAAATGACCACTTGATGTGTCCAGTGCCCTCTTTCATTCTGTTTGTCTCCTAGAGAAAAACGTTTTCCAAAAGTCGCAACCAAGTTGCCCAAACTGACAAATAGGCAGTACGCCAATGTTTGCTGCAATGCGCAAGGTTGACAAAGCTACGTAGCTTACTACGTGTAATAACTCTACGATACATTGCTATTGCCGTCAATGTTTCCTTCGTATGATACGGCAACATTTTAACACGAAAGTGTTTCATGCCGGGGTCCAACCAATACTTTAGTGACGTATTTTCCTCACGGATATGACGTTGATAAAATGGACGCCACCGAATGAGAAAGAAAAAAAAACTTGAAAATTTTGTTCCTCCGCCCGGATTCCAACCTCCGACTCCTAGGCGCGCCATGGTATACACCCGACGCTCTACTGACTAAGCTATTGAGGCTTTTCTTTTTCTTTATTAACTAAGCTATCGAGGCTGATCAAACTCACTCTACAAATGCGCCTTATATCTCTCACACATTATCTCTCGCTCAGTATTCTCTGCTGGAGGCGCGGGGCGGTGCCGCCGTCTACGAGCGATGAAGAGAAGTAATGCGGCATGACTCTTACTAGCACCCATAGAGAAAGATTCGTCGACGACCCACTTAAAACATGGCGTCTGAGATTGCGCGCCGGCACGCAATCTCGAACATGGTTATGGTTAAACCACAGGTCATGGTTAAAGCATCTCGATAGCAGCAACAAACATTAACCGCGCTAACATCGGGGAGTCGCCCTAGATGCAATTATGTGTCACTCTAGTTATGTTATTTCCCTTTCGCCTGGTGTTAGCGTGTGACGGCTCGTTATCAGAGTAGTGCAGCTTCTACATGCACCAACGGTGTTTCGCCGCCGACTACTTCGAGTGCGATAGCACAGACTAATAAAACTGCCGCAGTAAGTGGTGCAGAAAGGCGATGATGTCGACGGGCTAATGTGGTGCCTTGGTGGGGCTAGACGCAAGCCAGTGGGACGTGGAACGCTTGCGCGTGTTCACTGCTCAAGCTAAGAACCTCTGCCTCCCGTGGTGCCGAAGCGCAGTGTGATAGTGTATGCATGAGCACAGGCGTAAGGTTACCGCATCACTCAGGAGCGCACGCCGTGCAGTTTCTTTCCTTAATTACGACGCTTTGAAGCGCACAGTACCAGCGTTCATTACGTGCTTGTTCACGCCATCTTTGTGCGCGATTCACGATACGCTGTGTCCCGGCATACGTCAAAAAAATTGACGGCAGATCCACGAGGTGAATGATGATGAGATTGGGCGAAGCTCCTGGAAGTAATCATCGGTTAAACCGTGAAATTTCTTCCGTTAATTCGCCCGATAAAAATGACGTGAAACGATTGATTAAATGTTTTATCAAACTTTTATTGCTGGTTTCCGTTGTCCTTTCATTATGACCGCTTTGTAGTCGGTGAAATGTAAGCTAAGTGGTTCTTGCACTGGTTGCAGCGGCATCCTTATCCATACTACAAACCTGTATCGCGATATGGTTTTGATTATAAAACCATTGCTTTAGAAAACACCCGGCGTCTTTCGTTAAGCAGCTGGCGTCTTTTCGTTTTGCTTTAGAAACATCTGGCGTCTTTTCGTTTTGCTTTTAGAAAACATCTGGCCTCTTTCGTTGGTTTATTTCATCAATCAACGGCGTTTTGAACAAAATTTTTATTGTTTAATCACGCACAGGAGAAATCTCACCAGGCACTACCTTGGAGGTAAACAATGGCTGCTACTGGGAATGAGAGACAGCAGAAGTCGGCTTTTTTTTTTAACGTTTCCTACTGGAACATGCCAATGGCTGCTAATGGGGAATGAGAGACAGAAGAATTCGGCTTTTAGTTAACGCGCACGCTGCGAATTTTTTATTGTTCAACAACGCACAGGAGAAATCTCCCACCGGCACCACCTTGGAGGTCAAAGCGTAAGACTGGTTACGCACTACGACTACGACTACGACAACGACGAGGGACGAACGGGTGCCGCTTTAAGGAGCTTCGCCCCTAAAAGTTCATCTAGCACAACAGTTAAATCATGATCAGGGCGCTAGTCGACGCGATGGAGATGTACCACTATACTCCATCTCACAACTACCTTGCAGCACTGCCAAAGCTACGAGGCGTACACAGGCAGTATCCTTGCGCAGCACATAATATAGTTCCGGGTGTAAGTGTTTCATTGTCAACAAGGTACAAGGGTTTTCACTGTGCTTCTCCCATGATGCGTTTAGCGATAGATGTTACGTTAGGGCCTTCACGAATGCATTTCGCATTTTCTAAAATATTACATTCGGGTAACCGTAACAGCCACCCTAACCGCGATGATGCACAGCAACATGGCAGCCCCCCATGCACACCAGGCCGCCCGCTTCCATCCTAATTCGTGATTCTTACTGGCTCTCTGCCCGAAGAGCAAGAAATAAGTGACATAATCTGTCATCGCTTAGTCTCATCTAACGTTGAGGACAAAGCATCAGGTATATTTTTTCGATATTATTTAGATCGCGCGTTTGTTTTGATACTGCTAGGACTACCAAGGCAGTGCCGAGCGATAAAAGTGTTTTGATGGCAACTGAACAGATGGCACCACAACATTAGCGCCGGTGATGCATTCACGATGCGAAACACCCTGAATGTGTATATTGTTTTCTGTGCCAATATTATGTTCCACTCAAGAACGGTATGTGATGACCGCTGAAAGTGCGTCGACTGAATCTGCGGAGCGTTTTAGGTCAAACATCCAGTATTTTCCGAAAGAAGCAAGAGTAGTAGCGTAATTCATTTGGTGCTGTCGAAAAAAAACCCGGTGAAAGCGCCAATATGAACGCTCTTAAAAAAAGAACCGCGTTCCTCACGAACGCCAGGGAACGCGCCGTGTATAATTGGGCATCTGGCCAATCAAAGAAGCGGCGAGGTGGCGTTGCCCGAAGAGGTTTTTTATTAACTGCGGGGAGCAGCTATCGACAAGGTACACGAGCCGACGCCAAAGAGACGACGAGCAGACGACGCGACGCGGATGAAAATGTCTTGAGGGGCTTTCGCCTTTCCTATTGGATAACAAGCCTTGCCGCTTCCACATTGCTGCAAGGTACTTCTGAGATGGAGTATAGGCTTCAGCGTGGGCGTATCCACGTCAAACGGTGCTATAGCTGCCAAACAGCAATAGATATTCTACAAACTCTCATAACAACTACACAATAAGCACTACTTCTGTGAAGACACTTCACTTTCCTGTTGTACCGATTGCTCTGATTTAGAGATCAGCCATGTTTTTTGTACATTTCTGTTTTTGTTCTTCCTTCATCACTTTCAGTGCCTTGGCAACAGCCTGAACTTGTGCACGGGTGACAACGTACGTGAGCTTTAATTACTAGTGCATATATCTTCTGCCTTTACATAAAAGATACAATTTTTTGTAGCGCGATATTTGTTACTGAACTTTTAGTCTTGTGTGTTGCAATTCCATCAGAATCACTCATTTTACGATCGTTAACGAACAATTTCCCATAATGTAAGAGGTGGTCTTATTAAAAAATGTCGTATATCGTGTTTCTCTTGAATATGGCTTTATTTGAGTTGCAGTGTAAGCTGTACAATTCTTAACAAAATACCTGTCTAGATGTGGATTAAAATATGCTTCAATTTAATAAAATCAATTTAATTGCTTTCAGACGATGCGTGAGGGTATGATGAAAATTGCAAGCGTGAGTACTCTGCCATTCTTTAGGAACGTTTTTTGTTTTATGGCCCATAAATAGTTATATATACGAATCTACAATTTGATGAGAAGTTAATATTGATTTGCAAGCTGCCAGACTTTGGAAGCCTACATCACTTTACGGAAGCGCCCCTCAATTGATTATGCACACGGAGAAATTAAAATATATAGGGACTGATAGCACAGAACAAAATTGTTCCTAGCAAATGATGTGGCGCTGTGAATTACAGATTTACTCTGGCGCCATGACATGACTGCGGGGGGCAAATTCTCTTTTTCATTCAGAAGGCATAGAAGTGCTAATTAATAAAGTGTTCTAAGCGTTATATGTCGGCGCAATTTTTATGCGGGACGCTCATATGAAACAAACATTATCCCGACTGCAGCCTCTACGAAATGTCATGTGGGTTAGGATGTTCGAAAATTGAAACATGAATATTTATGAAAATTCAAAGGGCGAGCGATCTTAACCCTTTCGCTCACGTTGATGAATATAGTTATGAGATTTTGCGCCAAAATGACCGGTGAGCACTGTAGTAGTCGTGAATAATGATGGGTCCAACATGGAGCCAATGGCGACTATACTCTTCATAGTTTTGGATTCTTGACGCTAGATGGCCACACTTGTACATGTACCATTTGTGTCTCAGCTTTCATTTTATTGCCTTTTTCATTGCGTGTCCATGCAGCGAAGCCATCTTCGAGCTATAGTTTGTACGCAATTAGTGAAATGAAGGAACCCCACTGAACTCAAAGAATGGTACGTTTTTATTAAATTCTTTATTCTTTCTTGTTTATTTCAATTTATCTCTCGGCACCGACGCCGACACTGGTATTCCTGCGACAGGAGCTCTTTAACGCTCTCGTATTATTGCACCCGTATTCATCTTCCAAAGAAACGCAACAAAAAACATGCCCTCTATGTTGTTTTTAAACGGAGTGACGAATCAAGTGCATGAAAGGTGCATACTTATGATGCTGCATTTTTTCGCACCTTTCAGTGCACCACGACGAGCGTGTTCAAAAACTTGACGCCACAGGCTGCTCTCAACTCTCAGCGGGTTATCCTGGTAGCATTTGTCAGCAAATTCTCGCCTTTACGTGAGTATGGTTTCTCTAAGTAATATATATCGTAACAGACACCGCACCAAGTTTAAGTATGGCACGTGAACAACCTGTGGGTGTAAATACGTGGGTGGTGACAGTCGGAAGTGAAACATACAATTAGGCTCCGTCGCTCGTAAGCAGCGTAAATTGGAAAGAGAAAAGGATACAAAGTCGATATTTGAGTGATCACCAAAGGCACATGCACTGCGCTCGAAACGTCCCTGATCGAGGCACATGACTTCGTTTCATAACATGATGCGTGCGGAGTGCGTGACGCCACCGCTGGAAACGTGCGTTACGCTAAAAAAAATAGGAAGAAACGAAAAACAAACAAGAAAACAGGCGTGGCTTGGCAAAGTAAATGTAATAATTAAAATATTTTATGCAAAATATTCGGTGTTTACTAAACTCAGACTAAGTACAACAGACTTGGGCGATTTGGTAATCCTTACTAGGGAAACTGCGCGAAAAACTAGACAAAGGGAGAACTCGCTTGTGTTGTTCGTTTCTCCCTCTGTCTACGTTTTTCGCGCAGTTTCCCCCATAAACTCAGACTATACTTGCTTTTGTCGAAGTTTAACGGTGTACATTTAACCTAGATATGTAGGTGAACATTTCGTTGCACTTTTTCTTCATGTTAAAAGGTGTTTAGGATTTGTGTAAATATGAAAGTGCTCTGATGGGCCTTCGCGACATACCTGAATACGCAGCCAGTGCAGATTTTTTCAAGGAGAAAGCCTCTAATATATCATGCTCACGTCCGTCCATCCGTCCGTCCCTCCGTTCGTGCCCTGGCACGGTGCCAGGTGGCCGCCGGGATGGACGCTGGTCGCGTCGGTCGCGCCTTGCGCTTCGCTTGCGTAGCGTGTCTGTGCCCAGCGTGTCCAATCGTGCAAGAAGGAAGACGTGCGCATCGCGTTCCATTCGGACCGACCCCGTCTCATGGGCACAGGGCGTTCGCCGAACACTTCGGAATTTACGAAGTGTCCTTTAATTTTTTTATGAGCGTCTGGTTTACATGTGTGTCCGTGCCCACTTTGATAACGTCCAAGCGGTTTTTTAACCCTTGCTAACATGTTTTCGTTCTGACAAGGCCTTCATGACACTTTTCAGTTGGGAAAGCTTTGGACTCATTCCTCGGACGCTTGCGGCCAGATGGGTTCTATGATGGATCCTGTGTGTCATGGTGAAATCAAGCTTGGCTTTCCCAGCAGCTACGGAAAGGTGTGCTTCGCTCTCATTTAATCATAATCATCATGATTCTCAGCCTATTAGTGCCCACTGCAGGATAAAGGCGTTTCCGAATTATCTTTTATTTGCACTGCGTATTTACCTGAATTATACACGCTTCCCGAACTCCCACCACTACAACGACCCAGACCTCATGACACCAAAACTTGAAACCTCGAGGTGTTTGTGTTGTTTTACTATCACTTAAGATTCAATTTCGGGATTACCAAACACAAAGCAACAAATTGCAGTAAACAAAAAGTCACAAAGAAGAATTTCGCTCTGAGGGCACTTTTAAGTATTCCGCTTTCTTAGGTACGTTAACATAATATTGTTACTTCCACAGTGAAATTCCTGTTAATATTTTGCTGACTCTAGTCTTTTGCGAACTCGTAAATTCACCCCTTCGGATGGCAGAATAGTACTCAAGAGACACGGAAAAGGAAATTACTAAATTGAATTTTATGTGGTTTACACTACATCTACACCCGATTATTTATTTAATAGTACATCGACGTAAGTACCATACCGAGCTTTATTGTATTGCGTTGGATCGTATTAAGTGCTCTTTTAATTACCTTGCCTTGCGAGTGTGTATTTGTTCGCCCCGCATGTTCAAAGCACAGTTTAGGCTTTTACAGCGAAGCTCCAAATGGCTCTATCTCGCGGATCGCGTCCGCGGACAAATGGACGAGTAGAACAACGATTTTCGGTTCCAATCGCCACAGCCGGTGCCTCTTTCACAAGTGTCGCGATACCCAGCGGCGTCAGTTTCCACCGAGTCGTTACGCCCCTTTGTCGCGTGACGTATAGAGACCGCGCTTTCGGGCTCGCTAGGAGACAGACGCGTGTCGTTCGCTGGAGGAAGTAGTAGTAGTAGTAGTAGTAGTAGTAGTAGTAGTAGTAGTAGTAGTAGTAGTAGTTGTTGTTGTAGTAGTGGTGGTGGTTAGTTCAGGAAATACGCTTATTTCTGCAGCCCAATAAGGGAGCACGGAGCAACGTCAGGGGAAGGGTAAATTGGAAATATGGAAGATAGGAGAAGAAAAGAAACAGCCGGGGTCTCGTCCATTCAGAAGGGAGGCCACATTGAATGGAGACCACCAAGTTGAGGGTGTTCAGCGGTAGGGAGAAGAACGGGAATGGCAGGAATGGCCAACGCACACAGAAGAGCGAATAGGAGCGAAAACGACGTGAAGCCGGTCCCGCAGAACGTGCAGCCGCAGCCGCTGGCTTCTCTGGCTTCTCTGTTTACCTACAGCATTCGGTGGGCTCTGGATTTTTTAACGGCGCAGCTGTTCAAGGCCTTCGGTACCTTGCACTTCATCATAAATAGCTATCATGAGCATGAACCGGCGCTCCCTCTCTTAATTCACTTTACAG
Source organism: Rhipicephalus appendiculatus (assembly GCA_030522465.1). Lineage (NCBI taxonomy): Eukaryota > Metazoa > Arthropoda > Arachnida > Ixodida > Ixodidae > Rhipicephalus > Rhipicephalus appendiculatus. Next base: position 308,458 of record JALIZH010014057.1, on the reverse strand, counting down.
TGAAGCTCTTTGAAGCTATCGGTAACTTGTGCTCTGTCGTCCAAAACTGCCTCAGGTGGGTTTGCGCCAAAGAAGTTGGGCAAGGCCAACTACCATGTACAGCAGGTGCGAGTCTAAAAAAAAATCGAAGCACGCGAAAGCGAGAGAGAGAAAGAATGAGATAGGAAGAAAGAGGTGGAAGCTAGAGAGAAAGAAAGAGAAATAGAGAGAGAGAGAGAAAGAATGCAAGTAGAGAGACAGAGGAAGAGAAAAACTGGAGTGTCATAATGGGAATAAAGAGGTAAAAAAAAACAGAAAAACGGAATAAAAAAAATGAAATAAAAAGGGGAAATAAAAAGATTTAAAAAAACGGAAAAACATAGACATACAGAGAAGGAAAGAGGGAAACAGAGAGAGAAAGAGAGCGGTAGAAAGAAAAAGGAGGTGAAAAATAGAGAGAAATCAAAAGAATTAGGAAATGAAAAGATAGAACGACAACAAAAGACATAAAAATAAAGAGAAAGAATGGTTTGCATCTAGGCTATTTGGGGATCTTGCATGTCGGGTGGTTGGAGCAATATTTAAACACAAGGATGAAGGAAAGAAACACGAAGACATGCCGTGTTCGTCTTTCGTTCTTTCGTCCGTGCGTCTACTTTCTGCTCCATCCACTCGACAAGAGAGAAAGAAGCAGAGAGAGAGAAACGAGATAGAAAAAACCGATAGCGAGAAAGAAAAAGAAAGAGAGAAATAATGAAAACCAAAAAGGGAGAGGAGGAAACAGAGACCGAGAGAGAAAGAAAGAAAGAAATAAAAAGGAAGAAATAAAAAGAGGCAGACACAAAAAACAAATAAAAGAAAGAGAAAAAAGAGCAGGAAGAAAGAAAAAAATATGGAGAAAGAAGAAAGGCCAGCCAGCTCCGCTCTTCCTTCACGCTTGGCACGAGCAGTGCGAAATCGCCATAATTTTTTTCCTCATTTGCTTGCCGTCTGAGATTTTGGTGCATGTCCACACCATCATAGCGAACGTAAACATGTTTTCGAATTTTCCAAGCAATTTTCACACTAATGGAGAAGAAAAACGTGGTTAGAATGTGGTGAGCTGGAATGACTCCATTGGAACACAATGAACTCTTATATTTGTGATCTACTTACGGGCTCAAATATAGTTCTTTGGCGAAAGCAAGCTGGATCTGCAGGAGCCTTATGTCCCATAGGCAACCCACGCGCACGCATTACTTGTTCATCAAAAATATTTTCAAATTACGCTCAAAGCTCTGGCAGTACGAGTGCCATCAGCGTGGATGCGAGTCACTCTTTTCTTTGCGGATGCTTGGTGTCACCAACACAGTTCGCTTACTTGCAGTGCCTGAAGGACACACTAAAGCTTTGCAAGAATGGAACCACGATCGACGTGAGTAGAACATATTTGAGGCTTTTTTTGAATTTTCTTTCCTTTAATGTAGATATTGTCTGATGGAAAGTTGGAACTTAAAAAAAAACAAAAAAAAACATTACACAGATAGCAGTACGGTGATGGGAAGGGCTAAAACGTAAGTTATATGACCAGGGAAATATAGGAATAAAGAAACAGACAAGTTTGCTAGACTCTATGAAGCTTTATTGCGTACCCGGAAATGCATAATGGTTGCTCAAAAAGAGAGAAGGACGGAAAGGAGTGAGAACGCAAACAAGGAAATACAAACACATGGGCACTGAGCTGCAGCCACGCCGGAAGTGAGGCGTTGCATGCTGATTACCAGTAGTTTTGGTAATATAGTTCTGTGTTCTCTAGGTAGGTAATTCGCACATAAACCTTTTAAGAAAACACTGCTATGTCCACCCGAAGGGAAAATTTATGCTGTTTACCGGTAGGAGCAATTGACACATCGATGCCCGCGCGTGTTTATTATAAGGCTAGATCTGGGAAGAGCATTTCCCTGATTGCACAACGTATGTCAAGCCGTAAATAATGAAGACTTTCTCCATATATGCACCACCTAATATTACTTTTTTTTTGCAACGCCCAGATGTCGTTTGTGCAGTCACTGACGGCAGCCAACATGGTAAGCAAATATCATGAAACATTCACGAACGTGTGTTAGCCTTGCACTAATCAATTACTTTTCCTGGTCATTTGGAAAGAATTAACGAGGCCGCTCATTTTACTGGCTCTTCAACCTCGACCTAAATTAAAATTTCTGCTAGAGGTTTACCTTCCGCTTATGAAACGTGCTCTTGTACATTTAGCTGTCATTGTTTAGCAAATTGTTTAGAGGACTAGCACTTCACTCCGCGTGACATGATCCTACACTATACTGCAAGCGCTAATGCTTGACAGCTTCAACTGTAGTGTTATGTGACCAGACTGTGTTTTGTGTTGTTCTGCGTGGCATTACGTGAATCAAGGTCGTCAGTATGCGATAATTTTTATGATTTCTCTTACATTAACTCTCCCTAGGTTCTCTTTTATGCAATTTCTTTATAAATTGTGGTGATTTCCATGAATTCATATTATCTGTGAAAAGAAGTAGCTGAGCTACATAAAATCGCTTGATATCTCCTAAACGATACATAATTTAAAAACAAAAGCTTGCCTCCTACGTGGCGTAATTAAACTGACAGCATAAAAAACGGCACCAGATGTACAACACCAAAGGAAAACTGCATGTTACATGGACCAACAATTTTTTCACGTTACTTCTTTGCGCCAATAGTGAATATAGCAAAAGGACACGAGGCCTTCGAATTACGCAATCAAACTCGAAAAAAACACGGCCTCCATAATATACCTTATTGAAGACTCATAAGTAGGTTACTATGAGCAGGTTACCATCATGAGTCGTTAGAGTACTAAAGATTAGTTGCACTGAGATAGTTCTACGCCATCAGGCTCTTCTTCCACGACGCCGCACTCATGGAACAAATCGTGTCATACACATACTTAATTTTTCGATCACCAAAACGCTTCTGTGTATCGACATTTTAGAGGTTCTCTAGCATTGACATTTCACTCTGACACGTATGTTATTTGCCATTAGTGTCCCTTTAAAAGTAGTTAAATATTATTAAATAAACAGCCTGATCCACATTTACGCCTCTATAACACTGGCATGATTTATCGGTGCGAAACAGCGCGAAAAAAAAATTACACCATCTCCCGCTAAAGGGAACCATGTGTAGATGTGAAGCAGCGGGCGCTAACGCTTACACTGGCGGCGGCGTTGACGCTGGCGCTCATCGGAGCGTTGCGCAGGAGAGAAAACTGGGGGAGGCGCAAAGCACGCAGTGATGGAGCGGTGTTTTCTACTGGAACATGCCAATCGCTGCTAATGGGCAATGAGAGACAGAAGACTCCGACTGGACACAGAGACCCGCAGTCCGCTTTTAGTTAACGCGCACGCTGCGAAAATTTTTATTGTTCAACAACGCACAGGAGAAATCTCCCACCGGCACCAGCATGGAGGTCAAGATCCATTGCCATATATACGGGGTGGCCAGTGAACGGTTGTGCAGCGCGAGCAGTCGGTTTTGTCAACCAAGGAACTCGCTAGCAGACGCTGCCTGCGTCGGCCTCGCGAGGCGAGAGAGGGCGGGGGAGCGTAGGAGAGGAGAGAGGGGGGACGCGCATGCGCAGTGGGAGGTGTGGGCGCCGCGGGCAGGGGATGCCTAGAGGAGAGAGCGTAGGAGAGAGAGGGGGGACGCGCATGCGCAGTGGGGAGTGTGGACGCCGTGGGCTGGGATGCGTAGAGGAGAGAGGGGGAGCGTAGAAGGAGAGAGGAGGGAAGGCGCATGCGCAGTGAGGGTGTGGTTGCCGCGGGGAGGGATGCCTAGAGGAGAGAGAGAGGGGAGGAGAGGAGGTTTTTATTTTTATTTTTTTGAAAGGGTTTGCGCTTGCGCAGTAAGGGTGGTCACGCCGCACACCACCACCAGATTAAGCTTCGCCATAAGATGCTTCACATCTAAAAACGAGGAGACAGAAAGAAACAGACGGGAATAAGCGCTGAACTACCGACTATGCGTTTATTGTGCTCGCACAAATAAAGACATGATTAGTAGTTCAGCGTTTTGTCCCGTCTTTTTCTTTCTGTGTCCTCGTTTTTTTTTTCTGCGCGTTGTTTCGCACCGATGAAGCCTTATCAACAACCTCAGTCCCATACCCTTTTAAAGTACATGATTTAGCAATCACTCAGTTCCTTATCATCGACCATTTACTCGCTAAGGAAAAATATAAATGAGTGATATGTAATATTTCTCCGTCGATGCAGTGCTTTATGAGAGAAACGCTGACTACGTCACCACTGGATAGGACGCGCAACTTCTTCTGCGACATCCTGCGCGGAAGCAAGGCAGTGTTTGGGAATATATTTCTCGTCGGGCCGATTATGTACAACCAGCTTATTACCGGAATATGTGAGTATCCGTGACTTTCAAATAAAACTATTCTTTCCTTTATTTTTGCAGTTGCAGCTAGAAGTTTACAATAAAATAAAAGCACTCTTGGTGACAACGCGAATCGTGGAAACCAAGATAATGCACCAGTATTATTTAAAAAAAACATTTTCTACTGAACATTTATTTGCCGATCCCGCGATGCACACGTTCGCAGAAGTTTTGTCCACACATGCATTTATGTACGTTGTACAAATTGTCCAACAGTAAATACTAAGAGTAGGATCAGGATTCCCCCTAAGCTACGCAGTTTATCTGCCACCAAGGCAGATATATTGCAATATATGTTGCAATATATATAGTGTTGCTATATATGTGTGTTGCAATATATAGAGACACTAAGGCAATATATCAACCTGCCGGCAGATATACTCCGAAGTTCCTACGAATTATTCAGTGCTTGAGTGTGCAATATTCGCCTTGGTTTTGCCACCAAAAAGTTACAGTAATGCTGTAAAACTATCCAGGCTAAGTTATTTTGTTAAGTTAAATGTTGCTATCCCCTTCAGTCACTGCGTTCACAATTGTGTACGCGAACTTCAAAGGCGCGTCACACGCCGCGTGCTTCTTCAAATGGCCTGAAGCTCGGTGTGCACATTCCTGCAGGCTTCCTGAGTGGACAACTAGCCGTCATTTAATTTCAGTGCGCTGCGTATTGCTGCAGAGGATCATTTTGCCGGAGACACTACCATGTTCGACGATCGTTCGACGTACCGCGTTGCAGGACCAACGTGAAAAGTATTTTTTTCTCCGCTCCAAACGAATACAACCAAAAAAACAAACTGTGCATGCATTCCGGGCCTAATAGCTGAATTTTTTTATGCAAGTACTGAAGCTGACTGGTAGTAGAATAATTAGATAATTAGTTACACTCTCATTTACTTGAATTGCTTAAACTCACACAAAACCACACATTCCTTCATTTTCTTTCTTGGAATGTAATACTGAGTGCCTTGGAATTGTGCCATGCGAATTTGACATGATTCTGACAGTGCATCGTAATTCGTGACTGAAGGGGCTATAGGAGGACGCTTACCATATTGTTCATGTTAAAATCGACTTTATCATTCAGGTAAACCTTGTAAGTGTTGAGAACAGAAGCGGGCTTATGCACACACAGAGAGTGTTAGAAATGCGAGAGGACTATAAGGTAACACTATTGGAACTTCTTTTGTATTTCATGTGCGCATGTTGCCCTGTAAACATTTTTCAAATTCTCAGGCATAGCCTTTCCTCTTCTACATCACGTGACGTAGAAAAAAAACCATATAAAAGCCATATCCCATAGAGACCTCCACAGATTGTTTACGCATGGTTAGACCACACATTGGCAGAGTTAAATTATTTCTTTTGTGGTGCCTTCGTGTGCATCACATGTCCTCTATATACCTGTAAAATATTTGGGCCGCGCCTATATCGCCGTTCTGTCACTTGATGACACAAAACCATAAAGACTAGTAACATCAGAAAGATTTGCATTCACTGAAAAACAGCATGTTATGAACAACAGAGCTAGTTTTTTTAGAATACTCCTAGAGCGTTTGGTTTCGAAGAGATAGAAGATAGCTCCAATCCTCGCTTGAACAGATAATTTGAAGCTGAGGGCCAGAATCGAAGTTATTTCCCAATATTGTTGCAAAATTGATAAGTTGGGGTAGTTGTGCTCTGGCAAAAAAAAGATTTTATGTGCCAACAAATGGGACCAGAAGAAAAACCTTGCGTGGGTTGGTGGTAGTTTATGATTGGCAGGCTACAGCGCTGAAAAGACGATGACACGGGACGGAGGAGGAAGCGCTGTAGCCTGTGAAGTATGGCAATATAACGTTCGTCGGGTCGTTTGGATATGTACATGACCTCACTCCGCCAGCCTTATTCTTCCTACGGACCCATTTTATTCTATGCCCATGTTCAAAAGTCGTAATGAACACCACCAGTTAGTGCTAGATACGCCAAGCGGAAGCAGCCTAAACGTACAAGCTGGTGCAACGCTCCTTCGTCACGGTTTTCCTCTTACACTCCGCGAGCTTGGACTAACAGCGAAACTCTCCACAAGTGCGCGCTACTCCACTATGGCCATCCGGTCACAAAAGGAACATATTTATTTTCGAACCAGACCAAAATACCCATGTGACGTACAAAAAAAGAATGGGTTTCATATGGCTTTCTAAAAAAATTGCTGGTGCCTGCACATGCTTGCTTCGGCGGTCAGATTAGGTTTACGTCAGGAAGTGGGAATGAAGCCCCAATAGAGTATCTTTGCATCACAGTGCCTCGAGTGTTGCTCTTCCATTAAGCCGTTCTCAATTGTCACGTGTTGACCATTGAAATTATCGCACTGATTTTTTCTCCGTATCGGATTGTACAGAAATTTTGTTGGTTTTAATATTAAATAGGGTTGCGCGAGGAACAACAGTATGTAAATGCTAAGTTATTTCTTGATTCTTCTTGGTTCGCAGGCATGATATGATACATATAATAATAACATGCTTGTGACAGCCATATTAACTGCCCCTAACTGTTTAACCCTTAAACGCCCGTAGGGAATATATTTCCCACCAAGTTTAAAAGTCTTTATGTCCAATACTTCCAAATCTTCCACCTTGAGACGGTTGCTACCTGTGAAGTGATGTTTGAGAATCAACTGGACAAAATTTTAGCGATTCCAAGGCAAGCATCTACGAGCTACCTCAGTTTCTGTGGGAGCCACCGACACTTTTCTCTCTCAGCGGGAGCTCGCCGCGCGGGTTTTCACCAGCTGCGATAATTCGTGGATAAATTTATTTGCCGCAGTGAGAATGGTCAGTAAATGCATTTACTGGATGCCTCAAGTGTAGGGCTACTATCTGTTCCACTTTTAGATCCTAATTTAACGAGGCACTCAAGTTATTTACTTTTAAATTGTAATAGGGCAGTGGGAATATACTTCCCTACGGGCCTTCCTCGATGCCAATCCACAGGATGCAGTTTTCTCTTTCTCTAAAAGAAAACGCGCTCGACAGTTGAAGAAGCACTAGATTTTCACTTTTCTTTGCCTGATGATCTTAACAATTTTTGTGACTGCGAGGAACATGATTACGAGGGTGAACCATTGTGCATAATTGCTCGCTTGAATGGTGATGCAACGCACATTGACCATATGACTGCAAAGCAAGGCGTTTTCACCTGAGCCAATTTTTTGAAGGGATACTGTTGAAAATAAAATACAGCAACGCACGTGCCCTGAAAGCCTTCTATGGTGAGCGAAAAAACTTTAGGTGTACCAGACCAAGTGCCGCTTTCATCTGTACTACATTTTTTTAGAACACCATGACCCTTCAAACGTTGCTGGTGTCATTTAAGTGAACTAAATGACCAGAGGTCGAAGATTGTTTGCTCTACGTGCAATATTCACGTTCAGGCGTACCATACTTTCAAAAGTTCCCCCAGTGGTGCGGTCCTGCGAAAGGCCCATAGGGAAGTATATTCCCACCCTAATTATTTTAATTTAGCGTTGTATAAGAAAACTTTTGCCGTTGCATTGTGTTCATTGGATAATAAACAGCGTTTTCAAAGCATCTTGCATCTGTATTTACAATAGATACCTTATGGGCGTTTAAGGGTTAATCAGCACAGTAATTGCTGACGCATAGTATACTCATAGCGCTAATTTTCGCCAATATTTTACAGTTATATGAACAATAATTTCATATATTTGTTCTACTACAACTGTACATCCCTCCTGTTTCCTTTTTTTCTTATATTGCAGGCAAGTGAGGCAGTACCACCCTTATCTACCAATGCGCCAACAGCAAGCGCACGGACAGGGTTCACGAAATGGGTCTCTCAGTAACGATGTCATCAATAAATAAAAATGTTAATATCACTTTTCTGACAATGTTCAAACTTTATTCATGTTGTCAAAACCAATTTTTTAACCAATAACACCCCTTAGGGATATTTTTACACCTATTTCGTGCTCTAGCCACCCGCCGTGGTAAAGCAGTGGTTATGGTGCTCGACTGCTGACCCCAAGCTCGCGGTTTCGACCACGACCGTGGCGGTCGTATTTCACTGAAGGAAAAATGCTAAAGGCCCGTTTACTGTGCGATGTCAGTGAACGCAAACACAGGAAGGCCAAATTTCCGGAGCCCTCCACTACGGCGTCTCCTATAATCATATGATGGGTTTGTGACGTAAAACCCCTGATGTTATTATTATTATTATTATTATTATTATTATTATTATTATTATTATTAGTAGTAGTAGTAGTAGTAGTAGTGCTCTGTAACTTTAACATAACGACGCGCTGTAACTTTAACATAATCGAGCGTGGGTAATCGACGTAGCCTCGGCCGGTCTATAATGGGATAAATTTAAGAAGGCAGGTGAACTTCCTCTCAAATTATAGAAGCGTGGAAGCCGACTGCGTCCGCCACTACAAATAGCCCAGCTGTGTGGCAATTTCCAATGCATGACGTCGCGAGCCGACCATACGGCTTGTGACGGCAGTCTCTAGTGCACGCTCATTGGTGTGTTTTTTTTTAAATCCATCGTTGACATAGCAATGCCGCTGCATTCTAAAGTATAGTGCACGAGAACAGCACTTTTCTTCCTCAGTACACTGTGGACCACGTGACATCCAATAGTGGGCGCATGAAGTCGCCATCCTTGTCTACTCACTCTGGCACACTTTCATTCGAGTACACAGCAACACGAGCTTACCGTCCACTAACTCGTTGCGCGGCAACGTTTAAAAAAAGATCGCGGCGACGGCAACAGTGACGGCGCATATTCGCCAGGATAATATAGCACAAAAGCCATCGGAGAAAACTTGCGTCACCGGATTGTGAATTAATTCGCTAGATGGTCGAGGGCTCGCGCGAGGTAAATTTTTTTATGGGAGAGTGACGGTGACGCAATAGAAAAAGTTCACTTCAGACGCAAATAGTAAAACGTTTCGCCGGTAAAGTCGTGCGTGCAGCGGGTACCTAGAGACGACTGCGATGGCGATTTCATGGGTAGCATATATTTCACACGAGACCCATCACATGCTCAAACGTCTACGCTTATGATGGCTGTAGAATTTTCAAAACAGTCTTCTTTTTTTTTCAGTGTTCCTCATAAAAAGAAGTGGAAGGAAGGACGAAAACACCAATAAATTCTTATCTAACTACCCTCACAATAGCCTATCACTGCAGGCAATGATAATTCATGAGAAATAAAAAAAAATTTACAGTGACAGACGCGCTACATAACAAGGGTAAATTTCAAGGGTAAATTTATAATTGGCTTTGAACAAATTATGCCCTCATCGTCCAACTAGAGGTTGTGTGAATCAAAAGAACATCCTTATGCTACTATTTTCCAAAAGGAAATAGTTATCTCATTGTTACTGGGACACCATCGCGATGCGTATTCATGTTTGGAGCTCATATGCACCACATGCAGCAACAACTCGATGCAAATGCCGTAGTATTTTGTGAGACTCTCTAATACCGTGTTGTACTTGAGTGGCGTGAAAATGGCGCTTACTTAAGGGGGTGTCTACTTGGAAGCAAAAAATTATAAACGCGCCCGTTTGTTCTAGCTACAACCAAGGTTACACCAACCATGCCTCAGGAGTGTTGCCTTCTTTTGTGACTGTAGATCATTCTGCTGAATCGGTTATGAGCTCTAAGATAAACGCCATCGGCTTTTTAATTCTAAAGGCCATGTTTTATTCACTCTAGATCATTGATTCGATCATGTCCTGATTTCGAAGTCCACAACGTACTCATTTCGAGCTTTTCATAATCGCAAAATTCGAGGGTAGTCACGCTCAGTGTCTTTAAAGTGTAAAAAAAACAAAGAAACATCTAAGCGCCAGAACGGTAAAGAAATGGTTGCTCTGATGGACCCATTCTGTAGATGTAGATGTACAGTCGCGCGCGATATGAAGGTTATCGCGGAAGCGTTGACCGGTACGCTCAAGCGATAACCTTCATATCGCGCGCGACTGTACATCCTAGACTTCTCGCTTTCTTATGGAGGCGGAAATTGTCGAGGCCCGTGTACTTAGATATACGTGCCATTTAATATCCCCACGTAGTCAAAATTTCCGGAGCCCTCCACTACGGCGTCTCTGATAATCATATCGCGTTTTTTGGACGTTAAACCCCAGCAATTATAAATAAAAAGGTATCACGGCATTTCGAAAGAAAAGTTGGGAAACCGAACATTTCTGAAGTCGAACACGGCCGAGCAAGAAGATAAGAAATAAACTATATAAAAAAAAAGGGCGGAGACATCGCGCGTGAGACTTATCGCGTCAAGCCATGTAGCCCGGAATGCAGCCATCCGCGCGGCGCCGCACGTCTAGAAAAAGTGCCGATTCATTTGAGCTTAGATCGCTGTCTTCGATATTTTTGCTGGGTGCCTGAGAGGTGCTACCATCTTCTGCTCATTTGAGAAAGTAGGTCTGTGTCCTTTTTTGGCCTCCAAGACTAGAAGCATTGATATTGTAATCTCAAAGGCCAAGCTTTACCACATTGAGCTGAAAGTTTCGTTTGTAATTCACGTTAGCTTGGATCTTTCATGACCATGAAGTAATTAAAAGAACCACTACTATACATCGGAGTCCCAATGAACCGTAGAGATATAACCATGGCCATGGCATGTAAATTACACTCTACATGACGTGCATATCATGATGTTCATGTTACAATCTCCCGTTGATGTTCTGTGTACGCTTACGCTCGACGATATCCCACGTACCACGGGAATCAATGTTATGCGAAGCATGCGGAGGAAAGGTGGCTGTAGTGGCATTATTATTTTTTTAGGGAAAGGTTAGAAAATGGCGCCAAACACATGTACAAATGTTATACGTGCAATAATGTGTTCAACAATCGCATATGTTTTATATAACCAGTTGTTTGCAGCTGTCTAACGATGCCAATAGCAACATGGGTATTACCGACACCAGAAGCGGTAAGCTGAAACGTAGCGCTTGTACTTGCTAGGTTGGTAGCTCTGGATAGTGCTACGTAGACCAAGTTCAGTGAATGACGCTAAACTACAATTGACCCTAACCCGACGTGACGCCGGTATCATCGGAGTACAGATGTAATGTTAATAAAAATTGGAAGATCCCAAGTACCATGGAAATCGATGTTATGCGAAGCATGCGGAGGTAAGGTGACTGGGTTGTAATTTTTTTATTGAGCGAAACTGTACGAAATGATGCTAAAATATGTACAAAGGTTACACGCACATACATAAGTTGAACAGTCGCATATGTTTATATAATCAGTTCTTTACAGTTGCGTAACGATGCCAACAGGACATGGGTATAGCCAATACGAGAAGCCGTAAGCTGATATGTAGCGCTTGTGCTTGCGAGGATGGCAGCCCTGGCTAGTGCAACGTCAAACAGCTACAGTGGATGGCGCTTAAGTATAAAATTAACGTTAAGCCGACGTGCCTCCTTCATCATAGGAGTACATATGTAATGTTTTAGATGTGAAGCATCTTATGGCGAAGCTTAGTCCGGTGGTGGTGGTGGTGGTGTGCCGCGTGCCCACCCTTACTGCGCATGCGCAAACCCTTTCAAAAAAATAAAAATAAGAAACCTCAGCTCCCCCTCTCTCTCCTCTAGGCATCCCTCCCCGCGGCAACCACACCCTCACTGCGCATGTCGCTCCCCCCTCTCTCCTCTAGGCATCCCTGCCTGTGGCGTCCATACTCCCACTGCGCATGCGCGTCCCCCCCTCTCTCTCCTCCACGCTCCCCCCCTCTCCCCTCTAGGCATCCCTGCCCGCGGCGCCCACACTCCCACTGCGCATGCGCGTCCCTCCGCCCCTCTCCCTCCTCTCCTACGCTCCCCCCCTCTCTCGCCTCGCGACGCAGACGCAGGCAGCGTCTGCTAGCGAGTTTGTTGGTTGAAAAAACCGACTGCTCGCGCTGCACAACCGTTCACTGGCCATCCCGTATATATGGCAGTGGATCTTGACCTCCAAGGTGGTGCCGGTGGGAGATTTCTCCTGTGCGTTGTTGAACAATAAAAGTTCGCAGCGTGTGCGTTGACTAAAAGCGGACTGCGGGTCTCTGTGTCCAGTCGGAGTCTTCTGTCTCTCATTGCCCATTAGCAGAGATTGGCATGTTCCAGCAGGAAACACCTCTCCATCACTGCGTGCTTTGCGCCTCCTCGTTCAACGAGGCTACCCGCCTCGTTGAACGCTTGTGACACTCCTGTGTTTGTGTGTCTGTGTTTCTGCTTCCCTCCCTCTCTCATTCCTCTCTTCCTTACTTTTCTGTCTCCCCTTACCCCTTCCCCAGTGCAGGGTAGCCAACCAGATACTTGATTTCCGGTTAACCTCCCTGTCTTTCCGCATCCCATCTCTCTCTCTCTCTCTTTGCGCCTCCTCAGGTTTCTCTCCTGCGCAACGCCGCGATGAGCGCCAGCGTCAACGCCGCCGCCAGTGTAAGCGTTAGCGCCCGCTGCTTCACATCTACACATGGTTCCCTTTAGCGGGAGATGGTGTAATTTTTTTAAAAATTAGATCACTGCAACCAAAATTGATGTTTCACTAACATTACGCCTGCATAAGGTCTTTTTCCAAGGCTGTTTCGAGACCTGACGTGGCTCTGCGGTAGAATACTTTATTGCCACGCAGAATGCATGGGTTCGATTCCTGCTGGGACTCTGATTTCTATTCTTTCTATTGGTTTGTATTCTTTCTTCAGTTCTATTTCGATGTCAGTATTTCTTAACGTTCTGGCATTTAAATTACGAGTGTCAACGTCACCGATGTCAGTTTTTCTTAACTCTGTCGCGTTTAAATTACCAATGTCTGTCTTCGCCGCGCCTCGGTAGATATAAATTGTCAAACACCTGTGGCGAATACCCGCATATCGTGGCCCGTGGTATACGGGTATGAGCCACACGTGTCTAGAGAAATGAGTTTGACGACGTACGCGACGTGATTTTCACGTTAGTGAAGCCACGACCAGGCAGACATATTCGTCAAATCCTCTTACCCTCCCATATTCATTTTGGCTGACCTCAAGCTAAGGAGGCTATCACGAGAGCATCCAGACGTAGGCGGCTAGATAGCTAGATAGATACATAGATATAAAAGCTCAAAGTACTTGCAGTACGCAAAATTTAAAATTAGATGGGCAGCACTGCAATCACAATTGACGTCTCACCAACATTACACCTGCATAGGGTCTTTTTCCAAAGTACTTCGAAGTCCTGACGTGGCTGGGTGGTAGAATACTTGATTACCACGCTGAATGCTTGGGTTCGATTCCTGGTGGGACCATAACATTTACTCTTTGCATTCGTCGGGTCAACGATACCAATGTCGGTTTTTTCTTAACGCTCTCGCATTTAAACTACCAATGTCTGTTCTCCCCGTTCCTCAGTAGATATAGACTGTCAAACACTTCTGCCGCATACCCACGTATCACGGAGCGTAGTGTACGGGTGTGTGCCACACGTGTCTGGAGGAAAGGGTTTGACGTCGTACGTGACAGGATTTTCACATTATTCATGTCATGACCAGACAGCCATAATCATCCAACCCTCTTACCCTCCCATACGAATTTCTGTATACCCCAAGTTAAGGAGGTGATCACGAGAGCACCCAGACGTACGCGGCTAGATAGATACTTAGATGGAAACGCTCAAACTGCCTGGAGTGATGACTCTCTTATTCCTTGGCTCAAGAAAGCCTGGGCGTTCGATGCATTGAATGCGAAGGAAGGCGTCGAGCCTGCCTGTAGTACACGCAAAGCTTCCGCAACGAATCCGCTACAACAATGTTTCGTTCTCTCTCTCGCTTTCATTGGGCGCCATAGCCGTTAGGGACAAAGGCGGCGGCGGCTGACAACAATGCCATTAAAATCGGCTGTTCTTCATTTTGTGTATAAGAAAAATTCGGGTCAGCACCACATCTATTTTATTGCGATAGCAATTATGTAGCTACTCTCGGTGGATTGTCGCCGTTGCCGTCGCCGTCATGTGCTGGATATGTTCATGTGTATATATGTATAGAAAAAGGACAAAGAAAACCAAATCAGAAGAAAATATTGTAAGGTATGGCGGGTACAACGTTGGCTGCTACGCGAATTGTAGATGCTGTTTATGACAGTGCGGTGAACAAAAATAACCACGTAAGGTGTAGTAAATTTTCGTCCGAACTCGTGGAGCGTTCGGTCAGGTTCTTTGGGAGCGAAGCAAGGCCGGGCCCGCGCTTCGCGATGGAGATCGCCGCCGTCTTCGTGAAGTTGCCTCGGAAGAAGACGCCTTCGCCGCTGGACGTTTTAAAACAAACTTTATGTACAAAACTATGTACAGGAATACGACAGAAAGTAAAAAAAGAAAATGACCCTCAGTGGGGCCGTAAGCTGCAGTGCCGGTGTCTAGCCGGCAAGCTTTCCAGTAGCAAAAGACGTCGCGGTCTCTTGGGCCGCTCCTTTTATCCCCTGTATCCCCCCTCCTCCATCAGTCCGCGTTGCCTGCGGTCATCGGCACCGGCCAGGATCGGGCAGGTAGCAGAGTGAGCACAAGGGTTGGGCAGGTAATCCCAAGCAAGGCGCAGAGGGGCGAGTCACGTCCGACGCACCCGCATAGCTTGGGGACGCACCCCCTATCTCCTGTCGTGTAGCTCGCTCCCGCTCAGGAATTTGGGCGTTGGCCGGATCGGGCAGGTAGCAGAAGGAGCAAAAGGGTTGGGCAGGTAATCCCAAGCAAGGCGCAGAGGGGTGAGTCGCGTCCGACGCACCCGCATAGCTTGGGGGACGCACCCCTATATCCTGTCGTGTAGCTCGCTTAAGCTCAGGAATGTGGGTGTTGGCAGGAGGGGGGGGGGGGTCCCGCAGAGCGCAACCTTACACCTCCCTTCCAAGATTCGTTCATCATGAAGCAGATGTAACAAATGAAAAAAAAAACAGAAAGGTTCGCGCGACAGGCAACATAACATGAGGAAGGTAAACATGTCACCCGCACACGCTCAAATTGCCGAGATGCGGCACATGCACATGTCGCACAGTTCACTATAAAAATCATGTGATGGCAGTCAGTCCAGTGGTCGAAAGTTCACTTTGCCACACACCATCTGCACGAAAAGGGCCGGGAACCCTCCCTGTCACAAGACCGTAGGACCCGAATGGTGCCCGGGCTGGTCCCTCACCCCACCAACGTGTCAGATTTACGCCTTGGGGCTTGCTACATGTGAGGTACGAGAGCGGGTAGTGGTCGGCGATGACGGGTACCTTAGCTCTAAAGCCCCATACCTCAAATTTCTTTAAAGCCCAAATTACTGCAGATGGCTCGCCTTCAATGGCAGCCCACCGCGTCTGCGTCGTTGTAAACCGATGACTGCCGAAAGCGACAGGCATCTCGGAGCCATCGTCTTGAATTTGCTCCGAGCACGCACTTGCTACAGTGGATGCGTCAGTAGAGAGCCCGTACGGTGTTAGGAGGTTTGGCGTGGCAAGGGATGTGGCGTCACACAGTACTCCATCACCAAGATGTGTGGCCGCCTTACTGATTCCTGCATTTCGTCGCCCGGCATGACTCAGCATTTCATCACCGCGTTGCTCGTAGCGCAAATTTATCGCGTCGCTTTGTTGCGCAGACTTCAATGCGCCGCGGGTGCCCTCCTCGGCCTCGACTACCGTTTCAAGTAGTGAATCGTGGGCTGTCGAAGGCTCGACACTAGCCGAGGTTGCAGGACTCGTGATCGCGTGTTCGTCGGGGTTTTGTTGCGATTGTGTCCCCACCGCGGCCGTATGTACCTGTCCGTTCTCCGCTGTCGAGGCCTGTAACTGTTCCCAGGTGTCAGCGGATAGTAAACAGTCTGCGTGGCCGGCCAATCGGTCCGTGAGCGCGCACATTACCGGCGTCGCACTCTCTATCACTTGGACACGGGAGCCCGATCCCTGTATAGTGAGAGGAATGACGGCGAGCTTCGCTTCCACCGTCTCCCCTGAAGGCTGATACTAGATCGACGGTGCCGTGCATTTTAACGAGGTGACCCGGAATGCTGCTCTCTCGTACAACTGTCATATCAGCGCCCGTGTCCACAATCGCTTTCAAAAATTTGCCCCCGCAGTCCAGCTGTACAGTCTGGAGCACTGAAAGCGGCTCACCGCTGCTAATGGAAACGCGCGCTGTTAACATCTCGGTACGCTTTTCACCTTCGGAGTTATGTGTGTCCTCGCCATTGAAGGGACAGCTATCTCCGTGATGCCGCCAGCTACCGCAGCTGGGGCACCCTTGCAAGTGCGACTGGTTCTTGCCTCCTATGCAAGACTTACTCTTCTTGTACCTTCGCGCCTGTGTCTCCGCTCTTTGGGGGGAACTTTTGTTTGCTCATCCCCTCGACCTTTTCGCGGATCGGCTCTCCTTTGTTCGCGGCTACAGCTTTTCTGCAGGCACTACCTTCCCCGGTAGCTTCCTCGAACGTCTGGAGTAAACGAGCTAGCTCGCTGGCTTTCAACCAGTCTTCGCCTTCGCGCAGTTTAACGTATTTGACCGCGTCTTCGGTAAGACTCGCCTTTATCTGGTCGGCGACCAAAAGCTCGACTAGGCGTCTGAAAGTGGAAGCGCCGCGGGCTTCTACGTAGAAGTTCAAATAACTCTCTACGCGGGTGGCAAATGTTTTCCATGTTTCCCGGCGGCGCTTAGTGGCCGTGAGGAATTGCCTCTGGTATTCGGCTGCTGACAGTTTCAGCTCCTCAAGTACGACGCCTTTCAGGGTGTCGTAATCCCTATGTTGCTCGGGTGTGAGTCGCGTGGAAAGGTACGGCACGCGTTGGGCGATCAGTGGGAAGATAATGCGACCCCAGAAGTCCCTCGGCACGTCATATGCCTCTAACGAGCTCTCCACTGACTCGAACCAGACGGGCACTTCCCCGTCAGCTGGAAATTTTGGAAAAGCTCCGGTTAGCATTTGTGCATAGTGCCTGAGGAGCTTCATTTGACCGCTCTGGGACGTCGAATCGCTCCCGATACCTTGCGTCCGCGGTGGGCTGTCCCTTTGAAGTTGGGCGATCTGCAATTTAATTTCTAAAGAGCGCCGCTCTTCTTCGGCGAGCTTGAGCCTGTACTCCATTTCCTTTTCAGAAATGGAGGGAGCGGGCGTGCCGCGGCTCTGGTCATCTCCACCATCCCCGCTCTCATTCCCCATCATGCTAGCGCGGCGCTTGTCGGGGTTTAAGTACCCGAATCTAGTGTGCATGTGAGCGGGCCAGCCCTAACAACACAGAGCCCATCAGGAATGTGACAGGAAGGGCTCACCTGTGCACTTTGCTGGGGGTGCTCTCGTGGCTGTGCCGGACTCGCTCCGCCGGTGCTCTCGACGCTGGCGTCTGTCGTCCTGGCTGGATAGCTGGTCGGCGTCGCGTCGTAGCTTGATGCTCGGTTGTCCCCCGGAAAGCCTCTCGCGGCGGTCCTGGCGGGGACGGCTGCTGGTCGATCGCTCGATGTCTGCCGGGTCCTCCCGGAGCTCACGATGCGCTGCAGGTGAAGTTAGGATTCGGCTGCTGCTACTCCAGGGCTCGCAGATCCTTTGTTGTTGACCTTGGGTCACCTTGTTCCAAGGCCTCGTCCAGTGGTCGTTCAGGGTGCGGCGATCCTGTGCGACTGCGCCAGTAAATTTTCGTCCGAACTCGTGGAGCGTTCGGTCAGGTTCTTTGGGAGCGAAGCAAGGCCGGGCCCGCGCTTCGCGATGGAGATCGCCGCCGTCTTCGTGAAGTTGCCTCGGAAGAAGACGCCTTCGCCGCTGGACGTTTTAAAACAAACTTTATGTACAAAACTATGTACAGGAATACGACAGAAAGTAAAAAAAGAAAATGACCCTCAGTGGGGCCGTAAGCTGCAGTGCCGGTGTCTAGCCGGCAAGCTTTCCAGTAGCAAAAGACGTCGCGGTCTCTTGGGCCGCTCCTTTTATCCCCTGTATCCCCCTCCTCCATCAGTCCGCGTTGCCTGCGGTCATCGGCACCGGCCAGGATCGGGCAGGTAGCAGAGTGAGCACAAGGGTTGGGCAGGTAATCCCAAGCAAGGCGCAGAGGGGCGAGTCACGTCCGACGCACCCGCATAGCTTGGGGACGCACCCCTATCTCCTGTCGTGTAGCTCGCTCCCGCTCAGGAATTTGGGCGTTGGCCGGATCGGGCAGGTAGCAGAAGGAGCAAAAGGGTTGGGCAGGTAATCCCAAGCAAGGCGCAGAGGGGTGAGTCGCGTCCGACGCACCCGCATAGCTTGGGGGACGCACCCCTATATCCTGTCGACTGCGCCAGTAAATTTTCGTCCGAACTCGTGGAGCGTTCGGTCAGGTTCTTTGGGAGCGAAGCAAGGCCGGGCCCGCGCTTCGCGATGGAGATCGCCGCCGTCTTCGTGAAGTTGCCTCGGAAGAAGACGCCTTCGCCGCTGGACGTTTTAAAACAAACTTTATGTACAAAACTATGTACAGGAATACGACAGAAAGTAAAAAAAGAAAATGACCCTCAGTGGGGCCGTAAGCTGCAGTGCCGGTGTCTAGCCGGCAAGCTTTCCAGTAGCAAAAGACGTCGCGGTCTCTTGAGTAAATTTTCGTCCGAACTCGTGGAGCGTTCGGTCAGGTTCTTTGGGAGCGAAGCAAGGCCGGGCCCGCGCTTCGCGATGGAGATCGCCGCCGTCTTCGTGAAGTTGCCTCGGAAGAAGACGCCTTCGCCGCTGGACGTTTTAAAACAAACTTTATGTACAAAACTATGTACAGGAATACGACAGAAAGTAAAAAAAGAAAATGACCCTCAGTGGGGCCGTAAGCTGCAGTGCCGGTGTCTAGCCGGCAAGCTTTCCAGTAGCAAAAGACGTCGCGGTCTCTTGGGCCGCTCCTTTTATCCCCTGTATCCCCCTCCTCCATCAGTCCGCGTTGCCTGCGGTCATCGGCACCGGCCAGGATCGGGCAGGTAGCAGAGTGAGCACAAGGGTTGGGCAGGTAATCCCAAGCAAGGCGCAGAGGGGCGAGTCACGTCCGACGCACCCGCATAGCTTGGGGACGCACCCCCCTATCTCCTGTCGTGTAGCTCGCTCCCGCTCAGGAATTTGGGCGTTGGCCGGATCGGGCAGGTAGCAGAAGGAGCAAAAGGGTTGGGCAGGTAATCCCAAGCAAGGCGCAGAGGGGTGAGTCGCGTCCGACGCACCCGCATAGCTTGGGGGACGCACCCCTATATCCTGTCGTGTAGCTCGCTTAAGCTCAGGAATGTGGGTGTTGGCAGGAGGGGGGGGGGTCCCGCAGAGCGCAACCTTACAGGTGTGTTGAATAAATTGTTTTTTATGTATAAATAACATGGCAAATTTGGGCGTATAATTATTTTGTAAAAACAATTCTGTTGGATTGATGATAACTTTTTGGTTTTTGCGCAATTTATTTTTCGCGGCGGCATTGCTTTGAGAAGCAAATGAACGAGCACGAAGGAACCGCTGCGTAAGACGCATAATATTGAAGAGGGACAGCGCGTCTATCGCATCTCCATGGCAACGTTCTCACACGCACGTATGATGCAAGCAGTCGTACCTAGTGGGCTTCGATGCGAGTGTAATATCGACAGGCTTTCTTCTGCTGCTCTTACTGTACACTTCGCATAACACCCGAAAAGAAATCAAGAAAAAAATAAATGCGCTACCGCTCATCTTCAGCCGTACGCCTTCTAATAAGGTAGCGAGTACGGCCAATGTCACCTAGAAAAATAATTTCAGGCCTGCTAACTGCCGCCTTGACGTCACGCGTCTTGACCGATCGAGCGCGCACCGGAAGGCTGTGAAGCCATTGCCACAAACGTCTTCTGTGAAAAGATAAAACGTCCGCAGCGAGTTCTACGTGTGAAATAGCCTAATTTGGTTTTCTACGTCGGGATTGGCGCTGATTTAAGGAATGTATTACGCTCAAAATCTTTTCAGGTGATTTATCTGTAAGACATTTATTATTCCACTTCAAAATAAAAGATCGTACGCTATCGAAAGTGTGGCCAATTTATAAGAACAAATTTTGATGGCTCAACAAAGTAACGAAATAAATAAGGTAAATTTTATTCAATCTTTACTCTTTACTTAAACACACGCACACACACACACACACTGCCCAGAAGATGCACAGAAACGTTTTTTTATTCATTTGCTAAACTTCTGCAGTTTTCTCGAGCGCTTTTGTACTGTCATGCCGGTTCTTGGATCGCTGTACTTGGTAGTCGCCCTTAAGTATTCCGCCTTGAAATGGAGCTCATACAGCTGAAAACCATCTAAGAAAGCGATTTATCTCGGGCTTTCTGCTCCACATGCCCCTTACTGACTAAGGTAGAAAACAAGAAAATCCATTGAGGTGTCTACATTTATCCAAGTTCGGCTGAAGAGCAGCAGTACATATTTCAAGGAATTAAATTAGGCGAAAGTGCTGGCGAGACTGGCGCATAATTATAATACCGCAAAAGAAAAAAAAACATCGTCGGAGCAGCGGTCAGAAATACTACGTACTACATAACAGATGCACGACGCCACAGACGAGCCCCTCCTTCCCTTTTCTCAACAAGGTAATCGGAGGTGTTACAGTAAGCCCGCGGTGCTATGCGCAGATAGCGAAATGTTTACCGACCCTGAAGGAAAAACGCCTGTTCTGAGAATATGTGGCCACGCGCGTTTATTGCTTCATTCTGGTGTGTTTGGGGTGCGAGCAGCAGAACGTAATACTCATTTCTCGCTCCGCTTCTGAAGTCGGTTGAGCAGGAGCCTGAAGATGCGTCTACTTCGTTTCGCCGTCGTTTTGCAGCCAAGCAGATCGGATCTCGGTAAACACGCTCGTCAAAAACGCGAAATCTATGCAGTTCCTATCACTGTCTCAGGACGATACGTTATCGCGGGGGTGAGCGTCAGCGACGCTCAGCTACAGGTGTCTAATGTCAAGGCTTACGCTAACAAGTCAGAAGCGCACACGACAGCATTTTACAGTCAGAACCGAACATGTTAGACGTGGTGCTTTTAAAACAAATGAAAAGCATACCTTCGAATCACGCGGAGAACGCATATCGATGTCATCCCGATGAACGGCACGCTCTCATTTCACTTTTTGGTCGTCCTTGGGGAATGAAAACGCTTGTGCATTGTCAATAGCGGCGACAGTTGGGCCCGCAGCACTGTCCCATTGGAAGAGCTTGCAGGTGTACACTACGCGAACATTCAGTGAACGAAGCACATCATATCACCACGCAGCACTTCACAGACGCAAAAAAAACACGGTCTTCACGCAGTCGCCAAAGAAACACGAGCACACCACGACAGGCTTCATCGGGCTTAGCAATGTTGCTCTCTCGAACGGCGGGAGCATGCACACGCACGTCTATTCGGCAGAAGACGAACGTCAAAACTGAGTGACGTCAGAGGCCATGCCCGGAGTAGTGAGCAGGCCTGAATTATTTTTCTAGGTGGCATTGGTACGGCACGGCCACGTCAGCCCCCGTCGAAGCTGTCTCCCTCGCTAAAACCTATCATTTCCCACTTCCCACATGATATGTTGACCTAACTTGACTAGTTGTTACACCGAGTGATGTAGTGCTTCATATTTCCACTATTATTCACTATCCCCCTGTCTTTGTTTTGACTTTTGCTCAATGTTTTGCTGTTGGTTCTCATTTGTTGACATCCGAATTTAATTTTGCATCACTGGAACAGCCCGGTGCTTCGTGCTGCTCGGTTGCTGAACCGAGCGAGGCCTGTTTGACATCAGCAACACCGGTCGCATTTCGACGGAGGCGAAATGCTACAGGCCCATGTGCTGTGCCATGTCAGTGTCCCCTTAAAGAACACAAGATGGTCAATATTTCCGGAGGCCCCGACTATACGGCGTCCCTCATAATCATAGCGTGGGTTTTGGCACGTGAAACCCTAGATATTATTATCGCACGATTGTTAAAGCAGATACCTTTCGAAACGAAACAGTTTCCTGTCACCCTCACCTCTGAAGGGTATTTCGGGATTTGCCCGTAGCAGAAATTACCATACTCACAGTATATGCAATGTCAATACAGGATGGTTGGTTTGTTTCTGGGGCGAAGCGTTGCATAGCGATTCAGGATCTACGAGAGAAGCCGTAATTGAAGGTTTCGCATGATTTAGACCATCTGGTTGTCTTTAACCCGCACCTAAATCGTTACACACTAACGTTGAATTTTATTTATTTTTTTGCGGCGCTCATGGGGAAAAAATAATAGAGAAGGAGCTCGTGCGCCAAGCGTCCACAAGCCAGCATCCTCGGACGTCGGAAAACGCTTCCTCTTTATTTTAAACAATGGGACTAAAACCTGATGCGTGAGGGTCTTCAGTCGTTAACAAACAGAAATGCAGCGACGATAATTTTCTTGTTCAGGCGGCTACTGAGAAGCCTGTCCCGATTTGCCAAAAATTAATCGCTTAAACGATGGCCAATTCGGGATCCGATGCAGATGCCATTCTTTTGTGTTACAATGGTACCATCCGATGTCGCAAAGGTTGGGTCAGATAAAAGGATAGAAGTTCCAGAAATCCACTACAGGATAGACCTTTCGCTTTTAGGAGACTGGCAGCACCGAAAACTGCTTGGTCACTCGAGCGGCCGTATTATTGGAAGCCAGCGTTTTCTTGAGTTACACGAGATCGGGTCCAAAAGCCTCAGCTGCTACCTTTACCTCGTATAAAATTTCAATGTGTTCCTATGGTCAACTGTTCCGTGAATAGCGCCACAATTTTCGTTTGAGAGCTGTTCACGGCTTTCAAACAGAGGGCTCCGCCCCCTCGTTCTTGGCGACGCTTCTGAATGTAGCCAAGGAATCTGGTGCGAAAAACTCCCCACGTGTGTTTGTGTGTGTGTGTGTGTGTGTGTGTGTGTGTGTGTGTGTGTGTGTGTGTGTGTGTGTGTGTGTGTGCGTGCGTGCGTGCGTGCGTGCGTGCGTGCGTGTTTTCTTTTGTAATGCAAAGTGTTGCCGATAAGTTATTAGTACTTGATATTGTCACTGAAAATACATTGTATTGTTGCTCATAATTTTGTTTCTCCATCATTTTACTTTCTTGCTGCTTATTTGCCCCGTTTCTTTATGAACCATCGACGTCCTTATGAAGGCACGCGTTACTACGGGCACGCGTTTTCGTATTGACAACGTTTCAATACGAGTAGCATACTTTTCCATCGCTTTAGAACGGCTGTGCTAACCGTTAACCGTTATCGGGAATAGAGCTGTTGCACTCCTACATTCGGATTAAAGGTGACCACTTTTTTAAGGAGCTGTGCCGATGTACAGCATAAATATTCTTTTCCTACTCGCACTTATTGCTGACGCCGGTTCTAAAGCAAAAGAGACACTCGCCAAACGGCGCGGAAAGCTGGAAAAGAAAAAGAAAATATCCTGAAAACAGTATTTTTTTGGAAGCATAGCGTGCGCACTTATCGCGGCTAGACGCGGAGTGCTGCGGATTGAATGGCGCCTCATGTCTACGTACAAGATTGTCGAGTCATCGCCTGTAGAGCAGGTAGCGCGCCGTCTTCAAGATAACGCTCCTCCTTCCCCTTTCACGCAAGCCCGCCTGAGAAGTGCTGCCATCTGCTTGCACAGTAAAACAGTTCTTCCAAATTCGTTATGGCCTCGAAGACAACTAGCACCCAGATCGCCAATTTCGAAGGACATGGTTTATGGCTATGAGTTTTAGGCTTGCAATGTCTGCGTTGCTATTAACGATATTTTGGTTTGGTGCAGACGTAAACAAGGTTAGGCGAGAACTCGGCTTGTTTAATCTCAAAGCCCAGCTTTTACTGACTTGCTTTGTAGTCCCGAGTTCCGATTCACTGTAGTTTAGTCTTCGCGCTGACGTAAATAACACTCGTAGTTAGACGACTAGTGAGGCGGCGTACTTGAAATGGATACAATTGACACCTGCAAGCCGCTGAATCGAAAGTTTATTTCTACAGAAAATTCTGGATGGTGTTCAAGGCTAAAAGCTGCTCTAGGCAGCTTGAATGGCTCTCTGAAGACCCCCCACATTTCCAGCATGCGACTTTCACAGTACAAATGGGCATATGAGGACATCGTTATAACATACGTGAGTAATACCGTAAATGTTTCAGTAGCGATTAGATGAGAGTTACAGAAGAATCCACATCAAACGTTTAGGGCAACATAAACAACTTCAAAATATTTTAAATACTTTTTTTACTACGAAAATAAAAAAAGGAAAACAGCATTCCGTGAACCTAAAACTTAACAGGCTTCGTATACAATTCAAAGTATGTACATATCTTTGTAGCTTCACGTACGACACATCATTGTAGCCTCACGTCGCGAAGTCTTTGTCGGTAGGTGTAGTTGGAGTAATGACTCGAGGTTCTGTGGGCGACAAGTGGAGTTCAGTGGAGAATTCCAATGCGTAAGCGTGGCATTATGCGCGATGTGACGAAGTTCTCTTGCAGCGTCGACTCTTGGCAGGGTTATAAGCAGTGCGGGCGCTCCTTCGTGGGCACATGGGCAGCGTTGTCGGCGAGGTGGTTACCACTGATCCCACAGTGACCGCGCCGCCATTGAAAGACTACTTCATGTCCTTGTTTAGTGGCGCGGTGACTAATTTCATTCATTTGAGACACCAACTGATGGTAGTTTCCACGTCGTAGACTTCGCAGACATTGAAGGGCCGGCTTGGAGTCGCAGAATATGTCCCACTTACCAGGGGGTTCTTGCGTAACAAATTTCACTGCGGCTAGAAGAGCGGCAAGCTCGGAACCCCGTATATGTCGTGACGTGTAAGGTCTTGAACTTGACGGCGATTGATCGAGATGGAACCACAAAGGCGCCCGTCGAACTTCCCGATACCGAACCGTCAGTGTAAATATGAATTCGATTAGCATACAACATACGCAAAAGGTCCAATGAGAACTGCTTGGGGGGCTGCAGATGACAAGCTAGCCTTTTTATATATCCCCGGCACTTCAAGATGCACAGGGGATCTTTGCAGGCACCACTCCGGGCATAGCGGTATGGATGCGGGCGAGGGCCTCCAGGAGATGGAATGCTGGTTAACCGCAACAACTATGGAAAACTCTGCCTTCGGTCTTTCTAGTGGCAGGCTAGTGAGGTCTTAGTCAGGCACTCTGGATATATGGCGAATATGCACCCGGAGGGTGTCGACAGTTATATATGTCGAAATCGGATGGTCTTTGGCGATAGCAACTGTTGGGACTATGTTAGCACACCTAGGTAACCCCAAGCATGTGCGAAGGACTTGGCCTTGTATGCTTTGCAGGACCCGGATGTTGGTCTTCGCGGCGATTGAAAGCACAGGTGTGCTAGACCACAAGTACACCAAGAAAAGCGCTCTTTACAGTTGCAGCATAGGCTGATACGGATGTACCCCCCACGTTTTACCGGCGAGAAATCTCATTGCGTGGGCGATAGAGGTGAGCCTCTTCTTCAAGTGTGAGATGTGAGTACTCCACGAAAGATATCTGTCGATAATGACGCCCAAGAATCGGTGACATCTCGCATACAGAATTCTTCTTTTCTCGATTGGAACGGGATACCAGAGCATCGGCTGGCGGGTAAAAGGGACTAAGGCGCATTTCTCGGTAGAAATTCTGAGGCCTCGAGCCCGCAGGTACTTCGACGTTATTCTCGCTGCTTTTTGTATCCTTGCACGTACCTGGGGTCGCGTCACTGCCGAAGCCCAGATGCATATGACATTGGCGTATACAGAAATGTTCACTGATCGAGGTAGAACCCGGACAAGCCCAATGATCGTGAGGTTAAACAAAGTAGGCCTGAGAACCCCACCCTGCGGGACGCCACGAGAGGTGTAATGTTCAACGGTGCTGCCTTCCGCGGTATGCAAGAAGGATTTTTTCAATAGGTAGCTCCGAATCCACCGAAACATTTCTCCACCGATTCCAATATTTTCCAAGGCATCAACAATGGCGTCGTGCGTTACGTTTTCGTAGGCCCCTTTCACATCGAGGAACATAGCAACGGTCTTGCGGTTGACGTGTTTCTGTTGTTGCACAGAGGTCACAAGGTCGATGACATTATCTATAGAAGAGCGGCGTCGTCGAAAACCAGTCATAGCCTCTGGACATACAGGGTGTCCCAGCTATATTTAGCCAAGGGTTAAAAAATGCAATATTAGAGGCAGACGAGGGCAATCAGTTGCATACGGCTCAGAGCCACCTTGCGCACTACAGACAATTTTTTTGGTAATTAACTAATTTGTTAATTAGGATTAATTTACTGAAGGTATTAAATACGGACTTTAGTCAACAAATGGGACTAGCAAAGTTCGAGAGCGTCTTCGAAAACTCCCATTGGCATTTGTTGCGAGAAGGAAAGTCTTACGCTTACCATTTTTTCCATGCTGCAAAGAAAGCCCGCGAAATACAAAAAAGTCCACGTGACTAGCGCATTCGCGCGCCGCGACCGTGCAAACCGTGCTTCTCTCAGCCGTGGTTTGAGCGAGCGAAATCAGCTGCGGTCGCGATCCGCCGGCTGCGTTGCAGCGGGAGGCCGATAAGCCTTACGGCGGTTCCCTGGCGCATTGCCAGCCATTTGGCGCGCCTGACTGTCAAGTTCTAGCGAGCGCGGGCGAAGAAACCACCGTCAACTTATCGGTGTTACCACGTCTAGGCATGTAGCCAGGAATGCAGCCATCCGTATTGTGCCGCACGTCTAGAAAAAACTGTTGATTCATTGCCGGCAGAGCGCTCTTTCTTCCGAGATTACGTTGTCGGCCTGAAGAGTGCTGTCACCTTCTGTTAACTTTATAAGGCTTCTCTGAGTTCGATAGGGCCTCCGAGACTAGGAACCGCATTTGTTTGATCTCAAGGGCCTCGCTTCACAGGTTTGATCTCAAAGCTTATTTTGTCATCGACGTCAGCTTGGTTAATGAGCGAGGGTAAATCAGTCGGAAGATCATGAATGTGTAGGATCCAAAGGCCGTGAGTTCTACTTGTTATAAAGATCCCGTGTTTGAAAACGACGACGCGCTTGCCGTGAATAAGTCAGGTTGCCTGAAGGGTGCTACTGTCTTGCGTGATTGCACTATAATTGTCCTCGGTTGTGTCCTCCAAGACAAACGTACAGGACTTGCTTGATATCATAGGACACGATGTTAGCATGTGCGTATCGGTTTGGTGGAGTGATCCACTGTTGATTCGTTTTTGCGCAAATGTAAATAACTTTAGGATGTTGAAAAAATGACAGGAAGCGGAAGATGGAAGCTTGCGATTAAGAAATCCGTAAACAAGGCTTGTGTGCTCGCTACGACGTTTCAACAAGTGGACTTACCTGCAAGGCTACAACTGATTTCCTTAGCGCTATCGTCTATAAGCTTCGTACCCTATGCGCCAATCCGTTAAAGGAGGGGGGTGGGGGGGGGGGGGGGGGGAGTCATGACGAATTGTGTGAGCAAGAGGGAAGGGGTATACGGTGAATAAAAAGGAAAGAAAGAAGGAAGTGGTGGGAGCGGGGTTACACATTGCCCTGAATCACGGTTGTCAAAAGAAGCTCCAGTTAACAATGGCAGGTCTGAAATTCCTGCAAGGAGGGCTTAAATCTCATTTGTTTTCGTTGTGTGTGTACATTATCGAATATATGCAAGAGCCCCCGCAGAAACGTTCATACCTGCTGGCTGGAGTTTACTGAATTTGTGAATAAGGTATGACGGTAAATTTTCCCTATCTTGCGGACCGGAAGTTTGACTGAAAAAAAGAAAAAAAAAAACTAGTTAATGCCAGAATGGTAAATAAATGGTTGCTATGAGGGACCCACTCTGTAGGTGTAGATGTACATACTAAACTTCTGGCTCACACCCAACCCGGGGGATTGGCCAAGCAGCACCACTATGACATCCTCGTTTTTCTTTTCCATCCATTTAAACTAAGATAAATAAAAAAGTAATCAACCTAGATATCCTTTGCAGAGGTTTACAGGTGTATGAAACGAAAATAGGTCACGGTTACCCCCCCGTTCAAAGTATCGCGGCTCCGCGGCGGCTGCATTTTTGATGGAGGCGGGAATGGTCGAGGCCCATGTAGTTAGATTTACGTGCACGTTAAAGAACCCCACGTAGTCGAAATTTCCGGAGCACTCCACTACGGCGTCTCTAATAATGATATCGCGGTTTTTGCACGTTAAACACAAGCAATTATAAATTAAAAGTATCACAGCATTTCTAAAGAAACGTTGGGAATATGAAAAAAGCGGACACATCGCGCGTGAGACTATCGTGTCTAGCCATGTTGCCCGGAGTGCAGCCATCCGCACGGCGCCGCACGCCTAGAAAAACTGCTGATTCATTTGAGCGGCAGACCGCCGTCTCCCATATTTTCCTCTGTGCCGGCGAGGTGCTGCCATCTTCTGTTTATTTAATAAAGTATTCCTCTGGCTGTTTTGGCCTCCAAGACTAAAGACATTTGAATTGTCATCTCAAAGGCCACGCTTTACCGCCTTGAGCTGAAAGTTTCTCTTGTAATTTATGTTAGCCTGGTTCCTCCATGATCGTAAATGAAATTGAGCACCATTAATATGCTGGGTAAATGACCATGTGTTTCACTTGTTACAGGGGCCACGTTCTTCAAAACGAAGAGTATGATACGAGCTCACTATAAAAAAACAAAAACAAAAAACGCCAGCCCTGCGCGGAACGCGCAGCACAGTCATAGCGAAAGCTGGCAGAGCGGCATTTCTAGAGCATTTTTTAAACACTCTGAGGCAACTAATACAAGCACACTTGCATGGTACCCACTACGTCATAAATATCATAATTTTTGTGAAGTGGGGAAGCCTCTACTATGCCATTATTCGTCATTCTTTGGAAAAGTGCGGTACCCGCTACACACTTGTAACGCATTATGTGCACTTTGTTGATGCTGTAGATGACGACGATGAAGAATTATTCCATTTTGGTAATGGGTTGGAGCATTGAGCGACCCACTCGTTACGCAATTCGTATTGTGTGACGCCTGGTTGTTACGTTACTGTTCTAAAACGCTTTACAACACACGTTAACGCGATTCCTTACCCGACATGAAGCCTGGTCAGTTTGCACCGCCGTTTCAAGCAGTGGCGTAGCTCAGTGGTAGGGTGCTGGGCTGCCACGCAGAGGAACCGGGTACGATTCCCATTCTGTCATGGGTCTTTTTTATTTATTTAGTTTTTTTCCTTATTTCGTGCGATATTGGTTACGGACACCGGCGGCGGCGGCGGACAACTACGGCGAAAGAACGACCCTTGTTGTGATCTCATAACAGCTTTCGCTGTAAAAGATATAAGAGAAGGAGGCGGGCGCCAAGCGTCCTCTAGCCATCATCCTCGGACGTCGGAATACAATTCCTCTTTATTTTAAACAATGGGACTAAAACCTTGATGCGTGAGGGCTTCAGTCGTCGACAAACCGACATACACCAACGATAATTTCCTAGATGACGCGGCTACTGAGAAGCCTGTCCCGATTTCCCATAAATGAACCGCTTCAACGAGGGCCAATATACGATCCGATGCAGATGCCTTTTTTTTTTTTTTTTTTGTTGCAACGGTAGCGTCCGATGCCGCAAAGGTTGACTTCAGATGAAATCATAGAAGTCCCGGAAATCGGCTACAGGATAGACCTTTCGCTTTTAAGGGACTATCAGCGCGAAAACTGCTTCGGTCCCTGGCGCGACCGTAACTAGGATACTAACCTTTTTGTTTAGCTACACGAGACGTGATCCAAAAGATTTAGCTGCCGCCTTCACTATTCCGTGAAGAGCGCTACGTTTTCGTTTCAGCGCTGCAAACCGGTTTCAAACAGAGCCCCGGACCTCTCCTTGCGTTCGACGTTTCTTAATCTAGCCAAGAATAATATCGTGCGGAAAACTGCCCACGAGAGTGCGTGTGTGTGTGTGTGTGTGTGTGTGTGTGTGTGTGTGTGTGTGTGTGTGTGTGTGTGTGTGTGTGTGTGTGTGTGTGTGTGTGTGTGTGTGTGTGTGTGTGTGTTTGTGTGTGTGTGTCTGTGTGTGTGTGTGTGTGTGTGTGTGTGTGTGTGTGTGTGTGTGTGTGTGTGTGTGTGTGTGTGTGTGTGTGTGTGTGTGTGTGTGTGTGTGTGGGTATGTGTGCGTGCGTGCGTGTGTGTGTGTGTGTGTGTGTGTGTGTGTGTGTGTGTGTGTGTGTGTGTGAGAGAGAGAGAGAGAGAGAGAGAGACCTCGGACTGGTTTGACTGATGCCAGCCGCTAAGCGCTGGGTGTTGTGGCTGAGATAATACCTTGGTCTGCTTGGATAGTATGTCGGCATGCATGGGTAATATCTCGGCAACAGAACCCAAAGGTACGCGGCGCTGGCATCAATCAAACCATTTCAGGACACGCTGCGGAGCGTTCGAGTTAAGCTTGCTGACGACTGTACACAGCAAAAATACGCCTTTCGAACTTGTACTGAGGCAGACGCCGGCACTAAAGAAAAAGAGAAAGAATCGACATTTGGTATGAAGTCCCCAGCTACAGCGGCGCAGAGGGCAGAAAAAGAAAAAGAAAATAAAGTGAAAAAATTTATTTTTTTTCGAAACCATCGTGCGCGCACTTATCGCGGCTAGGCGCGGAGTGCTGCAGATTGCATGGCGACTCATGTCTATATCAAGATTGTCGAGTCATTGCCTGTAGAGAAGGTAGCGCGCCGTCTTCAAGATAACGCTGCTCCTTCCCCTTTCAAGCAAGCCCGCCTGAGGAGTGCTGCCATCTTCTTTGCACAGTAAGACAGTTCTTCCGGTTTCGTTATGGCCTCGAAGACTACAAGCAACCAGATTGTCAATCTCGAAGGCCATGCTTTACAGCTATGAGTCTGCGTTACAAGGTCTGCGTTGCCACTCACGATTTTTTGGTTTGGCGCGGAAATAAATAACGTTAGGCAAGGACCCGCCTTGTTTAATCTCAAAGCCAAGCTTTTACTGGCTTGCTTTGTAGTCCCTCGTTTGGATTCACTGTAGTTCAGTCTTCGTGCTGACGTTTATAATCCTCGTAGTTACAGTTAGACGACAAGGGAGGTCACGTACATGAAAATATTACATTTGACAGCGGCCAGCCTATCAATGAAAAGTTTATTTCTCCAGAAAATTGTGGATGGTCTTTAACGCTTAATTGGTTCCCTGAAGACTCCAACATTTCCAGCATGCGACATTAACAGTACTAAGGGCATAGGAGGTCATAATTATAACATACTAGAGTAATACCTTAAGAGTTTCAGTAGAGATTAGATAAGAGTTACAGCAGGATTCGCATTAAGCATTCAGTGCAACATAAACAACTGCATAATACTAAAAAGCATTGTTATTACAAAAATACGTATGTAAACCAACTACAGTGGATGGCACTTAAGTATATACAACTGACGTTAACCCGAAATGACTCCTTCGTCATAGGAGTCCGTATGTAATGTTTATAAAGTTAGATAGCCAGCACTGCAACCACAATATACGTTTCACCAACATTACGGCTGCATATAGGGTGTTCTTCCAAAGCAGTTTCGAGACCTGTCGTGGCTCTGCGGTAGAATGCTTGATCGCCAAGCAGAATGCTTGGGTTTGATTCATGCTGGGACTCCGATTTCTATTCTTTGTATTCCCAGCGTCAACGCCATAGGTGTCTGTTTTTCTTAACGCTGTCGCCTTTAAATTACCACTGTCAACGCCACCGATGTCAGTTTCTCTTAACCCTCTCGCATTTAAATTACTAATGCCTGTTCTCGCCGTTTCTGAGTATACTTTATATCTATAGTATAAAGAGTATATTTATATCTATAGATATAAATTGTCAAAGTCCTGTGACGCATACCCGCATTCCATGGCCCGTGGTATACAGGTATGAGCCACACGTGTCTGGAGAAATGAGTTTGACGACGTACGCGACGGGATTTTCACGTTATTCATGTCATGACCAGCCAGACATATTCGTTACCCTCGCATACAAATTTTGGTCTACCCCAAGTTAAGGAGGCCATCACGAGAGCACCCAGACGTAGGCGGCTAGCTAGATAGATAGATAGATAGATAGATAGATAGATAGATAGATAGATAGATAGATAGATAGATAGATAGATAGATAGATAGATAGATAGATAGATAGATAGATAGATAGATAGATAGATAGATAGATAGATAAATAGATAGGAACGCAAAAGTGCTTACAGTACGCAAAGAAATGCTTTGAATTTAAAACGAACTCGGAAGAATAAGAGCCGGAGCACTTTTCAAAGTCTTCAACAGATGCCAAGAGGAAGAAAGAACTGGCCACAGTCCAAAACAGTGCGCCTTTTGTCAGAAAGGACCACTCGCTCTTCAAGCCTAGTAAGCGCCATTACGCCCATGCGGCGAAGAAGGGCACCGGAAGCACAAATATGTGAGTTTTATCGCAAGGTATTGATATACCGTACATTCGAACAGTTTTAAACTTCTTTTGCGAGCTAATTAAAGCCCAAATGAAATGTTCCAATCTATAAGAGCCAAATACAAACTTTACTCCTGTATACCGACGATATTGGGCTATACAGATTTTAGCCGTTATATAGATTTGAGGTACTTAGAGGACAGGAACACACTGGCAAAAGATTGCTTGAGCAGGCCCGACCATATTGTCGGTAGCAGAAAAAAAAAAGCGTTTTTCTCAGTGTCACTTAAAGTGCATTTATCTCTTTTAGGAAAAAAAACGCCACATCTTTTGACGACAGACAACTTTCAAATGCCTATAGGCATATAGGAAGACGGGAAACGTTCCGCTTTTGAGAAGCTGGAAATCAAATGAACAGCACCATGTATTTCAGGATGAACAACTATACTAGCATTGAAAGGCATGGAGTTTAAATGCAGCTGGAAACGGTCACTCCTTCCAGCGGCTTGAGTAGGAGCTTGTCGAAGTAGAAAAAAAAATTGGGGGGACCCTTAAGCTTCGCCTTTAAGCGTTGAACGCGATAGCGATGTCCTGTCCTATAGAGCGTACTTCAGTCACTTAGTGCATACAATGTAATGGGCTAGCATGCTTTAAACCACGAGCAATTACGCGCGGGAAATGCGGGAAATGTTTTCAAACTTCCTATGCACACTACGTGGTCTTAAGGGAATACGCGCAGTAACGTGTGTGCCTTTTGCAATGGGCGGACGGCTTTGAACCACAATGTCGTTATACAGGGTGTTTGAAGAAATGTGTCCACTATTTTTAAAAAAATCGGCAAAATGCGGTATTTGCTCGCTGTCATCACAATTGCTTTTTCTGTAGCGGCAGGCATCTTAAGATCGTTGAAGACATGATTTGAGACAGTAATTAAGAAAGTTAAATTAATTAACTTTTTAATTAGCGGAGTTAGGTGGTGAAGTCCAATGGGAGAATTAAAGTCCTTCATGCGGAGAACCCATTTCAGCTTTGAGAATTTCGAAAAAGCGGCCTCTATTAATTATTGTGGCGTAATGAAATTCAGGGAAATTCAACGGCGAAACCGAAACCCAAGCACCGACGAGCGCAACAAACAGACGACTAGAATGACGTCACTGTTCAAGGCAACGGTTACAGAGGTGCAGTTCTTGCCCGTTCGTTAACGTATGTGCGTCATGCGTGCTACTACTGCAAGCGCAGCCCACACACTCACACCAAGAAGTCGGTTGATGGTTGATATAATGACGTTCACTCATTGTGGACGTCTCAGACGAATGTGGCAGTTGCGCTCTTCCGCGTTTCGGCTTCGGTTTCGCCGCTGAATTTGGGGGGAACTTCATTACTTCGCAGTTATTCCTAGAGGCCGCTTTTTTCGAAATATCAAAGCTGAAATGGGTTCTTCGCATGAAGGACTTCAATTCTCCCATTGGACTTAACCACTGAACAGCTCTAATTACAAAGATAATTAATTTAACTTTTTTAATTACTGTCCCAAATCATGTCTTCAGCCATCTTAAGATGCCTGCCGCTACAGAAAAAGCAATTGTGAAGACAGCGAGCAAATACCGCATTTTCCAGATTTTTTAAAAAATAGTGGACACATTTCTTGAAACACCCTGTATATTCACATGTTCTGACGCCCGATGGCAATGTACGCTTGGTACCACGCAATATTGCTGCGATATTACATGTTGTATTGTGACGCCTGTATACAGGATGCGTGTGACTAAAGCATGAAAGTCATGTTCACTGCATTTCCAGGCAGAGGAAGTTATTTTATATGTAATCCCTAGCAGAAGCGTGGCTGTGTCGTAGAACACCTGCTGGCCACGCAGACGGCCTGGGTTCGATCCTCACTCGGACCCGGAAGTTTTTAACGCGACAGCGTTAAAGAGCTCATTTTGCAGAAATTCCGGCGTCGGCGTCGGTGTTGGTGTCGGCGTCGTTGGTTGTGAGCGAAAAATCATCTTGTCCGTGACCGAAAAATCGAGAAAGATGCAAGTAAAATAAATAATATATATATATATATATATATATATATATATATATATATATATATATATATATATACATTTGCTGCTTCAGCGACACGTTAGTCATAAACATGAGGCGAACAAGCACGACGAGCTTGATCTCTTCATATAGTTTGATGAACCACCATTGGTATTGACTCGCAAACACAGTGCGGAGGGCAATCTAGTGAGCATCGAATACTTGGCTCATTGAATCTGTAAGCAGAACCGAATGGGAAAAGCGCTTGTTAGTTTTCAAGTATTCTTTCTCGCTGTTTTCATTCCCTCTGTTGTACATTGCTGCTGACATTGGTGCCTGTTGTGGGTAATCAGCAGCAGCTCCACTGACTTAGCTTTAATCGCACTTACCGACAATATCAAAGCAGAAATTGACCGGGGTAGATTCGTGGGATCTGTTTTTATCGATTACTCAAAAGCATTTGATTCCCTTAATCACAGCATTCTCTTTTCTAAACTCGACGCTTATTGGTATAACAGGTCCATCGTTGGAGCTTCTGCGCAGTTACCTACACGATCGACAGCAACAGGTTTGCATTTCAGGAGTGCTGTCTGACACACAAATAACTAACACTGGTGTTCCACAGGGGTCCATACTAGGACCGCTCTTATTCCTCGTGTATATTAATGATTTCCCGAACTGCCTCACTTCTACTTCATGTCTTCTGTACGCGGATGATACCACTGTTTTCACTTCTGATAGCGACATAAATGCACTGACAGACAGATTGAACAATGAACTAAACAATATCAATTGTTGGTGTCAAAAAAATAAGTTGCTGATGAACCCACAAAAGACAAAATATATGGTTTTTAGTTCGCACAGTAAACCTCGATCTGATATTGTTCCAGTGTACATAGGATCCCACCCCATACCAGAATCTAACGAATGTTCATTTTTAGGTATTCAACTTGATTCATTTTTGAAATTTAATATTCACATCAACTTCTTAAAAAGAAAATCGCATACGGCGTCAGGGTCCTCTTAAAGGCGAGACACTGCTTTCAAAGGCACGCTCTTTTGACATTGTACTACGCATTTATCTTCAGTCATGTAAATTATTGTATAACATCATGGGGCCTCACATATCACTGTCATATAGCCCCTTTGCAACACATCCAAAATAATGCTGTTCGCATTATCACTTCGGCTCCTTATAACGCTCATGTTACCTCCATTTTCACCGAGTTAAATCTGCTCACAATAAATAAGCTTATCTCCTACAATCACGGCATCGTCATTTATCGCATGCTTAAGAATCCACATTTACTTTATGTCATTGGTCGAAACAGTCTTGCTAATCCAAATAGTACTAGGTTCTCTTCAAAAAATAACATTTTACTTCCGAAGTCACGAGGCAACTACGGAAAACTAACTGTTGGTTTTGCTAGCGTCAAACTATGGAATGATCTACCAGTTCTTTTAAAATCTTTGCCTACACAGTCATCGTACCAACGATCATTAAAAACTTATATGGTTTCTTCGTAAACGCTACCGATTCTTTATCTCTTGTTAACTTTTTGATTTGTTTTTTCATTATTTCTTTGTAAACTCTATCCTTGCAGTGTATTTTTTTTTCTCGTTGTTTTATGCAATGAAATGTTGTGTTACCACATGCTTCTTCATCATTGTAAGCAATATGCAACTTTCGTATATATTTCTGTTTTCAACCGTTGCATATTTAGTTTTGTTCTGTAATTAATAACAAGAGGTCCCGCTACAGTTTTTTAACTATGGGACCTCTTTCTGTATACTTTCATCTGTTGTGTAATACCTTGAGAAACAATAAACTTGAACTTGAACTTGAACTTGAAAGACAACATGCATGTGTCCAATGTCTTAGTGATTACTCTTCCAACGGCGTGAAGTGGCATCGCGGCAACCAAGGCAGTCTGTCATCGCCTAATATTCTCGATGAAATTACCTAGGCTGATCAGGAAAGCAGAGTACACTGAAGAAAGATCGCGTTGAAAGGGTGTCGTTTCGCCTTACAAGAATAGTTGTAGCACCTTGCATGCCTCTCCACTGTATTATCGCCGCTAGCGTACGTGGCCCTTCTAGGTCCCGAATAGGATGGACGTTATCAGCGTGAGACAGCATGCTTGATAGGAAAGTGGCGAGCGCCGAGAATTCAAGAAATGAAACGCGAGCCTGCAGCAAAACAGACGGTGGAAGATCTCTCCGTCGTTGCTATGGCAACGATGCTCAGCCACGCTTTGTCGTATTTGCGCTTTGCGCGTCTGCTTGCCTACCGTTTCGCCGTCTCTTCCGCGCACGCCGGCCTCCGCCGGTCAGCGAGGGGGGGGGCGTTTATTCGTACCTTATGTATGTTCGTGCGTGTGTGTTTGCGTGTATACACATACAAGCCTTAAAATTTTCGGAAGGAATTCAACACCCCCACTCCCCTGGCTACGCATATGTTTGCTAGCGAGTAGCACATCACAGCAGCGCATCATCTCTGACGCCTCAAAGCGGCACATCTAAGTGTGCGTACACCATTGCCGACAACCTTTTCCAACAATCGAAGTCGCCGTAGGGTCGTTCGTTTTTGCCAATAAAATTTTTATGTGTTCTCTGTCTTACGTTCGCATATGCAATTACTTATCTTGGTACCCTCGCGGTTTGAACAGGAAAGGTGGAAGCGAAGTGAGCCGGTTCTCAGAGGCAGGCCGGTGTCGCAGTTAACCCATATGGTTAACCTGCGAAATTCCCTTCACTTCGCAGACGCCGCTAATCTCGCGAGTTGTTTGTAACTAGGCCCTGCTTTGCAGAAATGGTACTTTTATACTTGCTGGCAATCTTTTTCATCCCGTCGTGAGCGTCGATACGTGCAAATAAATGCACTGGTATAACTTCGGCTAGACAGATTGGAATGGCGAGGAATTTTTAGGATGCTTCCGTGGCGCGACGTCACGGTTCTGCCGCGGTGTGATTGGATATGGCGACCTCGAAAGTGTCGCCATAT
Source organism: Rhipicephalus appendiculatus (assembly GCA_030522465.1). Classification (NCBI taxonomy): domain Eukaryota; kingdom Metazoa; phylum Arthropoda; class Arachnida; order Ixodida; family Ixodidae; genus Rhipicephalus; species Rhipicephalus appendiculatus. The sequence goes on along the minus strand of JALIZH010014057.1, from coordinate 270,636 downwards.
CTAATCACACTCGCGGCAGAAGCGCGGCATAGCTTTATGGGGCGCGACATTTTTTTTTTTCGGCTCGCATTTGGGCCGCATACTGAGGACAACAACGGCGTTCGTCCTCGATGTGTCCGATGTTATAAATAGGGCTCTGTTCTTTCGGATAAATCCGGAAAAATCTGATAAACACTCGCGGGTAAAATTTTCGACCAATCAAATTTATCTCATAAACTCCGATTTTAACGGCCATTATGACCTTATTCCATTTTTTATCAGAATAGCACGTTCTAAGCGGCCATTGACACGTCGGCCGGTGTGGCTGATATAAACTGCACCTTAGCAACAGTTTTGCCGTGAAATCAGTCATGCTGGGATTTTACGGCATCAGGCTGATGGAGCTCTTGGACTCTTTCGAATCAAGTGTCCGACGGCACGCATGATGCCATGTGTGAACCATATCAGAAATAACTACATGAGGTCAATGGGAGAGGCATTATCGTCGATAAGCTCTTCTATGACAGACCGCCCCATTTTCATCACCATCGACGAGTCGCCGTAACTATGCCTTCGCTTCTCTAAGCTTTAGTTCGTTTCCTTTACGTTGCTGAATTGTAGGGACCTGAGAAGATCATAACGAAATCAATGAGAACGGAGAAATAAGTTTCCACCACAATACGCGTACGAACGAACGAAAGAGCTTCGTTCACCATAACTTTGATTGGGCGTTCTTTTTCCTAAGGATGTTTAAAAAAAATAAAGTAAGAATTTCAAATGTAGACCTTGAACGCTCTGATACGCGTGGAGTGTTTAAAAACATACACTAAAAAGTCATCAAAATGAAGAGAAAAAGAAACGACAGCTCATGATTACAGCGAGAAACCGAAACCGAAACGAAAATTCTTTTGTTTTGTTTCGGCGGTGACATCTTGTGGGATGATGTGGAACTAAGTTACGGGCTGAAAAAAAAAAAGAAAGAAGAAAGCTGGAGCACTGACGCCAGGTACCGAACCGATAACGGCGCTGTGATGCCGCGCGCCGAACGTGAGCGATTAGCTCGCTCGGCCACGGATGGCGACTCGTCGACGGGGATAAGCAAGGGTTTATCAATATACCACAAGCATTTGAAGGACCACGTTTCAAAAAACGCGTTAGGGAACAATGTTGTGCGAATTGCGCAAAGTTAAGAATGGCTTCAATCGAAAGCCGAGTGTCAGGACTGCATGTGATTTCCTGACCATTAATATAACTTGCTTAGTTTTACCACAGTGAGTGTTTTTGTCTCTAAAAACAGGCCACATTTTTTGTCGTTTCCATAGACTCCCATTGTACGATCTTTAACTCCTCCGGGAACAAAATTTGAGCTTACTACAACATGATCGCTGCATTCTTCTCGTGCGTTTCGGTTCCCAGAAGCGCTCTGTGGCCTGAGTTTTTCACCATTCGCCCTCTACGTTAAATTATTCACAAAAAAATCGCTCGTTCCATTGGAAACGCGCTAGCTCCGCGCCGCGGCCACCAGGGGCGCTGGTTGTTGTGTGTCCAGAAAAGCTGCGTATGATAGTGCAGGAGAAGAACGGTTTTCTTTCTTAGTACGCTCTCGAGCAACTAACCTCCAACAGTGGGCGCGCGTACTCACACTGGTACGGTTTGTTTCGAGTACACAGCAATGTGAGCTGACGGGCCGCGTACTTATCACATGCGAACTTTCGTAAACATCACGGCGACGGCAACAGTGACGGCGCAAGTTCACCAGGATAATCTGACTCGAATTCTATCGGAAAAAAAGTGCGTCACAGGATTTCCAATTGAATCCGCTACATGGCCAAGGGCTCCAACGAGGTAAATTTTTCAGGAACCTATCGACAATACAATACGGAGAGTTCACTGCAGACGAAAACAACAAATCGTTTTGTAGGCAAACACACTGAGTGCAGTGGGCGCGTAGAGATGATTGCGATACCGATTTCCTGGATTGCATATATTTGGCGAGACCGAGGACATGCTGAAGCGCCTGCACTTACGGTGGCTCTCGGATTTTCAAAACAGCCCTTTATTTCCAGTATTCCTCGCACAATAGATGTGAAAAAAAAGGACTGAAATAGAGCTAAATTTTCATTTAACTACCTTCCCAATAGCCTATCGCTGCAGGCAATGAAAAGGCTGCGAAATTGAGAAAACTTTAGAGCGATAGACAAGCCACAAATCACGGGTAAACTAAAGCGAGTAATCCAGTTGTCTTTTAACAAAGTATACTTTTGCCGTCTAATTATAGTTTGAACAAACCAAAAGAACATCATTATACTGCTGTATCACTCCATCACGAAAACGCATATTCAAGTTCAGAGCTCACACACGCGTGTTGCACCAACAACTTGATGAAAATGCCGGCGCATGTTGTGAGCCTTTGTTATGATCTCAAATACAAGAATGTGGGATAAATTGCTCGAGGCTTGCGCAACGATGTAATTGACAGTACGTGTTAACATACTTAGAGCGAATCTTCTTGGTGCCAAATTTGCCACTGCGCTCTGCAGGAACTTCGCATGCGTTGCCAGGAAACTAATATTAAAATTAATGATTACATGTACATACCACGGCATGTGGTACAGCAGAGCCAGCTAAATCAAACTAAAATCTACCTTGATCAGAAGTAAACAAAAATAGCGCGCATAATTCGGAATTATATCGCAACTCGCCTCGTGTGTTGTTTTGCATGATGTTTGTTTTTATTCCGAACATACACGACACAAACATCCAACCTACAATGGCATCGGCGCTTGCTATACTGCGAGTATAGGTGCAGCCTACATCGCAAGCACATTTATCACAGATAACTTGCGGTTATAGTACCAGTTACAGCTCTCCGTAACAGAGAGAACAGACGTGTACGTGTTTCCTTTAACAGGCCTGCGTAGTGGCGTCATAGTGACGTTACACTGGAAAAGCTGTAGGGAGACGCGCAGGTGTTTCCTGCGGAGATCAGCAAATATGAAAATCAAGGACATGCCTAGAAAAGCGGAAATTCTGCTTTTTCCTCGTTGCCAAATGGTTTCCAGAGGATCTCCACGTGCCGTTTGTTCACAGTCACACAATGGAGCCGCTCTTCCAACCAGATGCGATGATTAGAGGCCGGATTTTTAGGCACTAAAAATCGCGTTTTAGGCGCCAAAAATAGGCAGGAAAAACACAGTTTTCAGGCCCCCAAAATCGTAAATATAGGCACAATTAAATTTTTACAAAAACTCAAATTTTCGAATAAGGACGTGCGCGACCTGGTCTACGACAAGGAAAGTAAACAAATGTTATATTTTATGATTGTACAAAGGCGTTAATGATTTAACATAGCCATGTAATGGTCCCTTTTCGGGCACGGTTTCCAGAACACGGTCTCTCCTTTTTATTGTCCAGAATGGTAGGTTAAGTGTCCTCCATCGAATAAACACGCTCCTGGGTCTGTTTCTTTTCGGCATGGCTGGGAAGGGCAGCACAGAATTCAATAGCCAGACCGCTAAAAGGCCAGGAAGGGTCTGTTAGCCTCGTATTGGCCGGGTCTAATAGCACAGGGTCAATTTCTACCTCTTTGTGTGAACTCAATAAAGGGCCCCTTACCAGGTTTGAGCATTTCAAGCTAGAAGTGTAAGGCATGCACTGCGCGCTGATGATCACGTCTGCCAAGATTTGCAACGCAACGCTCCCCGGAATGAGGTGAAATGTCAGACTGAACGCCACTTGCCCATGATCTCACGGGCGCGCGCACCAATGTGGGGGGAGGTGAAGTTCAACAAGGAATGGTCCTGCGTATGTCACAGTAGTACATGAAACTGCGAGAATTATTCGAGGCTACATGTGTAATTTGGGCAATCTGTTGCTTGAATAGAATAATAAAAGTTAATAGAAATATTAAAACATACAAACGCAATGTGTGCGCGTTTTTCTTTAGATTTTTTTCTTCGAATCGAGAGCGATGCGAGACTTAGCTGTCTATATTTCTTTTGTGTTCGTGTTCTCGCCGTTCCCCCGTCCTGCCGGCGCCAGCCCTGACAACGCTTAGCATATTTTTGGTGCATCGTCCCTTACAGCAGTTTCAGCGGTGTGACGCGTTGTGTCGTGGTAAGGATACAGGATCCACGCCAGCCTCTCCAAACGCATAGACGGATGCATTCAACAGGCAGTACACTATAGAGCGAACGCCGAAACGATACAACACCGCTTGTGCGCACGACCTGGCTTGGGCATGTCATGTGCACATAGTGTAATCTTGCGTGCGCATGGCGTGCTGATGCGTCAACGTCGTGTGATCTTCCGGCTCCGAGTATCTCTGATACCGAAGAGGGCAGGGAAGGAATTTGGCTTGCGAGTGGCAAAGGTTTCAAGCTCACCTACCGGCGTCATGCTTTCGTGGCTCGTAATGAACCAATTAAAAAGTTCTTGTGGTACAAAGCTCTCCACTGGGCACGCAAACACTTCCAGCATCTGACTAAAATTTCTCGTGTGACCTGGCGAAGCGCCCTTCAAGAAGTAAATTACAAACGAAACAAAAGCCATGTGCACATCTGATTTTTTTACCTACTTTCTACTTTCCCCCTGACGGCACTCCATGGTTTCGCATTCGTTCTCCATATTCCTGCTGCTGCGCACAGGTACCTCCTGTTTCCTGCCCCCCCCCCCCCCCACGCCCAAGTCTTCAAGGAGGTGCTTCAATTCCATGGGAAAACTGGACTGGAAAACCGGCGGTAAAAGCCGCCCGCCACGTCCTCGGCCATAGACGCCACTCTCCTCTTCTTCCCCTCTCCTCTTCCCGCCTTTATTTTCCTCTCCACATTCCACTGTACACGCTGGGACGTGCTCCCATTTAGGGTTGCAGAAATAGCGTCTTTTCCTCTCCCCTGCTCCAACCGCTCGCGCCATGTCAGTGCGGGTGGGGTAAGGTGGACCGGCGCGTCCCATTTCACTGCTGCTACCGGTTGCTTCCCGGATGTTTGTTGAACTAGGGAAACTAGGTTGTTGCACCCCGTAAAGTTCCGACACGTCAATTTTGCCCGGTAACATGAATTACGGTCTCAAACTGTACTCGAAAGCAAAATTTGAGGCTCAATAGCGTTCATATAGGCACCAATTTTGAAAATAGGCATTTATGGGCACTTATAGACATTTAGGCACAAACCCCAAAAATAGGCATTTATAGGCACTATAAAAACACTATAAAAGCCCTCCTTAACCCCTAATTCATGCTCATATATCAAAGTGGCGCGATAGGAACGCAAGGAAAAAAATAGGCATTTGCCTAAAATCCGGTCTCTAGTGATGATGTTCATAACCTACGGCGACTACATATGCTCCTGTGACTTACTCATTTATTTACTTAAAGACGATTTTGTCTTATTAAATGCTCCAAAGTGCTGTCGAATATTATAGAGGCGACGAAACAAATACATCCATCAGTAAGAATTTTTAAAATGCATAGCAGATTTAATAATAATGAGAACCAACAGACAAGGATGCCAAGAAAAGTATAGGAGATGTTATTAGTAGTAACTGTAATGTAAATGGGAAGAAAAAAGAAGTAAACGATAAAGATAACTTCCGGCCAGCAGGGACCAAACATTCTACCTTCGTATAACGCGTCCGATGCTCTGCCAAATGAGCTACGGCGATGGTCATCCCTCCATCCACTTTATAGGGTATACATGTACATTCGTGGGATTGTGAATCAGCGCCGCCGGTAGCCATTACGACGAGTGTGGAACACTCATTTTGCCTGTTGCCGTCACGTAGCATGTGATCTTATTACGAGCTGGCAGCTGACCGGTAATCCCTCGCATACTACCTGTAGGCATCTTAGTCTGCCAGAACGAGACCCTCGCTACGAATGAAAGAAATAAGTGTAAACTTAAGGGCTCGTACTTTGTTGGACAGAATATTAATGAGAACTAACAGAAAAAGATTCCAAGGATAGTATAGGGGATGTTATTAGTAGTAATTGTAATGTGAATGTAAAGAATGAAAATCGGAAGAAATGATAACTTGCTCCCGGCAGGGGCTCAAACCTGCGACCTTCTAATAACGTGTCCGATGCTCTGCCAACTGAGCTGCGGTGGCGGTCATTCCTCCGTCAACTTTATAGAGTATATATGTACATTAAACGTAGGAGTGTCAATCAGCGTCGCCAGTAACCATTATTACGAGTGTGGAACACTCGTTTTTGTTCGTTGGCGTCACGTAGCACATAATGCCAACAGGCGTCACGTGCTAATAACACCCCCCTATACGTTCCTTGGCATCCTTGTCTGTTAGTTATCATTAATATTGTGTCTAACAAAAAAAAAAAAAAAACGAGACCTAAAATTTACGCTTCTTTCCTCCATTCATAGCGAGGCTCTCGTTCTGGCAAACGTGATGCCTTCAGGTAGTATGCGAGGGATTATAAGTCAGCTGCGGCCCTGCGGGTGCGTAATAAGATCACGTGCTACGTGACGCCAACAGCCAAACATCCTATCAGCGACGTACGCTTCGCTGACCAGCGAGGGCGGTCATGCTTTACAATTCCTTTATTGCACTGTTCCCGCGGCAGGGGCATAGGCACTACTTTTTTTTTCGAGGGGGGGGGGGGGGGGGGCTTCTTGATCTGAAGGGGGGGCCGGGCAGGCAAGTGGTGATTTTGAACCCTGTATACCAAGGCGAAAAAAAATTTCGAGGGGGGGGGGGGGGGGGGGGCACGGGCTCGGTGGGCCACGCCCTGGCTAGGCCACTGGGCCTCGGCGCTGAGTCTTGTTGCGCTTTTTGCATAATATTGTATTTAATTGGCTGTAATTGGCGTTTCAAGATATTTGCAAACATTGAAGAACAATGTTCGTATTGGACACCATTGGTTTCCATATTTGAAAATTTTGAACGTTCGCACACCCCTGAGCAATGCTTCAGTAGTAATGCTATTCATTGTCCGCTGAATTTAGAGCTTCTCCGCGCAGTACCCAGAGAACACAGCCACAGGGCGGCAACAGGACCCCTAAGGTGGCATAAAAAGGGAGAGGCAACATCAATGTCCTTCATGTTGCAACTCATTGTCTTCTGTAGCTTTGCGCAGTTTCCGCCATTTATCTCTTCTCTAAAAAAATAAAGCTCTGAACAAATATAGCGCTTCTTTTCTGAGCAAGCACCAAGAACTCTATAAAAAGTAGTAAAACCCATAGAAGGCGGGTGCAATAAAACCCTGGTTTTCATGTGTACATCATATAAATACATCTTACTGTTTTTATTTCGGCTTTATTCGAGGCGTTATCAGAAGCTAGAGCAAGCAGATGCTCTTCATAGCCGAAGAAGAGGCGAAGCGTATTTTTATTGCTTTTTGCTTTAGCGACCGACGTATGACTCGATCAGTACACCGACAAGTACAACGAATAGGGCTCTCCAAATTTAACGGGAAAAAACAGTGTTCTGAAAAGACTGAAAGCACGGTTGATGAAATACGGCAAGTCCACAAGTCACGTTTCTGCACTTCTGTTTTACAAGCAATCCTTAGGGTGACAAGATCGGTCCTCAGAAATTACCTAATTTTTGTAAGATTAAAACACGTCCTAAGTACCTATGCGTTAGATAATAATTAAGTTTACTCAACCGTTATTATTTGGTGAACCATGCGTGTTTTCTTTAGCTTCAAGAGACGCACAGAAACAAGTAGTGCATCAGGTACCGCCTTATTGTTGCATTAAATCATTGCTTCCGCCTTTTTTACTCAAGACTTGGTTGAGTTCAGGTGGCCCGCATGCCACTTGGATACAGCAGTTGTATACCTGAGCGGAAACTCGTGTTTCGGTAATTGAGAAAGCATGGTGAACTTGGATACAAATAAAAAGAGGCATGCTGTATATCGATGCATATTTAACGCTTCAATATTTCAGATGGACGTCACACCCTTTCTCTTACGGAAGCTATCGACACCACCTGGTAAACCAATTTGGTGACATGTACGATTGTAATACGGCTGTAATCAGTGCGCTGGTAGTAGTTCCTAGTGATCTTCCTTTATTTTCCAGATGCGTATTAAAATTGAAAGACTGCCACGTTTAACACGCCACGTACAAGTGTGATACAGGAGAAATATGCAAGGAAGCTATATTCACCATGAAGAGAGTGCAAAAGGGCGTGACTGTTTGTGTGTTTGTTTTTCTTTGGACAATGCGAATGCCTGCTTTAATTATTCGACACATCATGCGATCGCAGGATAACAAATAGGTGGGCAAGTTTGTTCGGGCGCTGACCAAGTATTATTGCAAATACCATGCAATCGTTCTAAGGACACAAGACTAAAGCGCTCGCGGTCACCACCTTGATTCGAAACGCTTCGGGAAGCCAACTCTTCCCAGATGATGTTCGCATTGTCGATACATGTCGGACTAAACAACACGAATTGTCTGACAAAACGTTGGTGCGGCTCGAACTTTTGATACGGGGTGAAAGGTCTGTTTGCGGCAGCAGCCTCCGCCAACGTCTCTACTTCAAGTCCCCCTCCGCTGATTGCGGTTGCCTTACGGTAAGATTTCTCATTGTTTTCGGTGAATACACATGCAGGCAAAAAAAAATAATAATATCTTGGCGCACGCCTTTCCCAATATAGCAAAAAATTTCTTCTGGAAGTATCTTCAAGTTAACGAATTTCATGAATACTTTGAATAGTACTTTTTTCACTCTACATGCACACTATATAATTTCAAGTGGGTACTTTATTGTCTTCACAAATACATTTTAATGTAGAACTGAGCAACTTACCTTACATGGATTCGTTAAGCGTTTTGTAGAAGTCTGCAGTGAGTCGCTGCAAACCTGGAAGTGACGGTACAGAAGCTTGGTCCAGGCTGTAAACAGGTAATGTACAGTAAAAGTACAATATAAGGAGCACTCAGAGAATTCAGCTAACGTTATAAACAATTGAATAGGCTTTGCCAAGTCATGTGAAGGGTAAAGTTCAATGAGGAGATCTTCAAATCGCGCCTTCATTCTGTGATCTGGCAGGAGTGACGAATACGTGCTGAATCGTTACCCCCCGTTCCCCTTCCACACACATGCGTAAACACGTTTTTGGAACACGCCATTTCAATGTATATATTTGATGATTGCTCGGGTGGCCCGGGTTTATTGTCGCCAGTATTCGTCCAAATAGATCCGAAAGAATTTTCGCATATCTAACGAGAGAAGTCAGATAAGGGTTTAAAAACGAAAGCTTCACCTTATTATCGCATGGACGAGCGTTCCACATCTTTTTCTGGTAAACTTGCGGAAGAACCGGGAGTTGTCTATGTGCGCGCAATCACAACGCTCATGTACAGTGCTGGTCAAAAGTTCGCAGGCCACGCTCTGATAGGAATACTTGGGATAGTGGCCTGCGAACTTTCGATCCCCCCCTGCACATATTGCAAAATATTATTCACAACATTATGAATGCTTACGCCATATCATATTAAGTATTTTCATAAATAGTTGAAAAACCTACGCCCCCACCTGCTGATTAGTAGTGCTATGAAAAATGTGATTTCTTATTAATTAATTTAAAGGGTCTTCCGTGCGAAAACCATGATATGATTATGGGGCATGCCGTGGTGGATGATTCCGGAAATTTCGACAATCTAGGGGTTATTAGGCCTATACGTGAACCTAAATTTATGCAAGAATAAATGCACAGCGCCGGAAAACGAGGACAGTCGACAAAAGAGCAGAAAACGCGAGCAGTGATTGCAAACTGAATTTATTGCAGAAAAAAAAAACAGTTGGAAAGAAAACCACGTAATATATAGCGCACATGTGCGCACACTTGATCAGACGGCTCACAAAAAAACAACGACAAAATCACTTAAGTCTGACACCGGATTTGTGTAATGTATTCTATTCGCTAACCAGCAGACTCCGTGACGGCTGGCTGACGCATATCTGCCTTTATTTCTTATTAGAAAGACTTCCACAATTTCCCGTGTTAGTTTATTATCACTTATCAAAATGACAGAGGTGACAAATCGGACAGGTTCACATCCGCAATCACGGAGTTGAGAGAGAGAGAGAATAAAAAGAGAGAAAGGCAGGGAGGTTAACCAGAAGTGTAGCATCCGGTTTGCTACCCTGCACTAAGGGGAGGGGGGAAAGGGAAAAGAAAGATGGAAAAGGAAAGTGAAGGAGAGTAGACGCGCGAATAAAAAAGAAAAAAGAGGGCAGGGCGCTATAGCCTATTCAATAGGCCACTGCCACGCAAAAAGGTCAGTAAGGCCTTGACTGACTTTCTCTGTGAAGACAGTTCGCGTCGGCATTCGAGCACTGACTGTTCTGACAAGGGTCTGTCGTCAAGGCGGGCCAACACAGCAGCTAGCGGCCGTCTATGCGCGCTGTAGCGAGGACAGTGACAAAGCACGTGGTCAATAGTTTCATCGCTGCCGCAATGGTCGCAGGCAGCACTGTCTTCTATGCCGATTCGGAATGCTAAAGATTTGGTAAAAGAGACACCAAGCCACAGTCGGCAAAGATGTTGTCTCGAGTCGAGAGAGTCCGGACGGAGGCCGAAGTCGTTTAGTGCAAGGCGGACATAGGCCATGCCTTTTAAGCGAGCTGTGGTGCTCTCTAAGCCTTACATTCAAACACTGGACCGATTGTAAAATATAACATTGTCCAGTGTGGTAAGGAGAGTGATACGCAGCTCCCTGTTTATAGGGCACAAACTGCATCCAATGCTTTGTTTTCAGGAATGTGCGAATGCTCGAAAATTTCCAATAATGAATCGAAAAGCGTTCTGTTCTATTCGGTACTCGAATCCAATAGCGCATATTTGAAATACCGAATTTTTTCGAATAGTTTGCGAATAATCAGCAACGACGAAAAAAGTTCGAAGGAATGAGACGTGGGAACAACAAAGGGTAACTTGTTTTCATAATCGAATTACCCAGATGCATGCAGCCCATGTACTTACGGCACTATCGACGCCATATTGATTACAGAATGAACGCGTTTCGCTTGAAATTCCGGTGTCGCCGAAGCACCAGTGTCAGCAGTCGACTATCTTCACTATGAAATTCATGATGATGTTAACTCATTCAAATTGCTTAATTTTTAAGTATCAGTTTTATTTAAAAGCTGCGACAAAGCACCACCTTGAATACTGTTGTGACTGCGATATTTCAGCCTGCAGTTATAAAATATTTCAGAGACTCTAGTTGGTGCTTAGTTTAAAATAACTTGTACTGTTTTTTGTCAGTTAAAAGTAATCGTAATGTTCCTTTGTTAAAGCTGGTGAATATTCGTTTCAAATCAGCTTTCGTTGAATTCTCGGGCTGTTGTGAAAATTGTCACCTTAGCAGTCTAGGCCTGCTATGAAAATTGTTGCCTTACTATTCAAAAACTATTTGAATGGTATTCGATTGCTATTTGTATTTGATTCGGTTCTAAAATTCATTATTCGCACACCCCTATTTGTTTTGCATCCAGTGCTTTTTTTACATCTGTCCTCGTTTTTAGACGCTGTGAAGAGATTCCATCATGTTTTACAAACTCGCTCAAACTTCCGTGCTTCTAAAAATCAAGTTAATTGCTACTAACAGACAAGACAGCTCTAATAATCAACTAAAACTCGAGAAAGTTTTAGGTAATGTTGCGTCTAACAAAGAAAAACAAGACCTTAAAACTCCCTTTCTTTCGTTAAACGTAAATCTAAATACGCGGGCCATTAGCACTCCGTTTCTATCGAAATAGGACCACCGCCGCCGTGATCGACCTGGCGGCGTTCGATCGCGGAAAAAAAAAAAGGAGTAATACAGTTTTTGGAACTACGGGAAGAGATACCTCATGTATGGTTCTAGTCTCAGGGCCTCAAATCGAGAGGACATGAACATAGGAAAAGGGAAACCGACAATTCACAAACGCCGACTATCAACGGAAAGAGCGCATAGTGGTCGATAAATAGTTGGACACAACATTTTTAGGCGCATCCAGCTAGCCTAACTTTTTGTGGTTGGGTTACCGTTGCTCTACCGTTCCTTTAGATCTATAACAGCAAGCGTCCCGTACGGAATCATTAAAACGTTAATGAATCTGTCGACTTAGACCAGGAGAGATTTATCAAGGCGAAAGCTTTAGATGCCACAGGATACATTAAAGTGACCGCCGGAGTCGGCGTGAACCCCAGTGATTCAAGAAACTCATGTGTTGACGTCACTATATCACGTCATCAAAACGTCACGGACTGCGGAAACGTGTGCCTTCATAATGACGTGACGGTGACGTCTTCTGACGTAGTGCAACATGGTGACATCATCATAGGACACATCGCCGCTTGGTCATAGGTGGGCTGACTCCGTATGCACGTGAGCTGCGCAAAGCTTGCAATGCTTCCCTACGCAGAGGCAGCGCCCAAACCAAGTTGCGTGCAGGAAGCAGTTTTTTTTGTGTGTGTGGTGAGGGGGAGATTATTTCAACCTGAAAGAAAAAGACGGCTTTCCATATCGAGGCATCTTAGGCGAATGCCTCAGAGACCCTGTGAGTATTTTTTTTTTGTTCTAGAGGAATGGCTGGTTATTTCGGTAATACGCAGGTGACCACAAGTCGTGCTGCAGGTCATTCGATGAGGTCATGGTTACTTAAGAAAAATAGACATATGTTTGTACCGCTTGAGACCCTCGGTATAGAAACTCAATATAAATTATTTTGGTATACTTATCTGGCCTTGATATCAAACAGCCAGAACAAGAACTATTATCAATTGTTGAGGCGTTACCTTCACATGCATAAGGAGGAAATATTTTTTGTAAAGATATGAGTAGAAGTCGATATGAGAGAGTCATCGCTTGACGTTTATTCTCATCGTAGCACCGTGGAATAAAATTTAAACCAGGAAAAAGGAGACGAAACTCAGCTATAGCTTTCCTCGTTGCCAGAGCATTGCATCAGAAACGCACCTGTTGTTCGTAGCGCAACGTCAAAACGGAGAAACATCGCGGCAGTTTATGGGACCGTTACCATTTTTATGATTGTCGAAGTATAATAGCGATTGCATATTACTGTCTTTTATGTCACCGCTTTCGTGCAGCCGTTTTCGTAGACCTATAGCGGCATCGACTCGCCGAAGCAGCTGGTCTAGTTGGAGGGGCGGGGGGAGCGCATATTGTAGCAATGCTATTAGTTCCATAAAATTATCGACCTGGTGATGGGGGGCGTAACAGCAAACAGCGCGGACAAATGGGACACGAAAGACTGACAGGACTTGTTTTTTCCGCTTCCCAATAAACGTACATTCTTCTACATACGAAATAAACGCTCATATTGTTAGCCAGCGCGAAGTCCCGTCAAATGGGACACGAAAGACTGAGAGGACTTGTATTTTTTGCATTTCCCAATAAACGTACATACTTGTACATACGAAATAAACACTCATATTGCTAGCGAGCGCGACGTCCTGTCAGTCTTTCTTGCCCCGTTTGTCCGCGCTGTTTGCTGTTATGAAGCCAAGCCAACAAGCTCAAGTTCGTAGCCTATTAAAGTAGTGGCGCTGGGGGGAGGGAGCGAGGCCCCAGAATGGCTGCATTTCGAGTTAGTTGGTGCTTCATAACTGCAGCGGATGTAGAAGACCGACGCATATGTGAAAACAACCGCGAGGGGGGGCGGGGTGGAGGCGTCACGCCAGTATAACATCAAAGAAGGCACAAAACGGAACTTGAGAGAAAGCGAAAGGAGGGAATATGTAAATTGGAAGGGAACGTTAAACAAGGAAATCCCACAGCTTCGCCACAATGGCGAAGCAGAGAATGCGATGACTGCAAACAAGAATGTTACACGAAGTGAGGCCAGCAGATTACTCCGTAGGGCTAGTATTCACTCAACAACCTTATGCTTATCTGTTGTTTACCTTATGTTTCTATACTCTCTACATGCGTTGCAAGGGCACATAAAAAGGTAACAGGGTGAAAGATACAAGATGGGTTTGTGATAACCGACCCACTTCGTTGATCAAACGAACGGAAGGCACAGAAATGGCAAGGAAAACGCGACATAATAATAACGTTGGTTTGTGAAAACGGGCCTTAGCATCCAACGTGGAATTACTCAGTATAGAAACGGTGTAAGGACACGTGGCCGCTGCAGAGAGCTAAGCGACCTGCGTGTTTTCCATCGCTTCAAAGCAAACCTTGCTGTGAGAAGACACCACGTACAAATGCATGGGCCACCTGCTGATCCCTGCGAAGACAGGCGCACGCGCCACCACGCTTGAATGATTGGAGTATGGGATTTCTGCCGTAGCCAGGTGACATACCACCGGGTCTGCCCCCCCCCCCCCCCGAGTTGGCCGCTCGTGCGCCCAAATAGGCGGGCGTGTGTCCTCCGCGTACATTTTTACTCCAACTTAGAACATGCTCCGCGCGGGCAATCTTCATCGGAACTGGGGCATTACGCGAAACAACACGACACGCCGACTCTGAGGGCAATGAAAAGGTAGACCGGGAGAGTTCGTATGATTTCTATAGCAAGAAAAAACAGTGCATGCAAAGTAACTTACAACAAGAAAAAACATTGCTATACAAAGTGAACGGAACGCACATATAGTTATAAATCTTCACGAAATACCCACCACGGTGGTCTAGTGGTTATAGTGCTCCCCTGCTAACCCGCAGGTCGCGGGATCGAATCCCGGCCGTGGAGGCCGTATTTTAAATGAAGGCGAAAATGCTCGAGTCCCGTGTACTTAGATTTAGGTGCACGTCAATGAACCCCAGGTGGTCGAAATTTCCGGAGCCCTGCACTGCGGCGTCTCTCATAATCATATGGTGGTATATATATATATATATTAGACATACATATACTGGAATATCATGGAAACATAAAAGTAGCGACACTAAATATTGCAAAAATCTTGCATGTCATTTGATGTACCGCGCAAAGTATGTGATACAAGCTGTTTCTCTCTCGCTAATATATATATATATATATATATATATATATATATATATATATATATATATATGTGTGTGTGTGTGTAGTGAGAATGGGAGAGCTTAAGGCGCGTATGATTGCATATGAGGCGATAAGAAGCTGTGCCATATGGGTACCGAGGTATTATACTCGGAATGGCGGCTTCAAGCATCTAGTCAAAGTGGAATAAATGTGCATGATGTCTTCAATGCATTCTACTTTGGTTATGCGATATTGTTTTTTACGTGATCTTGTTCATTAGTAATATTTGTACGCGCTATTTTTTTTTTCAAGATTAAGGTACTATTGAGCCTCCTTTCGTGCCCATGTTTACAACTCGCATCATTATGTAAATAAATAAATAAATAAATAAATAAATAAATAAATAAATAAATAAAGACAATTGAGGAGTTTTTTTTTCGAAATGAGCTAAATCCAGAAACCGAAACTAGCTCAAATAAAGCTCCATTGGCACGTACATACTCTCAACTTTCCTGTAAAACAGCTATCGGAACGAAATGGGTCAATACAACCAGCTACGTGTGCTTACGGATTTCGTTTCAAAACGAAATTGAGCCAGATCCGTCCGCTGTACGGATCGAAATGAGGCAAATCCAGTAAGCCAATAGCAGAGCTTTTTACCTCCAGACAGGGTATTTGGCCGGATCGAAAAGGACGTGAGGAAGAAATTCTCACGAAGAAACACGAAGAAATCCTGAATCCCCAAAGCTACCAAATGATTTTTTCATATCATGGCACTGTGCTAGAGCTCGGAAAACATAGGGACGTGTATGACTGGAAGGCCTACTGTATGGCAGAGATGAAATCGACATCCAGCTTGCCGTTTAAGATGACAGAAACCAGGGTCTTCTGCATTCAAAGAAATGCAGCTGGTAGAAGCCCTAAAGTTAGAGCAGAACCCCACTATAATGTTTCCGTATCAAATTTCGTGCCAGTCCTAAAGAGGGGAAAGTCCCTTGCACAAGCACCCGTGCAATGCCCACTGTACACTCATCATCTCACCAAAATGAAACTGATAGATGTGACGAGCCTTCTCGTAAAGCATTTCGGCAGTTCATGGCAAGAGAATCAAGAGCTCGCTTATTTTGTCAGTGTCCTCAGGCGTGCCAAAGAAAATGATCATACAGAAGATTTCGAATAGAGCTGCTTGTGCTGCGAAGAAGACGCACCGGCTCTTCGTGTATAGTTGAAGGCCCTTAATTGAAGCATTGTTGCCTATGTTTGATGGCTTTTCGGCCAAAACTCTATCATACCGCTCTTGAAAGTCGATTTCAATAAAGTTTTCGCAAGAATACCGCCTCGAATTCAATGTGTCATTCCAATATGAGCCAAATCCAAAGTTATCATGCTAATATTGGTCAAGTCCGCTGTATATTTTTTAATTACTTGTGGCCGTAAACTTCTACTAGCTGACATGTAAAATATATCGCGTAATAGGTTTGAAAGCGTTGTATTTACATTGCGTAACAAATTTTCACTGTTTTCACAAATTCTGTTTAGGTGGATTTGACTCATTTCGAAAAAAAACTCTTCAATTGATTGTCCTTAAAACTGGATATTTCAATTGTTCATTGGCAGTTTTACAATACGCAAGATATTTTTCTCTGGCGACGATAGTAGAAGTCTTTCTATGGCTTCAAGAATAAAGTGCTGTTTTTAGAGACAATGTTCAACCAGTGGCGTGATAGCACTATAGACCTCATCTGATAAGGCTGCTATGCATTTCTTACGACAAATGTTCCTTCATAAGAGGCATTTGAAGGGCTGATAGCACTGACTGTCGAGTATAACCTTGCATTGTGCGAATGGAGACGGATGTCTGACGAACAAGGAAATACCAGACATCAGCTGATCACTACAGATAGGATAATTGCTCATGAGATAGAATAACCCGACTGAAACGTTGCATATGTTACCGTAACGAAGCTGTGTGTCCGTAATATTGTTCCAGAAAATATGGAAAATCTACGGCAAATATATGCATTCCCTCAGAAAACGTATGGAACGTTTCAATGGGGAAGGAAATGTAGAAGAACTTCAATTTGGTTTCGAAACGTCTTGGTAATTTGTCTAAAAAGCAAAGAATAAATATCGCGCAGAAAAAAATCCACGCATCTCCACGAAGTGAATGGTGACCAGCGGGCGAAGCTAGGTCCTAAGGTCCGTAATGTCTACGTTGAAGTCGCCGACTAGTATAAAAGACGCTAGTATAAAGTATAAGGACGACTAGTATAAAGGACTAGTAGTGTGGACGCCGGTACATCGTCGGACAAGGCTAGCCCCTAAGGTGCTTCGCCCTTCAAAGCACGAGAATGTAGAGTACATGAACACTACTTAAAAAGTACATGTTGTTGTATGTCTATTGGCGTGTGAACTTGATCCAGAAAACAGCTAGAAGCACTGATGTTTGCTAGCACATTAACATTCAGGGTTCAGCCAAACCATCTTCCCGAAACCATACACATCATCACCATAGGCTGCCGTAATGTGTCTGGAGAATTTGTTATTTTCAGGTGACAACGAACGAGAGCAAAATATTTTATGCACTTCGTAAAACATCGGCGCAGGGATTCCGGCCTTTCTGTCACGTCTTTGTACTAATGATGATAATTGTTACGTTTATGGGCTCAAAACCACGTAATGATTACAAGAGACAACGTAGAGGAGGGCGGGCGAAATTTCGGTTATCGGGGGGCTCTTAAACGTACACCTACCGCTAAGCACACATGCCTCTAACATTTAGCCTTCATCGATAGGTAATCGTCGCGGCCCGCTTGCTTCGTGGTCAAGTATATGCTTAGGTTAGTTGCGAGTTCTTTCTCACCTTCGCTTCCGTGAATAGAAGTGCGACGTTCCCCCGAAAACTATTTTTTTACTAGACAAGTAAACAGTGTCTGTGCTCCAGAAGAGTGACTTGCGGGGCGAGTCAATTCAGCATCATAGTAGCGAAATAGATTTCTTGAGCACGAGCCACTCAATCAAATCTTGTTTGTTCCTCTTTAGATTTTCACCCGTCACTCTTTGCACGAATATGTACATGTGTGTTTGTTTATGAAACTCAGTTGGTAGTTTGCGCTGTGTTCGTGTGATCCTTTCTTTGTCCCACTGCCCTTTTTCTCGCTCTAAAGTCTGTGCTCAGAGTTTTTCCCGTTAGAGTTAGTACATATTTTTCGGTTACACGCCATTATCTGCAATCCCGAAGTAGAAAACCCAATTTACGAGTTGAAATCAGTTCGCCGCAGCACGACAGCTCCACGAGACAACGATGAAGTACAGGAAGTACGGACATAATGGAAGAAATCGCAACTGACTTTTCTCGCAGTTGGGCATTCAGAGAGGAGGTGCCGCATTGAGTTCCGCGAATCACTTCGTTGGCGTGCCCTTGGTGGCGAATAGCACTTTTGCAAGTTGCTTAGGCAACTTTGATTGTTCAATGCGGGCCCTTACTGCAACTAAGACAGCAAGGACAATGTTTACTCGCTGACTAGCGATAGGCCATTTGACGGCTACTAAATGCGAACTTGTATAAGGCCGAGGGGCGAAGAGGAGAAACACCAGGAATTCATTTTCACCGAGGGCACTGAATGAAAGAGGGCAGCAGAGGCCTGTGGCCAGCAGGATCGCCTTTGTTCCTGCCATCCCCAACGGCATTATTTAGCCCCTCAACTAGCAATGCGTTTCGGTGCTTCTGGAGGGAATGGGGACAGATGAAATTACCGACATCAAAGTGAACCGCGTAAGAATGACCTGGAGATTGATGTTTAGCGTGCAGTCGCACGTCACATGCCACACAATGTGGATGAGATAGATGGAATCGAGGTCCTTACGGTACCTGGTGTGCTCTAACGTCGTCAGCGGTTTCTTCTACGACATTGGCGCCGGGATGAGCTCTCCCTTTTCCCCGTTAAATAGTTGTTGGGGGGGAGGGGGGGAGGTAGAGCGTAAATTTGTCCGACCGTAGTAATTAATGACTTGGAATAGAATTAATACATTTCTGTCCTTAATTCCATTGCTTCTACCAGAGGTTGATTGTCAGTCATCGTCGACGCATTCTTTTCTCTTATCCAAAGCCTTTATGGTGGGAATTGGATTTTCAATTTGCGCACAATGCCGATAGCCGATGAGAGGAACTAAATTATAAAGAGGAAGTGATGGTTTTTGGGTCAACAGATATGGCACGCTGACTGCTTGCATTCGGTTATGTCAATACCGGTATGGCGACCGTTCATAAGGAACCTTCGTATGCTTCTATGAAATTGTACAATTTATGATGCTGAGCGCGTTTGCTGTCTGTTGAGTCAACGTTTTACCAGTTTTAAA
The DNA here is from genome assembly GCA_030522465.1 of Rhipicephalus appendiculatus. Lineage (NCBI taxonomy): Eukaryota > Metazoa > Arthropoda > Arachnida > Ixodida > Ixodidae > Rhipicephalus > Rhipicephalus appendiculatus. The sequence goes on along the minus strand of JALIZH010014057.1, from coordinate 251,376 downwards.
GTTTGCGCACCTTTAAGATTACTCTGAAGCCGGCATCGAAGAGCACAGTAGTATACAGGTGTGAGATGCAAGTCCGTACATTTCACGATGATGGACTGCATGAGGTATCATTTAGGCATTGAAAACGAATTGCTAGAAAATTATTGTAATAAGCAGTGCGACGGAACAAACATAAAAACTTGAGAGCATGCATATCGACTTTAAGTTAATAATTATACCTGGGGCCTTACGTCCCAAAACTACGATATGATTGGAGGGCTCCGGAAATTTCGACCATCTGGTGCTCTATAACGTGCACTGACATCGCACAGTACACGGGCCTCTTGTACTTTGCCACCATCGAAATGCGACGTCCACGGCCGGTATCGATCCCGCACCATAACCAATGCGCCACCGTGGTGGACTATTCATTTCTAACTAGCTGCGTCACAGGCATGCGATCGTGAATGCATATTTCTGAGCAATTTAATTTTGGCGCGTTTTCTTTGCGACAACAATAATTTCATGTTTCTACAGTCGTGTCGTACTCTGCGGACAGCCGTGTTCTACTGTACTGATATTCTGGCTTTGGAGAAAGCAGCATTTCCATATCACCTATATAACTGACGAAATTGATGAGGGGCGTTTTGTGTCCGGGATCGCTGTAATCTCGGTGATGCTGCTTTTATTGGTCAATTGAATGAAATGCAGGGAGCACTTGAGCACCTGCCAAGGTCGACGCTATCTTTTCTTCTTGCCAAACAAAAGGATCGACTTGTTTCCCTGAACTGCTTTGCATGATAAGCAAGGGATTGAAATATCAGACAAGCTTCCTTTGATAGTAGGTGTTTTCGTCCTGTAGGTGTTTTCGGGCTGTACGATTTCTGTTATCTCTTATTTCCCAGAAGAGGTGTTGATAATGCAGGTTATTTCGAAAAGGGATAACGAACATAATAGAGCAGACAAGCTTGCTTGAAAGCAATGAACGTATTGATGAAAATAGCTTGATCGAAAGTGTAGATGCCCGAAACAATTATCGCGGCATTTTAAAGGATTGAATAGCCACTCGTGTCTCTTCCAGCTCTGTGCGCCGTCCATTCTGCTCTCTTATAGATGACAAAGCAAAACGCTGCGAGCACTGTACTCGCAGCACTTTACCACAAGTGGTTGCTCAATGAGTACGTATTTAATAATAATAATAATAATAATAATAATAATAATAATAATAATAATAATAATAATAATAATAATAATATTAATAATAATAGGATGATGATGATGAATTGTTTCCCGAGGTGTACGTACCAAAATCATGATATTTATTTAAACAGGAGATACATAACAAAAAGTGAGCAAGAAGATATAATTCCAGTTATACAATGTTACTTAAGGCAGTCTTATATGATTAAGACGCGCGCGGGACTCACTCTAGATTATTTTAGCCACCTGGTGTTCTTCAAAGCGCGCGTAATTCAAGCACGCATGTCTTTTTTTTCTTTTTTTCTTTATTGCCTTCCTAACGAAATCGGGTTGACGCGGCAGGAAGTAAGGTACAGGCTCTCGCGCTCAGAAGTGAAACTCCGCAGCTGCTTAAAATTTGAAGTTGGCCCATCACATTAATTTAGAATTTCGTGCTCGTTGTATACACGTATAACCTTTAAAGCGCTTTTTCATCACCTGGGGTTCCATGTCAGGAACACGAAACACTTTTTGCAGAAAATTTCACGAGCCGGGAGGCCAGAATGTAGTTGCCGCCGCAAGAATCAAGGTGGACAACGTCTTTTCTTATAGCGGTCACGACGCGACAGACGTAGAACATGAATTTTTTACGCAATTTACTCCTTCTGGGTCGCCGGCTTTTGCGAATACCACATCGACGAGTTCTAGAAGAAAACGATATTACTGGGCCAACATGTTGGTCTGTATTCAGATCAACATGTTGCTATATGCTTATCTGAAACTCTAAATATTCTATGAATTATGTTGATATATGTCCTGGTCTCTCTTTATCTCGCATGTATGTGCATATTTTGTGACCGTGAATCTGCACTAAGTTTAAATTTTCGTGATGTTATTAGACTGGAATTAGTATTTCTTGTTTTGTTTTCTTGTGGCAAGGACTTTTAGACATTTTCTGAACTGAATTGTAGCTCTGTGTGACTGTACTTCATACTCAGGAGTTTCATTTCATTGCAGCCTGGCTTTAGCAGCGTGCATTATTCGAAATGGTGTGCATCTGTATAAAAATCTTAAAATGTCTCTAAGTGTCAAACAGCGCAAATAAAAATTCGCGGCCGTGCAGCTTTGCGTAGTGATTAAAATATCCCGCACAAGTAACGAAGAATTCCCGAACTTCCAACTTTCTATACATAACAGTTTAATCAAGCTGTCAATTCTGTCAAGCTCGTCTCTACCATTCCTCCGAGAGTACACCACCAGATGCTTATGCCTACAAACTATTCACAGTTGTTACATCAGGAAGTGTGTTATGCCACTGCTGGAGAAGCGACAATGTAAATAATAATAATAATAATAATAATAATAATAATAATAATAATAATAATAATAATAATAATAATAATAATAATAATAATATCCAAGGTTTCACGTCCCAAAACCACGGTATCATTATGAGGCACGTCTTAGTGAAAGACTCCGGAAATTTTGTCCATCTGGTGTTCTTTAACTTGCACCGACACCGCAGAGACAATGCGCATGACAGCGCCACGTTGCGGCTTCATTATTGTGGGCAGTTTTCTAGTTGCAATTTCCTAAGCGCCGCACTGCGCGGACCTAAGTGAGAACCTTGAGTAAAACGTACCGAGGAACCGTGCAACGGCAGCCATGTGCGCCACCAGTGCTCAAAACGACCTGACAAATATATGGTCCTAACTACGTGAATTTAATTTCTCCCTCAATTTCAGGCAGGTATTTAAATGGAAGTTGTTGTAACTGACACGTGAAGCCAGGCGAGGTTCGTTAAAAGCCACTTTGCGGCGCTGTGAGGCCTGCAGACACGAACAATGTGAAAAGCACTTCTGTCAAAAAGCGTATAGCGAGAGGCCTGCATCCTCTCGCCACCCCCGCTGAGGACGGAATAATCTTTGGCAGTCGCGTTCCGCGCAAATTCTCAGCCCAACGTGAAAGTGCCGTTAACTTGCACCGGTTCACGGCTGGTGAACTTGTAGCATGTCCGCCATATTGTGCGCTTCTCTGTTTTTCAAGGGCAAACGGTGCTTGCCTAGCTAGGTTAGCGATAGCCGCGGTTAGGAGACGGGACGCAGTACACTTGCTGTGGGCGCTTTATCGAAATGTTTCGCGTTGGCGGACTAAAACCGACCTGCTGGACAACGTCTCAGGTCGATATCAGAAATTGTACGCTCAGCTCAGTCCAACGGAGTCCCGGTATAGGGACCCGCGCAATCCCCCTTAGCACTAATTCCGAAATACGATTTTCTGCAATAAATATTTGATTGATTGATTGATTCCTTCATTCATTCAGCAAAATTCTGACTTCGAGAAAATTGAATTTCTAAAGTGCCTTTCCATGATTGCGTGATGGTCCTTTCATTGGGCCTTTGTGGAGGATGATGAATGCTGGAAAGAACATGAAAGAAGCCATGCCGAATCAGTCTAAAAACGGCGTTCCGCAGCGGCCGCTACCTGTAACTGAATAAATAAATAAAGGAATAAATGAAACAAGAAGAAAGAAAGAAGGAAGGAGAGACAGAAAAAAAGAAAGAAAGAAGGAAAGAAAGAAAGAAAGAGAGAAAGAAAAAAAGAAAGAAAGAAAGAAAGAAAGAAAGAAAGAAAGAAAGAAAGAAAGAAAGAAAGAAAGAAAGAAAGAAAGAAAGAAAGAAAGAAAGAAAGAAAGAAAGAAAGAAAGAAAGAAAGAAAGAAAGGCAGGACGTTAGGCAAGCCCTTGCGCAGCTTCGCTTGTCATATGGTAAAGACTCCTGAATGCTTGCTCGAAAAACCACATAGCTTGATCACTTGATATATGTTTCCCGTATGTCACAGTGAGCGAGTGACAGCGTCGCATTTAATGCCTCATTTTGCATCATCCACGCAGAGTGCTTGCAAGTGGATAAGATAGCCTCGCTGACGCAAATCGCTGATAAGGAAATGACGGTAGAGATCTCATCCAGGGGAGCCACGTGAGAGTTTCATGTCCTTTCAAGATATTAGAGTAGTCCGTAATCTTTTTACATCTCGGCTCCCTATAAAAATGCAGCCGTTAGAGCGGGCAATCAGACGCATTAGCAGTCTCGTTGAGGCTTCTCTGCCTTCAGCCGTACTTAGCCTAGCTATGAGGTGCGCGCAGATATTTCTCCTTGATCTGCCTCCTGACTGTGCAATCCAGTCTTCGGGCTAACGGTATGTATTTCGTTCCGCTTCACATATTCTAACTTGAAATTTTTTTTGTGTATGCTTTAGGCACGTCGGTTTTCTGAATAATAAACGTAGAATAGTTGAGGGTAAGTTGCCTCTCTTATAAATTCCATTATTTCACGGAAATTTAGTACAACCTAATGAATTTACGTTTACGCTGTTCGGTCGTCGGTATTAGGTAACACGCTGTGCTAATTACTTTTATTTTTTGTTTTAGTTCTGCTTCACGCTGTCAATTCTCTTTCGCTACATATTATCTTAGCCATCCTTTATTTCAATGCCTCGACAATTGAGCGTGTGTTAAAGTATATGAATAAATGATATCTTTCTGTAAAGAGCATAGAGGCCAATTTGCCGGCAGTGGACCGTCTAATGGGAGCTACGTAGCGCCCTCTGGTCAGCGGACGATGCATATGGAGCAGCAAGATCAGCTTATGTGGTTTCCATAGCAGTCAAACGAATGCCTTGACACATAAGACGTGGCGTCTCAAAGAACATGGCGTCACACTTCATATTTGTGGAAGATGGTACTCTCTCAATTGTATACGCCCTAACAGAAGCGACACGCATCCTAATCTTATGACGAGATTATTGCCTCACGTAGAACGCAGCAGTGACTTCCACATATTAGGGAATCAGAGCTCCCTTATCACTTGTATTCCTGGCCGTACTCCTTGCGTACAAGGGCTTCAAATTGAGGCACCATGATGATTCCATTCTCTAACCGCACCGCACGAAGAAGCAAATTAGCTGCGCCGTTACAAGAATGGCTGCAGGGCGTTCCTAACATCATTCCTGGAACGTTCGAATGCATTGTGATAATGTCAGGGAAAACAAATTGCATGCCTCCCACCATCATTTCACAAGGTGTATGCATTTTTTCCCGCTAAGCTTCGACAATACACTCTATGACGTTACTTTTTAGTTCCCGACTGCTTGCGTTACATGGATGGTAGAAGCACCCTGAGGGAAATACGACTGTCTTTTTTTTTTACTGCTACAGCTACTGCATTGCCTTCAGCGGTCATATTGAATCATGGTTCTATATTATCTATATTGGGAAGAATAGCCAGACACATGTGTGCAATACCTGGGCCACTTGGCTGCCTCCATGAGGTTGTCATTTACATATGTTTGCATACGATTTACCGACAAATCAATGGCAATAAGGGATAATTGCTGTATATATTCTGTACTTTGCCGGTCCCTTGGGGAATTATGCTTCACGCTGGTATCTTGTTATCTATCTGCTACTCATTGCTCCGTTTTTTTACGACTGCTAGGGAAGGTACGCGGTCATTTTGAATTTGTGTAATGTTTTTGAGAAATACTTGACCGCTGTTAACGAACCCAATTCATTCTCGGGGTGCCTGCCCTTGAGGACTACTTTTACAGAGAAAAGCTGTAGGTTAGACTAGAATGGCTTAGAAACGGTGTGGGAATGCCACTCTGTTTTGCAGATATCCTTAAAAACCAAGCTAACCTTCGAATTTAAACATGAGCAGCCGGATGAAGTGTTAATGTGCATTTTCCGGCAATAATTATGGACGCGCGATTTAATCTCGGTGAAAAAGACACAATCAGTTTTCCTCATCTAAATGCATTGTGGGAAGCGCCTAAAAGGCTACCTTTATACGTCCGCTAATTGCGACCCCACAATCAAAGAAGGAAGGAAGGAAGATAATATCAGCCGTATATTTGAAGGGGGTTGGAAGAAGTGACGAGAAGATCAATTGTATATCACTGTCACGTACCGAAATACCTAAAATGCGTAAATTAGCTAGAGGTCTGGGAATCTTTTCTTTAATTACTGCAGGTTTTTCTGACAATAAAACAGAACAGAAGGGCATACTTTGCTCACACCATATTCTGGTAGTAAGTAAATACGGTAATTGAATTTCAGTTAGCATGCAGAAAGTCCAACCTTATGAAGCTTGCTAAGGTTAAGGCTTGGGTGCGTTGGTGCATAGTGTCGTCGTCTGCCTTCCTTTGTGTTCGTCAAAATGTCAGCGATGTTTTTCCCTTCTTCGAACCTTATGAAGTTATTTGATATGGAAGTTCGTTGTGCAAATCACAGCAAAGATAAGTCTTCATAACGACTTGAGAGAACGAGGAGGATGTTGCGCAGAGAAAAGAAAATTATTGTGGAAGGCCTAGACAAGAACCTTTTGTTTACACTTTATTTATTTACTTATTCATACTTCGAGAAAATACTACAAGGAAATAATCTCCCGCATGGTTTAGGAAATGTTCGTGTGTTCATATTAATTACCGCATTTACATTAACTAGGGGTATAAGCTCACAAAAACATTAGAAAGCCATTTTACGCAATGTCTCCCGATTTAATGAAGCATTTAATAAGCCATCGCCTTATTTCGTTCAATGGTTTCCCATAAGGAGTTACAAAGACGAGACCATTGTGACCTCGGGAGCCGTCCCGCTGCCCACACAAGTGTTACATTACCACCATAACGTACTGAAATCACTGCAGCCGCCATCACCACCTTACAAGAGATCGTCCTCCGTAGAGGTGTTTCAGCTTGCCCGAATTTTGGCTGCTTGGCTCATGAGATTCTTTGACACTCACGTGTGAGCTAATCATGTCAAAGGTAGTGTACTAGACTGGAATGTCTCGTTGTTAACATGTTGTCCACATCTACTCAGTTGAGTGAATACTAGCAAATGGTAAAAAAAAAAACAGCGCCCACAGTGTTGAAAAGCATCCTTGTTTTCTTTAGATGCACTTGAATGCGATGCATCTGGTTGCTTCGATTTACTTGGGTTATCAGCCTCCGAAACTCTTGGGAAAACAGAAATTGAGCTATACCTCAATGTCTAGACATTTTCTAAGTTGTAATGCATGTGCCGCAGTTAAATTGAGAATCTCTATTTGAACCAAATACCTGACTAGAAATATTTTCCTAGCGTAGTATGCATTTGTGACGAATGCTACAACACTTGCAGGGGAAGAGACTTCAGGAAAGGAAAGCGCTTACGACACGGACAACTGCATAGAGGTCACGCTCCCGAACATTTTGCAGCTCGATGAGGTAAGGGCAAAAGCATTTTTTTTGCGTCCAACATACGGGCCTGCTTGCTTTTACTTTATCATACAAATATGGTATCACTGCGCATATTTAGAAAGCAGTTGTCGCTGCTTTTTAAAAGTTCGCAGTATTCAAAACACATTAACAAATAATTTGATGACGACTTTATTGATGTCTCCAATAGCATGAAGGTGTTACATTTAGAGTCTAAGTCTAACAGCAACGAACACTTAAAAACGACGCACAGTGTGACGCCGCTATTCAGTTTGCAGCCTTTCTTAATACGGTTGTTGCGTAATGGAGTTAGGGTCCCTTGTGCGGCGCAAACCGAAAACTTTTCTGCAAATAGAGAGTTTTCAGTTTGGCGTTTTTACGGCCCGCTCCGGGCTCCGAGTTGGCTCGCTAAGCCGCAGCGGAGCGGCGGATGATTTTCTGTTTTAGTTGTGCGTTGTCGGCAGCGGGACTAGCGTAGCGGATCCTTAGCAGTTACGGCGCCCTCCGGTGATGTTCAGCGTCGCTAACGAAGAAGAGAAAAAAGAGAGTCGCATTTACAAACCGAAATGAGAACGTATGAATTTGATTTGTTCACGACGTATTTAGAAGTGCGCTTTAAATATGTTGGCGGTGTATATTTTCTTTACAGAGAAGCAAGCACTGACTTGTCGCTGCACGCACGAGAGAGGGCGCGCTTCGTTCTCCTTCCGCTTGCGAAAACGGCAGCGACGCTCCGCGCTCCGCTTAGGCAGCCCGTAAGCGGAGCGTGGGCCTCGCTCCGCTAACCCGCTTACTGCCCTAGCGGAAGGCGCATGCGCACCGCGTTCCCGCTCCGCTTAGTGCTGAGCGGAGCGTAAAAACGCCAAACTAAAACTCTCTAATATCACTAGCGAGTAGTGGAAAGAAAGAGAAAATTATTGAGACTTTTCTAGTGTCACGATGTTAAATGTGGTTTTCTCTCCGAGTACCCGAAGGCGATGGCTTATTAAGCCATCGCCTTACTTACAAAATAGTCTTAGCAGACGTTTCAATTCTGATAAGCCGTAGACTTATTATCCGTATACCAAATTGTGGTTTATGTGTGATTCCATAAGGTTGCTGCATAAAAAAAGCGCTAAAGAATAGATCCTTTAAGTGCGGAGCACTTTCGGGGGCCGGGCTGTCGTATGCTGCCGTATGCTTTAGTATGCTGTCGTCATCTCTTGGCGTAACGCTCCATGTGTATCATATTGAGCACCCGCTCGCGCCAAGAAGGCTTCTTCCTCTTGTTCTTTGAGCGCCTTGATGATGATCACTTATCATCATTAGCAAAAAAACAACTAGTGAGCTTGACGTAACGCAGGCAATACGACATATAAAAATAGAAAGAAAAAAAGAGGAAGCAAGCGGAAATATCGACAGAGAGAAAGGAAGAAAAAAGTAGGAAGAAAAATAAAAAGAGCAAGAAAGAGAAAGAAATATGTAAAGAGAAAGGAAGAAATGAATAGAAATAAACAGAAAGAAAAACAGAAAAGGAGAAAAGAAAAAGAAAACCGAAGGCAAACAAAGAAGGCTGCCCAGCTCCGCACTTCGTTCAGGCCTGGCACCCCTAGTGCGAAGCTGCCTCAATTTTTTTCGTTACGCTGGTGCCCTGGATTTACATTTTTCGTAACAGTTCCCCTACTGGAAAAGCCATGCGTCGCCGGCGGCTGCTTTCCTACTGTAAAAACTCCATAATCAGTAATATATAACCTGTTAAACGATTCCTCGCCACCTCATCGGTATTCGCACTTATTCTGGACATCTTTATTAACTCGCCTTGCTATCTGTTCTGAGGCTCTATACAACAGAGCACTACTCCACTCCCCATATTTCACGTTTTCATATGAATTTTCACGTTTCTATTGCAGTGCCTTCGAGATAACCTCCAACCTCTGCAAGGGAAAGACGGTACGTATTTATGCAATTACTGCTAAAATATGTGCTAAAACAAATGAGCAAGGTTACGATCACTACAGCAGTCATAATAATATTATACGCATTCAAACATTCGAGTGATTAGATAGAGCGATGGGCCGCGGTCCCATACTTTAGTCCAACAAGGGTCGGGACAGTGAAGAAAGCAGAAGTGGGAGAGGGGGTGGGGGCGGGTACCTGAACAAAATGTCACCTAACGTTACCATTTGACAGAACACCCTTGCCCATATTTCCTTTATGTGTCATATTCGGCAGGCATTTGACGTAGGTTTCGAGAAAGATAGCGATACCGATTTGTAGAATGACTAACATTCTGAAATACAGTCTTCATTCTACGGTGATGTTTCAGATCACAGGAATCGCATGGGGTGCCTGAGAAAAGAAAAAAAAACGCTTGACACCAGTATTATCTCTGTAGCGTCCCCGAACAAAGCGTTATTACTCGTAATAGGCGATAAAATAATGCGAACGTCGTTGAGCAAGGTCCCAAAAGTTTGCCCACGTGTAGAGCTGAGGGCCGCTAACTAAAGGTTTGCGGGCCGCGTGTTTTAGACCACTGAGATAAAGGAACCTAGGATTACGTTTAGTTATAATAAGTAGGCTCTTCGATTAGTTCCATATACGCATGCACCCAGCAGATTTTGTGACATATCAAGAAAGGATTAGAAACTACAAGCGCATTTATCGATATGGATTCGGGAAGTATGCTCAATGTGGGGAGTTTATCATGTATGTAAGAGTGAATTAGATGTATTCGTATTGTGGCATGCACCTGCAAGGTTGCACCCTGTATTCTTCAGCTAACGAAGGTTCGAAAAATTTTGTTAGTAGAGGGCGATCAAAATGAGGAATAAGATTCAGGGGGAAATGGAGGCTTGAGCAGATGAAAAACTAATAAACTCAGGGTGCCGCCAAAGCCAATGTTTCCACATGCGGTGTTGCCTTCTTCAAAGAAGCAAGCAGTCTTGACTGAAAGAGACAAGCCCAATTTTCGAAATAATGTCTCTGTTGACCTCCCTGTTCCGGGAGTTTTTCATCACCATATCTAGACGGGAAACCTATATTGTTATTTTTGTTGTGTCATTTTCTAATGCGGAAACAATCTTTTTGCAGACTCTCACTGAGGGGGGTGCTATCTTTGGCAAACGTGAGTCACCCTTTTTGTTTTTGCCCATCTAGCCAAATCTGAAGTGTATGGCCTAGAATATCTATAGAAAAAAAGAAAAAAAGATAGAAAACTATAAACTGGAAAGAACTAAAACCTATGGGACACATATCCTATTTATATAGTAGGTGAGGCAGCTGTACGCGCAATCTTTGATTACCATAACATGCGGGGTGGAACATCCCACGTTTCCCGAAGCCGAGTTTCACGCGTAGTTTCACTTATGAGTGAAACACGTGTTACTTGGGACAGAATGGTATTTATTATTCCTAATTTAAAGTCGAATAATTAGGGACCGCTCTCAAAAGTTAATAAGAGCAAATAAAGGCAACTCTCGGAAAATTAGTTAGCAGTGGTCCTCCTATAAAGAACGCGCAATTACTCGAACTGCATTTTGTGTAATTTATTAAAAATAGCGACATTTCTATAAACCGTACTAGGTAACGGTAACTTCAGGCTGACACAGGCGGATAGTTATAAATATCAAGCTCAGACTTGTTGTAGGTGATTGAAGTAGTTTAACAAAGTATACCATTGGCGCCAGGTGATTTAGTTGTCGTAGCTTCTACGCGAGAAAAACATTAACACGGGGTCTTCAAAAACATCGCATAAACACTTGAATCAAGGTGCTAAATTCGCATTCATAGCACATTACACTGACAAGGCACTGAAAAGGCGAATGATTTTTTTCAGTGCACGGTCAGTGGCGTAGTCAAGAACCTGAGCCCCGTTCGAGCCTTGGATCACCATTAAAGATCTGCTTGTTGCCCTCCTCGGCAAACTTATACCACCACGTAAGTTAAAGTTTGTTGGCTTATTTCTTTGGGAAATACTTGTTAAAATAGTGCTAAAAAATTAACACACACAAAAAAAGAAATAGCAATCCACATTGAATTTTTACAAAGTCTTGGAAAACTGTACTAGCGTGGTAATGTCGATAGCAGGTTGCTTGGCTAGAGGAAAGGGTGAAGTCCCATTATTTATACTTAAGCCATAATTACCAGTATGATCTGTTAGCGTAACTACTTATTTGAAATACATTTGGCTTTTGGTACAAGCACCAAGTGATACCCTTGTTTCTCTTCGAAGCATGTTCGGCCGATCACTTACTTTCCGTTTTAAGAATCGTCACAAAAGTTTTCTAAAAATAGATTTCTATGGTTTGGGTTCAAGTTAGGGGTTATATGTCATACATATTATATGTGTAGAAAGTTTTTACAATACAAGGACAATCAATTCTAAGGCTGATTACCAAAAAAATATTTAATTGACGGCACGGAAACATTGTGAGCAGCACGAATCACTGGGGCACCCCCTGTATCAGATCTTAAGCAGTCGCTCTTTTCTATGTGGCCTCTCATATCCGCTTCTAAGCGCATGAAACACAAACCTGAAGTGCTGGTGCCTCCACCAGACACTTAAATCAATGTTTAGGGTAGCCTTCGGAACTTTTATTTTGGCCACATTGGCTACGCAAATGTTTTCGAAACTTCCCCTATGCAGTCGTGGTTTGATTCGTTCAAAGCACAATGTACTCGATGGCGTATACCACAGCGTTAAAACACATGCTAGAAAGGTACAGAGCATAAGAAAAGATGGCTGACTTCCAACACTAAGTTGTAAGTCAGCGTTCTTTCCTCGCGCATATTCTTCATTCGAATCGGTGTAGCCCAAAGAGAGGGGTATTCCCCCTCTCCCTTGACTACGCCAACCCCTCTTGCTTTTTGATATGGGGAATGTCATTGACTGACCGACTACTGCTTCATTTGTTCCCTTTGGTGTGTTGAGATTGTCCTGCTACATTTATTCCTATAAATTTTATGCCTTCAGTGCGCATGCGTAAACATGCACCTGTCCTCCTATATTTTTTCTCGCAACTATTCGGTCTATTTTTTCTAGCTTCCGTGCACTGAGCCTACGTTACGTTGCATCGCTCCTCCCAATTTTGCCAAATGCCTCAATGTGTGCCGGCAGTTATACGCAATTATATAATTAAGAGATTGATTTTCGAGGCACTCATTTCGATGGAGGCGAAAAGCGGAGGCCCGTGTAATGTGCGATGTCAGTGCACGTTAGAAAACACCAGATGGTCCGAATTTGCGGAGCCCTCGACTACGGCGTCCCTCATAATCATATCGTGGCTTTGGGACGTAAAACCTTGGATATTATTATTATCGAGGTGCTCAAATAGTCATGACTTCATGATGTAATAAACGCGGCTTGCACAAAGGCTCAGAAAGAACACAGGACGTAGCGCTAAGCACTCCATCCTTCGTTCTTTCTGAGCCTTTGTGCAAGATGCGTCTTTTTCACCACGAACTTTTAGCAACAAGCCCATTTGGCATTTATTGTAAGCAGTCATGAATTAACTCAGTTTCGAGCGCAAGCTTCTCATACAGCGGGGTTACCCGGCGTTAGCGAATCCGAAAGCTCGTACAAATGACTTGTATGAGCATCTGAATAGGCGCGCGCACGGGGGGGGGGGGCGAAGTCACCTCATACGTTGAAATAATATGGAGGGGGGCGCTGCGACTCGGGGGACAGGGCGCAATGTCAGCCTCATACATTGACATAATAGGGAGGGGGGGCGCTGCTACGAACCTTCGCCCCCCCCCCCCCCTGACTGGGAACCCTGCGCACGCCTATGAGCATCTGCATGTGTGGTCACGTCTGCTATAGTTCGTTTCTCACCACTTTTACACGGAACGCGTAATAATACTTTCTAATATTTCCAGTTGGCAGCCTTCTCAGCTCAGTTCAATTATTCGCTCTGTTTGAAAGCGGCAAGATTGAAGATAACGTCTGTCATGGAGAAGTAAAAATTACCATTCCAAACAGCCTCGGTAAAGTGAGTATAATTTTTTATACTTTATTTCCTTTATTTTGTTGAATACTGGTCAATACCCACAACATATACTCTTAGATTGCGAAATCGTTCTGAAGAGAACTTACCGTCCTTCCGGATGAACTAGTCAAGGGCGCGGTGGAGAGCTGCACTGACTAGCTCAGGTCTCCCAGATCATCTTTGGGCAACCCAGCAAGCTCCGGAAGCAACGTAGTGACCACGCCTCTCTGCTGCTCCCGGCATTGTCTAGACCTAGGCCATCAATGAGCAGCATATTTAATAAAGCTGGCTCAATCATGGCTTGATAAGTAATTCTGCAGGGAGCAAAAGTTTCAGTGTTTTTATGACAACGAACTTTCGCTTAAAACTATTGCAATTATGGCTGTTGAATGCACAGTTCATCGTCCTGATTACTCACTATAGCCGAGTCAACTCTTATTCCAACCAAGTGTTCTTTAGTTTTTACTGTGGTCGTAACACCGACATTTTGGAAATATTTACTCCTAAAACTGCCATACCCGACTAGAATCATTTATTCATCTTATACAATGTCGTCATCTGACCTCTACAGGACAAAATTAGAACTGCAGCTTTCGGAATGAAAGTGTAAATTTTTCTTCGTGAAGGGGCGACATACCTCAGTTGCACTGGACTCATAGTTCAGAAAGTTAGATGGTGCTTTGACATTCTCCGTGGGTGCAAGCAGAACCCTGCGTATGTGTTTTATTACCTACTAAAACGACTTCTTTTTTACAGTGCGTCGACGATACACTCAAGCTGTGTAAAGAAGGAAATACTATTGACGTGAGTATATTTTATGCGGTTTCATACTACTTCGCAAATTAACCACAGACGTGTTGAACAATATCCTTCTGAGACCCAGAGTGAGTTTACAGTCACGGATTTTGTTAAACTTTCAGAACTGCTTTTTCTGAGTGCAAAGGTGAAAAGTGACACGTAGTTTTTCAATATATGATGTTACTTCGCCGCAGCACGTTGCCCATTATATTGGACATTGGGACTCTAAGGGGACTTTTTTTGGGGAATAGAGAGTATGGCGTAGTTCAGGCCAGTGACCGAAAAAAGACATCTCGCAACATAAATTAATTTTATTTGCTGCTTCCAAACAAGACTCTCCAAAATTTTCTCAGCCGTGGCATCACTCACACGGGGCCTATTACCTACAAAGTAAAATACGTAAAGTTTAAACGTAATAAAGAGAGTACTGCAGCAAAAAACGTTTTTCTCTCTGTAGAGCCCCAAGAGAGCGCACGAGCATACTGCCGTATTTTTGTAGTCATTGAAACCCAATGTCCATTATATTGGACATTGTCAAATATGCAACGCATGCAAGAAAACTACCGCATTTTTTGCTCAAATATGAATTTTTTTGTGTGCTTCAACCTCTTACGAACACAAATCAATGCTTAAATACGCTTTAAGACATCCAAAACTGAATCTAAATCCACTTACTTCTTAGGCGGCAGCCGTAAAAGCCGTTCGCGATCAACCCCGCCATTTCGAGTGCTCTTGAGAGGCGGGAAACACACCGACTTTGACCATATTCACTAGATGGCAGCACGGGTCCCACAAGCAGTCGAGAAAACGCTTTCGCGGAGGAGGCAAGCGCTTTGAAAGCCGCGGTGCGGTGTGTTACAATGTCCAATATATTGGACAAATGTTCCATTGCCAGGTCTCAGGAGGATATGCGTAAACTAGAGAGCTAGTGACTGAGTTTTAGTCTTGTGCAATCCATAATACATACCCTTGATTAGCAATTCCTAGTTATCCAGTATTTGGTGGGTTCTAGTTCACGTCGTTGATCTTACGCTAGAAGGAATGTGATATTGTACTTTGCAACGTGTACCTAGCTCAAGTGCTCGTTTGTAGATACGTGGTATTACCGTTGCACTACGGATGAATTGAGGAAGAAACAAAGATGTCGAAGTGCAGTATTGAGCGTGATAGCAGAGCACCTCGAAACGAACTAGCGCAAAAGAAATGGACTGCTGGTATTTACGAGCACCAAATCACGCGATATTAGAAAAAGACAATTGGTACCAAATACATGCCGCAAGTGGTTCACAGGTATAATAGTTCTATGTCTTGAATGTATACAACGCAATTAAACTTAGAGGCTGTAGCTCATTATTTGAGTCAAGGAAAAAGAAACATGGGGCCAAGATTCCTTCCCTTACTTTTGTTCATTTCAATGTCTACAAGCAATACTTTATTTCAAATAAAGTCCGTATGCAACTTTTTCGTTGACTGGCCTGCTCTTCGCATCCTAATCTTCTTCCTTTTATCTTCCGACTTCTTCCCACTTCCAGATTTCGCTCGTAGAATCCCTTGGTAAAACTGTTGGGGTAAGTGCAAACGCCTAATGATATACCGCGTTGTTGTTTCTGGCTTCCATTAAATATCAGCGTGTCAATCTCCATAATATAAACAGTTATGCGTTTTGGTAGCTACCACAATAGACTACGTAGTCGTGGAGATAAAGGCACGCGTGTACGTAACTGAGCCAATGAAGCTTCGAAAGCTACAACGTATATCGTACTGGCAAGTTTGTTTGAAGATATGAAGCGTGATGCAGAACACAGCCGAAAAATGTAGGCGTGCGAGTCGGTTGACACAGCACTATAATAGATAAGCACTCGTTCTATCTTATACTGCGCTCAGTCCGCTCCACCGGGCTATTTTGTTCCTCACAAGGAAAGTACGCCGAGAGCGCTGTACTGATCGGGCCATTGCCGATTTGTTGTTGCAAGATTCGGTATTCTGCTTTTTCGAGGGCTCTCTTTAATAATGCCAATAATCCTGCAAATTAATCATGAGACAGATATTTTAAAATAATATGGGCGGTAGAACATTGTAAGGAGAAAAACAACTCCAGATATTACAGTGGTGTCATACATGAGACAAAAAAAAAGCAGCAGGGCTTTTAAATTTGGGAAAACACTTATTCAAGTCATACGTTGTCTTTGCCTTATCTGGATATGGTGTCTCGATATCGGTAGACGCCTAATTGAAAACAAGGTAAATGAGTGCTTCATCTAACTTTATAAGTTAGTCACATATTGGAAATGCTTCATATTTCACGAATAATAAGTAACGTACTTCGGTTTATCTTTCCTCTCGTGATGATATGAAACAGTGTCCTCGTCAAGGACCTCTTGACCAACACGCCGCAAGATACAGTAAGCGGTCTTCTGTGCGACATCGCCAGACTTTTGTCAACCGTTCTTGGACAGATTCCCGGCGGTGGCATTTTGAGCAAACCAATTGAACAAATGTGTGAGTATGGCGTGCGATGATTTCTTTCCTGCGGGAGATGTGTAACTTCCGGTTATAGAAAGTTCCAATTCCAAGAGAAGAAACATCCCGCGAGATATGTGAGAGTACCGAAGTGTGGTTCAGTGACAGTTATAGCAATCGAAAAGTCAGTCATGTGCCCTTTCAGGGCAAGAACAGCAGTACCGCTTATCACGTAGGCGTTTGTGCCAAAAAATTGTCACTGCTGGATTACGTTTTCCAATTTTCTGCGCTGCGAGTATGACTGTCATTGGACTCTATGTTCTTACAAGTTATTACAGACACCGCCGGCAGAAATTACGCAAACCTTAAAACACTCTCATTTCTTCCTTCAGAAAAACACTATATTGTAATGCTATATTATTTGTAAGGCCGAAGGCACTTGTTGAGGTGTTTCGTTTCTAGTGCGTCAGATATGGTAAAACCGGCGCTGTGTGCGTGGAAAGTAGAAATTGCGCTCTGGTTTATGAACTGTTAAGTTTATTTTTAAACTTATACGGAACATTCGAGGCTCGTCTGCAGGTTTATACCTGACGAAAGAATGGCCTTCCGTGATTAGTGCAGCTTAGGCTTGGTGTGGCCTCACAATCTACTTAAACACAAGAGGAAAACGACTAATGAAGTCAATGATAGCGTGCTAGATGGGGGCAGCGTGTGAAGTGTTTTGTTTGAAACTAATTTACTAGATAAGTAGGAATTAAAGAACATAAAAAACAGTCACAGTTTCACCGCAGGAGTGAAGCAATGAATGCGATAGCAACAAATTGTAATGTTATACGAAGCGAGGCTGGCAGCTAACTCTTTTGGATCCGATCTCACGCAACTCTAGAAAACGCTGGTTTAAGAGCATACGGCCGCTCCAGGGACACTCTGCTCACCACATTCTCTTCGCGTTGAGAGCGCAGCACGTAGAAGGGTACACCGGCCCCCCGCTGTCGGCCGCCGAGAAGGGGAGATAACGCGCGCCCCCGCGACGACCGCGCTCGTAAAATTGAAGGTCGCTCGAGTACCCCCCCCCCCACCCTCGCGTCTTTTCACGCTCACGAACGACGGGCGGGGCCGGTTATATATATACATATATATATATATACCGGGAATGACGGCGAAAAGCAGCCGAGAGTGTCCATATAATTGCTATCGCTATAATATATAGATACATATACATATACGGGGGGATGACGGCGGCGGCCAACCGAGAGTGTCCATATAACACTCTCGGCCAGCCGAGATTAGGACACTCTCGGCCAGCCGAGAGTGTTCCATATAATTGCTATCGCAATAAAACAACCTGCCATCGGTCAGGAACAAACCCAGAACCTTCGTATTAAGCGTCCTATACTCTACCAACTGAAGCGTGGCAGGGGTCACTGGATGGTGCACGTTACAACCGTTACAGGCACGGTCCCCGCGGATGGCAAGCTCCCTGGCGATACTTAGGCCCGTATTCACAAACCAACCTCGGCGTTACCTCACGTTTTGCTCAAGTTTCTGCACTCTCTACATGCGTTATAAGACCTCAAAAAAGGTAACATGGTTAAAGATAACAACAAGATTGGTTCATGAATACTGGCCTACTTTGTTCATCAAGCTCAATAAAGGCTTAAGAGCGTTGAGGAAAACTTGAGGCAAGCATGAGGTTGGTTTGCGAATACGGGCCTTAGTCTGCACATCCGTCGACTTCGCTCTTGTCTCCCAGCTGCAAGAGCAAGCCAGATGACAGGGAGAGAATGGGTAAACCCAAGTGGGTGATAGGGAAGCCTTATGTAGCGAGTTCATCTTGGTAGAGAAATGGTAGTGACGTGGTGAGGGTGAGGCCGAGTAGAGATTAGTAGAGCATAGGCGAAGCTATGGTGGGAGTGGAGCAGGTAGTGTGGAGAGGAGGACCGGCTGATAAAAATTCTCGAGAAGGTGCGGGTTGCTGCTGTGTACGCCTCGCATTCTTTCTGGAATGATTGGCAATGACCAAGCTAACACTGATACCACTATCTCTTTTGTTTAATCAGCATTTGAGACCTTAAGGTAGTTGAAGTTGCGCATAAATTTTTCGTCGCCTTTCCTTTCCCTTTGTCTAATAATAATAATAATAATAATAATAATAATAATAATAATAATAATAATAATAATAATAATAATATATCTAGGGTTTTATGTTTTTAGAACCTCGGTATGATTATGAGGCCCGCCGCAGTAGACTCCTCCAGAAAATTGCGACCATCTGGGGTTCTTTAACATGAACCTACTATGTGTAAGAACGCGGGCCCGTAGCATTTCGCCACCGTCTAAATGTGAGCGTCACGGCTGGTATCACACCTGCGACTTTCGGGTTCTGCAGCAGAGCTAGCAATTGACAAGTGTGTATAAAACTATCTCTTAGCTGCACCGCCAATCTACAAACGCAACTAAAGCACGACACGGATTTCTTTGTTTTTTTCGCTTTCTAATTGGTCATCTTGTTATCGTTCTTAAAGGAAATAACCACGCTTGTTGACCCGATCCCCCTTGAATCTCTCATTACATAAAGGTTGAGAACATTTTATAACCTGTAGACATTAAGCACTTTTTTTTTCCTTCTGTTTCAGGCAAGTCCAATTAACCACCGGAAGCCCCACTTTCAAGCTGGCGCACTTCAGTGTGTTACACGAAGTTCATTGCCAATAAAAAGGGCCAAGAAAAGCTGCTGCTTGGTTCACTTCCACATTATTAACACATTTCTTGCCTCGAATGCAAGGACCAGGATGGAGATACCTATTTGCTTACACCACAATAATTTCACGAGCAATGATAAAAATAATAACTATTAGAGATGTCAATTATTGTTAGGCATAATGTTTTAGAAGAAGAGCTGTAGCTTGAGAGAAAAGCTTAAGGAACAAGGCTACCCAGTAATATTACAGTTCTCTCTTAAAATATCTTGAGGTCTTAAAAACACGACCAAATCAACTGCAAGTAATTTTGCCTTCCACAAACGGCTCGGTTCTCAACCGCACAAACTTAGTCTTCGAGGTGAAGCTTATGTCGATGCGGCAAGTAAGGTGATGCCCAATCCACAAGAACTAGCAGGCGAGCGAAGTATCTGGAGCTAAAGTGTATGGAACGAAGTATCTGGACACTGTTGTTGGCTTCTAGAAAAAAAAAAAACGCCAGGCCTGCGCAGAACGCGCAGCACATCCACAGCGAAAGCTGGGAGAGCGGCCTTTAGCCTCTTTTAAACACTCTTGGGGCAACTACTACAAGCCCACTTGCATAGTACCCACTACGCAATAAATCATCATAATTTTTGTGTAGAGGGAAGCGTCTACTATGCCATTCTTCGTCATTCTTCAGAAAAGCGCGGTGCCCGCTACACTCGTGTAATTAATTATGTGCAGTTTGTTGATGCTGTGGCTGACGACGATTAAGAATTATGCCTCAGGCTTTTGTAATGGGTTGGAGCATTGAACGACCCACTCGTTACGCAATTCGCATTGTGTGACGCCTGGTTCTTACTTTACTGCTCTAAAACGCTTTACAACACACGTTAACGCGATTCCTTACCCAATATGAAGCCTGCGTAGGGTCAGTTTGCAGCGCAGTTTCAAGCAGTGGCGTAGCTCAGTGGTAGAGTGATGGGCTGCCACGCAGAAGCACCCGGGTTTGATTCCAATTCTAACTTAGACGTTTTTTTATTTATTTAGTTTTTTCTTATTTCGTGCGATATTGGTTACGGACACCGGCGGCGGCGGCGGCGGACAACTACGGCGCAGAAACGACCCTTGTTGTGATCTCATAACAGCTTTCGCTGTAAAAACTGGTGAGCTCTTAGAGAAGCTGCGCGAGCTAAGTATCTGGAGCTAAAGTGTCTGGAAGAAGTATCGCGACACTTTTGTTGGCATCGATAAAAAAACTGGTGAGCCCTTAGAGAAGCGGAGCGAAGTAATGTGGCTAATAATTGATGCTTCAGGTGCTGCTAACTTCCATTTTTAAGAAGGACACCTGCAGTCATACAGGACACTAGGGGTGGCTATTTTCTGGCTGCATACAGCCGATTCTGGACTACACGAGACGCTTATACAACAAAACGACCTTCACAACAAGGGATTATTGTCGGCCAGGTTATATATACCACGAGAGTTACGTTGAGTGACAATTAAAATGAAATGACCCGTATGGCTATATGCCGCTACTTATCAGATTACCGCTTCTGGTGTTGGTAATAGCCATGTTGCTGTTGGCATCGTTACGCAACTATAAACAACTGGTTATACAAAACATATGCGAGTGTTCAATATATGTCTATGCGTACAACGTTTGTACATATCTTTAGCGTGATTTGTAACGTATCGCTCAATAAAAAAATTACACCACAGTCACCTTCCCTCCGCATGCCTCGCATAACGTTGATTCTCACGGTACGTGGGATCCGGCAGAATTTTTTCGTATTGCGAATACAAAATGTCGGCATTAAGTTCTGTTCACCTATGACTTGTGGTAACCACTTATGCATCGCAATTAATGGAACAACATTGCGTCAGACATTATAATGTGGAAAATGTTTATCTAAGGGGACCAGTGACCAAAAATATGCAAACGTGGCGGAAAGTGATAACGGAAAGGAATCAAATGCGCTCATAGCGTTTTCTTGTGATAAGATCGCTAAGCGATTAAACAATGTCTCAAGTTTAATGCTCTTCTATAGTAGCACTCACTCGTAAAGACTTCGAGACTACCAGAAGTAACACCAGTTTCTCAATATCGTGCTTTAAACATTCCGTGGGAATACCTGCGTTGTCATTGTAAAAAATTGGTGCGAGACTTGCATCAAGTGCCACATGATATATTTTCACAGGAAGGCAAAACAATTCAGCATAAACTGCAACTTGGGTACCAGTATATAAATGCAAAAAGGCTGCGGTTATGTATAAAACGCACCATTAGCAGAAGGTCAACCCATGGCGAACGTTTCCTTTGTATGCCTGTTTGATCTCATCGATAGGGAAACCAAGGACGAGTTACCTATTCCGGTATAGTATGCATATCACATTACTATTTGGAATAACAATGTGACACGCATACTACTCGCCTTCAGGTACGTGCACGACTAGAATTTCCCTGTAATGACATCTGATCATCGTAAATCAACATTTCAGCGTGCTTAACGATGAAATGCATGTTATCCATCTTCAAAGGATAGCGCGCACTTACTACGGGGACCAAGGGAGAGGAACACGACAACACAAG
Source organism: Rhipicephalus appendiculatus (assembly GCA_030522465.1). Lineage (NCBI taxonomy): Eukaryota > Metazoa > Arthropoda > Arachnida > Ixodida > Ixodidae > Rhipicephalus > Rhipicephalus appendiculatus. Next base: position 229,465 of record JALIZH010014057.1, on the reverse strand, counting down.
CGCTAACCTTTCAACTAAAGTTTAATCAAGGAAAAACGGAAGAAAAGAAACTAACACAGAGAGTACCACGCATGCGTACCGCGCAGAAAAGCATAACTAAACTATACGTCACAGATCACTTCAAAGCATAACATCATGGTGAGGTGATAACACATATCTGTTGACCCTTGCAAGGCGCTAATCGGTGTGGCCAAGAAAATATAGTTTGTTGTCTGTTAGAGCCAATGACGTCGACTCACACGTCTATATCCTTCTTTTTTGATTTCGAAGGCTTCACAGATCTGTCATGGTAAAGGGCCCCTAAACCACTCCGAATTCAAAGATCAGATAGTGGTTTCTTTCTTGCCTTCACTGCCCTTCCTACAGGTGCCCTCTCCTCCTTGCCACTTATTTGTTCGTAAAACATGTGGGCAATGTCAGCACTGAGCGTTGAGCCTGTCAGGATTTCGCGCTTTTTCGGCTACACGCTGTTATCTCCGCTTGCGCAGTCGAAAACAGGCAAAACGAAGGGAAATAAGGTTTATCGGTCACGATAGTCAGGCGAGACAAGGGAAACGGACGTGCGGCTGCATGGCAAAGCAGGGTAGGCGACAATTCACATCTGATATCCCTCGTATATTGACTAATCAAGAGCTTAATTCATCGTGACGTCACGCCAATAGACTGGTGGCGTCGCGAATTGTACCGAAAAAGACGGGACGCCAGGAGGGAATAACGCGCTCGTTCTTGGTGTTTTTGGAGGCTGTATCATCATCATCATCATCATCAGCCTGACTACGCCCACTGCAGGGCAAAGGCTTCTCCCATGTTCCGCCAATCAACCCGGTCCTGTGCTTTCTGCTGCCACGCTTATACCCTGCAAACTTCTTAATCTCATCTGCCCACCTAATTTTCTGTCTCCCCCCTCACGCGTTTGCCTTCTCTTGGAATCCAGTCAGTTAACCCTTAACGACCACCGGTTATCCTGCCTACGTGCTACGTGCGCGGTCCATGTCCATTTCTTCTTGTGATTTCAACTATGATATCCTTAACCCTGAGGCTGTATAGGGGCCCTTTAATGGCCGTCACACTTTCGCAGGCACACAATACAACCCCCAGCCCACTCCAGTTTGTATAAACAGAGGGGCTCCCAGATATGAGACGGCTTGTGGTACAGTAATTCTTTCTGAATGAGCTCTTTCGTGAAGCCCACGTTGCGCGCATCTCAGGTGTTGTTTATCCATCCTGCACGTCCCGAATTTCCCACCTGGAAAGATCTTGGGTGCATGGTCTACAAGTACATCAGCCCAGAAGGCCACACGAGCCCTTCTACAATTCCTTGAAGGCCACATCGCTGAGCGACCGCCTGTGAAACCCTGCACTGTGTGTGTCGTGTGCAATGTGCATCTCCGCATCTCCTTCTCTCTTTCTCTCTCTCTCTCTTTTACTCCCTTATTCCCCTCTTCCCCACGTGTAGGGTAGCAAACTGGACGTGGTATAGTTAACATCCCTACCTTTCCTATATTCATTCGCTCTCTCTCCCACCTGGAAAACAGTACAGTGCTTTTGCTGCACGCTTTACAGCTGAAATGTTTCTGCGTTGTGAAAGTCGAACCCTCCAATGTGAAAGTATAGTGAGGAAAGTCGAATGCTCGCTGGCAGGGGAGCTGAATTTCAGAACACATCCCCGCTCATTGTCTTACGAATCATATTGGACATACTGAGCACACTATCATACTGCCTATAAGCTTATATTTTGCGCCACATAGGCACATAGCTTCAATTAATGAGTTCCTGCCCCTTAATAAGACTACATACAAACAGAGTTTGTATCACCAAGGACAGTCATATTTTGTAATGAAGCTTCATATCTACTGAATATATTCTTTTGAGCCATGCTTTTTTCTCTCGTCAAGTTAAAAGTTTTTTTTTCCACGACTGAAAAAAGCTGAAAAGGTACCTCTACCTGTATAGCCACCAATCGATATCTTCCCAAGCAAACAAGTCTGGGGTACAGTTGCGGAATTACACTGATTTTTTAAAGACGATAGTCTTTCTTGGGATACTTCGTCGCAGAAATTTAGTTCTGTCTGTCTGTCCCTCGATTCAGCCACCAGGCCAAAGTTTAACCACTTTCTGAACGCCCATTCATCTTGCACAAGCGGCTGCGTTCATACTTGTGAACATTGTCGATCAAAAAGCAAATGTTACGCATTACTGAGGCGCAACATCAATACGTTAGTATTAAATGGTGTGTTTCTTTATTAGAAAATACGTAGATACGTAATTTTAAAGACCCTAGTGTTTCTTAGGCGGCGCTGAAAATGCGACGCTATGCACGAAAAACCTGGCAGTGGCGCTGGGTTCTGCACAAGCTCGTGTTTCCCGATGCTACTGCCAGATGGCGTCCATATCTCACGCAGCGCCTCCTCTATATTATCAATGCCAACAAGATGTGGCCGATTCAACGTAGAGGAGGCGTTGTCTGAGGCAAGGCAAAACATAATAGTACGGCTGGCAGAAGACTATCGTCTTTCGACGACATTTGCAGCGAAGGACGCAGATACGCGGCCAATTTTTTTTTGGTATCCATAGGGTGGTCTTCTACGTGTTCCAGCTCTGCTTTGTCAGCCTCTGAATGACCAGACACTGCTGCGCCCCAATAAATATCCAGTCTGAACAACCTCATGTCTGGACAAAAAATGAAAGCCGTACTCCACAATGTGTAAAACTAGTGCAACAACTTCTGCATTTCTTGACTGGTACGTCGCTTTTAGGCATGCCCATTCACAGTACTCCTACTCGCTTTAGGAAGTTCAAATGGCTCTAGCCAAGTTCGTGGGCAGCCCGACGTTTCGGGACCGATTCTGTCCCTTCCTCAGAGGGGGAGTGTGTTGGTAAAGCTTCCGTCATATCCACGCACAAGAACCGGTCTTCTCGGAAAGCAATGTGAACATTAGCATTGTTCCTTTAAGGATGGATGCAGATGCTGCGCTGCATGGTAGTACTCGTATGAAATAAAACTTGTCAAGACAACATCTCACGTCACTTAGAAGAAGCAATCGAGAGCGCAGTGCAAAACACAGTGTGTACTATCACATGGTCTTCGAAAGTAACGAAATTTCATATAGAAAATGACAGAACGACGATGTAAAATTAGAACCCTCCGACGACGTGCTGAACGAGGGTATTACCGGAGGCTGATTTTTTCAAAATCTAAAAGCGGCAATGGCCTCTTCGCAGGAAGGACAGTCATTCTACCTATTTTATTCGACTGCCTGCCTTCACTTCTGAGATGTTAATTTCTTTCATTTAATTACTGTCGTAATTGCTGTGTCTGGTCGTCTTACGAAGTCTCCCACCATTAACAAGTAATTATGAAGGCAGCGAGCAAATATTCCATTTCCTTTGTTTTCTGATGATTTTCGGGACACGTTTCTTGAAACGTCCTGTGCACTAGTTTTAACATTCTTTCTCTGTTCGTCTCACTTCTGTCTGCCCGCTACGGTGGCCAAATAGTTATGGCGCTCGACTGGTGACCCGAAGGTCGCACGGATCGTCTTCCGACCGCGGCGGTTACACTTTAGGTGGAGGAGAAAAAATTCGAGGCCCGTTTACTTAGATTTAGGTGCACGTTAAAGAACTACATGTGGTCGACATTTCCGCAGCCCTCCACTACGGCATCGCTCATAACCATATCGTGGTTTTGGGACGTAAATCCTTAGATATTATAAATACTTCCCTCGATTTTGCACCAACACCCCTTCTCCTGTGCACTACTGTTGATGTGTCTACAGTAAAGCGACTGCGATGGGGTGCACTTTCATCTTCTATTTCCCAGTAAAAAATTGATTTCTCTTTGTTAACATCGAATACTATTTCTCACAAAACTTTTATGAATATTCAGAACCCGGAAGCAAGTGGCCGATCGGATAGGCATGGAAGCGAAGTAAGAGTATCACCCGTTGCTCGTGACACTAAAAGCCACAACCAAATTGTAAAAGCAACAAAATTAGGTGGGCTGGTGAGATTAAGAAGTTTGCAAGGTATAACGTGGCAGCAGAAAGCCCAGGACCGGGTTTATTGGCGGCACACTGGAGAGGCCTTTGCGCTGCAGTGGGCGTAGTCAGGCTGATGATGATGATCATCATCATGTGGGCACGGAAGAATAGGCGTGCGCATGGGTCCCCATAAGGAAGCATTGGCTCCGCCCCTCTCCGCTGGAGGGCATACCACCCCACCCTCCCCCGTGGACGAGTTCGAAGAAAACAAACTTTGCAGTGGAGGCAAAAATAAGAAATGAAATTGAAGTGAAGACATGCTTGCCACAATACCCTGCCTTTGGTTCCCGACTTCCGAGGGCAATGTTGGGCAGTAAACTGCCCTCGGAATGCAACTTCAGTTGTCCTTGGCCGCCACTATGCACCTCTTTGGCCAAAACCTTGCACTCCTTGACCAAAACCTTGCAAGGAATTTCGGGACAGGGACGGTGGATCAAATGCATGGCACCGGTGATTAAGGGGGAATGTGACCCCCCCTCCTCTGACTCCTCGTGCACAGGCTTCTCTTAAAGACAAAGACGTAGGTGTCACTTTTGTTTAGTCGTAAAGAGCCGTTGTACAAACAGGGATGTAGCTGAACTAGTTATATCTTAAAGGAATTGGAGAACATGAATGTGTCCATTGTTGCTATAAAAATTTGACGTTTTGTTCACGCATTTGGCTTCATTCTAGCAGAAAACTGTAGACAGCGATATGCCACTGCTAATTAAGGATGCTGATGTATTCGGTCCGCAGCCTTAGATAGTGGTCCTGTGTCTAAGCATCTTTTTCCGCTCCTCAACCGACATCGGAGAGAGTGAGAAGCGCATCTTTGAACTGCCGCAATTCAGGCCTGCGAATAGAGGCCCTACCCTTTTTCCATAATCCTAGTGGTTTTACTAGTGGTTGGTACTCATTCTCGACAGATAAATCCAGATTTTCTCACTGACTTTAGAATGTGCCAATGCGTTTTACCATGCGCACCACACACCTGCCGCGGTGACGTAGTGGTTAGAGTGTGAAGTTCAGTCCGGAAAGTCACGGCATCTAGTACCGGCCGTGGCGGCCGCATTTCAATGGAAGCGCAATGATAAAGGCCTATGAACTTATATTTAAGTGCACGTTAAAGAACACCAGATGTTCTACATTTCCCGAGCCCTCCACTTCTGAGTCCTTCTCAATCATAAGTGGGTTTTGGGACGTAAAACCTTAATAACAATATTATGGCTCGCTACATCAGTAACCATGACATGAGTATGTTATAAAGAGGGAGTGCTAATGATGGTACTCATATGTTCTCGATAATTTCGTAGGATGAAGTGACATACAACCAGGCAGATGCCTCTGTAAAAGAAAACAAGTATTTTATGCCCATGACTAACCAACGTTTCTATCAGCGTTTTTTCACTCTAAAAAAAACAGTACACTCGAATTGAGCCTGTATATACATATTCTGCAAATTATATTTGTCCGGTTTCCTATGCGAAACTTAGTAATGCGACGTGTGTGTGCGTGTGATTTTGTAATAGGCGGTTGACGGACGCGCTTAATTGCCTTGATACATTTACAGTGATGAGAGAATCATTTTGCGTGTCTTGAATAAAAAAAATCATGAGTTGTGCTGTGTGCTTGGTATGACTGCAATATTGGGGTACTTGCGCGATCGAGTGCATGGTATGGAGTATTTGCGCGCAACGCAATACGGACGCTATCTTTTCCTATTCATGCCGGAAGGTTGTAGATATTGCTATCCAACAACTGCTTTGCATGATCAGCTAGACATCTTATACACGCTAACGTCTGCTGACAGTAGGCGTTTTCATGCGGTCTGGGTTGTTCTGCGATTTATCTTATCTTGCCTCTCCAGAAACGGTGCAGATAATACGGGTTATCTGGAAGAGCGAGAACGAATGTCACAGAGCACATGAACTTGCTTGAAAGCATTAAACGTATTACCTAAAATAGCTCGATGGAAAGTGTAGACGTCTGGGAGAGCTATCGCGGTATCGTAGAGGCTTGAAAGGCCACTTGTCGCATATTATCTTGCTCTCGACCCTGTCCGTTGTGCATCTCACTCATGACAAAGGAAATACGGTCAGAGCGCAATACTCAGGAGGACTTTCGACAAGTTGTTGATCAATAGTTCCACATTAAGCAATTACAACGATGCATGTGGAACCCACGTGCCCGGAAACAAGATATGATTATGAAACCCCCCCACTGTGTGCAATTCCAGATTAATCTGGACAACGTGGCGTTCTTCGACGTGTACCTAAACTCAATCATATGAATGTTATTGAATTTTGTCTTCATTGAAATGGTGTTTCCGTAGAAGATAGCCAGACCCATGCTTTCGTGATTTGAAGCAAAAGTCCACATCCAATGAAATATTCCACATTGACTTGTCAATTGAATGCGAAGTTCTATAAAATGGGAGCCTTTGAAAAGCGGGATCTTGGTGTGTGACTCGGTGGAAAAACGGCGTGTCGTCTGAAATACAAGGGCTGACTGCTTACTCTTTCCGTGTGATGTGTGACGATTATCTGTTACTTTGTTAATCCACATTTACATTCAAAATTACATAATGACTGTTGAAGAACCATTTCGCCTGTCAACACCAAGAAGCGCTGTAGTGACTGCCCTGAATTTTCTGCTATTGAGGAAGTAAATGTGTATATTGCGATTTCCTTGCGCGGAGCTCGAAAGAAACAGATAAGCCACATGCAAAGGTAAGGTTATCGTCTAGTTCAAGTGAGATAACTTGCAGGCTTCCACAACAAAATGCTGCGGCGAGGCGTCTCATTCAAATTTCGTCACTTTGTTGTCACTGGTAGTCCAAGTTCGACGTAACGGAGTATCCGCTGTCGTGCGTGCCGGGCACGGTCAGCTTCGATATTGCCATTAGCATTTAAAGAGTAGATACCTGAAGATACGCGCAACTTTCGCGATTTCTAAGATATTTTGTGTCATGAAGTTTGGCACCCTACAACATTCCCACAAAAAAAACAGCTGCATTGAAGGCCTGACCACACGTACGCGTTGCAGCGCATCAGCGCGCGCCCTCTCTCTATAGAGAGAGGGCGCGCGGCTACGCGTAGCTGCACGCCCACTTTCTCTATAGTGAGATGGCTCGGCGCCGCGTCAAAAAGCCACACGCTGACGCCCAGCAACGCGTACGTGTGGTCAGGCCTGAAGTCAAAACCAGGTAGAACATTAGAGGAAGATGAAATTTTGAAGCGATCTGAATCTTGAAGCAAATGCATGCACTAAGGCACGCCGTTGCAGTCATGAGCAAGAGATGTCCGCTTGTCGAAACGGTGGCTCCAGTGTCACCCCGCATTCCAAGGATTTTAATTTTCTTAAGTCACGGCAAGGTTACTTTAGCGGCAGCAATATAGTTTCGCCTCGATGTAGAGCTCTTGTGTGAAGACGATGGGAGTGCGACTATCCTAGCATTTCTGATGAAAACTGAGCATATAAACAAAAACAAAAACAGCATGGACATGTAATACACTAAGCATTTCACCTTTGAAAAAAGTTATTCTGGAGATTACTTGGAAAGGCACCTGTGCTCTCTTCTAGAAAGAGTGATTATGGGTGTTACTTTATTCCTTGAAGTATAGTTTGTGAGCAGCCGCTTCAATGACGCGGACAACGCATATATATAGAAGCATACAAGTTAGTTGTACTTAGGTTACGCGCGCGACATTGTTTGTAACAACATTTATATAATACTTTTTCGTTACATACCGACACCCACGTTGTTTTCTAGTGGACTTCTGCCTTTCAAACATTCAATGGTAAACATTTGCTCCAAAAGAGTGAAAATGTGCAAATATTTTCAGAGTTCCACGCACTCAAGAGGGTAAGAAGCCTATATTACAGGATGCGATTAAACTACAGTATCGTCTTTTTCATTAGGTAATCCTGACATTGTTTAGAACAGAACAGGATATTTCCTAACCACGAAAGTAGTCGTCTGAGATCACGCCATCAGAAATGAACTGCTGTGGCTGTATGAGCCACTGGAACCCAGCAGATACAAAACGTACTCACGTCCATGATTAAACAAACATGTTCAGGAATAATATTTGTTAGATACGTACTATTTTATTTTTAAATGCATGATTATTATTATTATTATTATTATTATTATTATTATTATTATTATTATTATTATTATTATTATTATTATTATTATTATTATTATTATTTCATGTCGTTATTATACAGTTTCATGCATGCGCATTTCAGTCGGTAAGTAGATATTACAAATAGATTCATAGCTTCGGGAGGTTTGAAAGATCCCCGAGTCTCTTAACAATGCCCAATAAGAGATAGAGTGTTCCTGTCCTGCTAAGGCAAAGACTAGGTTAATTATAAAACTTAAATGTTGCTGTTCCCCACGAAAGTATTTTGTTCGGATCAGTATTGGTTAACGCGAACTCGAACAAATTTGCGAACACATCGGCGTTTCTTGAGGGAAACCAGCAACACAAAGAGACTTGTTGAGGAGTAGCTGTCCGGAACAATTACCCTCCTTTAACTCGAAGCGCTTATGACGACAATCGCTACGTATGCTTGGCTTTAATCTAAGGTTTCATCGGGCCCATGGTAAGATGGAGAAGGTCCGGCTTCACTTTCGGGAAGTAATTTACACCACGGCATTTTCTTTTTAAACAGCCTTGCACAAAGTACGCGCATACCGTAACCATTGAAACACTTGTACGGCATCAAAATTTCGAAATGTTTGAAGTTTTCTGATGTGTTCACTTCTTCCTGTGGCTCTATACCTTGTCCTGCAGAGACCTTTTATTCCGTTTCCACGAAATAAAGCGAATGCTTCGTAGCAGTGTTATAATTGTTTTGCACTAGGGGGGCAACACATACGTGTAAGGTACGATATGTTTTATTGCCATAGGAATTATATGTACACTCTCGGCGGATTTTTGCCGTCGCCGTCACCATCATGTCCCGGATATATATATATATATATATATATATATATATATATATATATATATATATATATATATATATATATATATATATATATTAAAGGCACAAAGAAAAATAAATAAGAAGAAAAAAAGTCCGAAGCACGCGACCGGGGATTCGAACCCAGAGACATCGCTCCACAACACGCCGCCTTAGACAATTATACCACGCGCCATGGTTGCGCCGGCACATTAACGGCAAGCTATTTATGTGAACTATTTACCGCTGGCGGTACGCAGATCTCGGAGGAGCTTGAGCGTGTTTTCTACCACGCAACGCTCCTACATTTTCTTTCAGTTTGAAAACTGCCCCTGAGACGCGCACGAAAAAGTGGCCCCTTTCTGTACCAACTCGTGATGTAGAAAGAAAAAAAATCTACGCATCTGCACAAAGCACTGGGGGATCGTTCTTACCGTAAATCACCCGTGACATTGCCTACTCGCGCATGTCAAATGAGTGGCAACGCGCGTGTACAGTATATACAATGTGTTTTTGTCGTTGAGCCGCCGCTTCCCGCGCCCTCGCCGCCGGAGTAGCAGCTTGTTGTCGGCGTTGCCGTTTTGCCTTTCGCGGGCGAGAGCGCTTTCACGATCGTTTTCATCCATGGCAGAAAGAGAATGCGTGGTGTGGAACGGACTTATTCTTCATCGTCATCAGCGTCATCGTTATCGTCATGACGTATAGTGGGTACTTTGGATGTGCTGTGCCGTGATGGCAGAAAGAGAATGTGTGGTCTGGAACGCGGTTATTCTTGATCGGCATCAGCGTCATCGTCATCTCCGGATAACGGACAAGCCTAGACCCTAGGGAGCTTCGCCCCTAAAAAAGAATACCGGGAACAACTTTGGGTCAGACGCCACCACGTGGAAGGAAACGCAGAGTGGCCACTCCATGCGCCGCAGTTTAATATAAATATAAATATCTAAGGCGTCAGGTTCTGCATTGTCGACACTTGCAGCGCGTGGCTCAAACACTAAGACGTAACAACTGCGACAGTTGGTAGTTCGTGCTTGTCCTGTGTATGCCTGCGCGTTCTTGTCGAGCGTCCGTCTTAGTGCTTCAGTGGCGCGCTACAAGTATCGCGCTGCTTGTCGTTCTTCGTGTGATATTCCAATTTCTTGCTATCGTATTCATGGGTTCGCCCTTGCGGCGAAAGTGTGACTTTTTTATTTTGCCGGAGTAATGCGCCCAGGGATTAAGACGCGCGCCTCATATTTTTGGAGCCTCCAGTGGCCTATTTCATTGACAGTGGGCCTTACAGGAAGAGCTACGTACCGCCCCCTCTGGTTAGTGGACGATACCTATGCAGCAGCCAAATGTGCTCTTGCTGTTCCATTGCATGCGAGCAATGGGCGTGCAATTAAGACGTGAACGTTTGAAATAGCTTGACGCAACACTTAACGTTTGTAAAAATGGCTCACTCACCTTTGTATCTATTCTAACAGAAACACAATGCATTATTGCCTTATGAACAGGTTTCTGTGCAGTGAAATCCACAGATAAGGAAATCTGAACTTCCTTAACACGTGCCGTGTGCCTTGCTACGCACACGTGCTGCAAATTGAGACACCATACTCCACTTTCAAACAATACCAAGAAACATAGTTGCTGCGCTGTATAGCGAAAAATGACTGGAGAGTGTTCCATCATCATTCAGGAAAGTTCCTGATGCATAGTGATAAAGCCGGGGAACGGAAATTTCATGATTCCCACCAGCATTTGAGCAGGTGAATGCCCGCTTCTATGTAGAGCTCGGCTACACACTCTCTTGCTCACTTTTTCATATCCATTTCCTTGCATTACGAGGAAGGTAGAAACACCCTGACTGACATATTATCTCCTCTGCTTCATTACGACTACCATTACATTGACGTAAGCGACCATAATGAATCATGGTTCTTTGATAAGTCTACACTGGGAAGAGCAGCCGTACCCAGCTGTGAAATATCAGTACATTTAACTGCAACCATAAGGCTCTCACATATATAAATTTGCAACTGTTGTGTCGGCAAATAAAAGGTGATAACGAATATTCTGGCTATCTTGCGCACTTTGCCGTTCTCCAGTGGAAGGATGTCCAAAGCTATTTTCTTGTTAGCTCTCTGCCTTCTCACTGCCCCATTGGTGGCGAGCTTTAGCGATGGTACGTGTTTTTTCCTGTTTGATATCTTGCTTTTTGTATCCGAAAAAAAAAACATACGATGACTGGTGAAAAATAACTCTCTCATGCACGGGGTGCCCTACCATGAACGCTAGCTTTACATGCAAGCTGTTCGCGAGACCAAAAGATCAGAGAAACGGTTCTCGACTGCTTTTCCGCTTTGTACATGCGCTTAAAAGCTAAGATGCGCTTATAATTTGAATGTTCGCGGTGTACTAACTTCTTAGGTGCGTTTCCCGGCGGAGATCGCCACGCAAGATTCAGTTTTCAGAAAAAAAACACATCCAAAATGCTTATTTTTTAGTATTTTGTATAAAGACATTAGGTGAAACGTATTGACAGATTTCTTGGTACATTTGCTTGCTTAGTTACGGCTCTTCTTAGAGAAGAAAACCTGTATCGTAAGTATAATTCAACAAGATTGCGAAATATGAGGGGAAAATTGATTGCATGACACATCGCATATTATTGTAATTGAAGAGTTATTATATTTGTGTTATAAATTTTGCGGGTTTTCTAATGAGCAAATGGGACATTCTGCAGGCGACCCTAATATTTTACTCAAGCTGTCTGTTAGTGGGAATCACACGTCGTGTTCGTATGCCCATGATGTATTCCTTGGTTTAATTATGCGTATCGCGCGCTGCTGAAGCTCATCTCAGAAGCCGCGTAGAAAGAACAACACGGTTGAGATCTGTTCCTCCAGGTGCACCATTGATCCCAGCAGTTCACCATCATTGAATGGACTCAGTCGAATTCTGATTATTTGTGCCGATATTTGACTGACTCTTCTCTGGAGTAAAGTCATCCAATATAACTCTTGACCTGAACCAGAACCGTCGAATTCCGCTTTGAGAATACTTTTTACAAACATTCAGAAAACTGGAAGTAATTTTTCCACCGGAAGTGCTTGGCAGAGAAACAAGAGTGCCACTCGGTGCTCGTACCACTAAAAATGAAGCACGTAGTTTGTTGATGACGCGTTCCGGGCGTAATAAACGCTGTATTGTAATTACAATAACATGCAAAAAAGGGGGACATTATGAAGTTGTCCATCCTGGAAGAGCGCTATGAGAATTACAATGTCCCAAAAGTATTTAACTTATCCAAGGCTTAGAGACCTTCGGGAGAGTATAAACTAAACGCGCTCCTGAGCTATTTCGTACACAATTCGTAGAACAAAAAAAAAAAGAAAAAAAGTTCCGACAAGAAAGGGAAGGACTTCCACAATGAAGAAAGCGTGCTTTGCCAGCTCCTTATAAAACAATCTATTGCTGACAAGTTTGTGAAAATAAAGCAAGAGAATGGTAGGACAGATGCCTCAGACAGTACTGAAGCGTTCTAGTGAACAACAGAAAAAAAAGTTATGAGCTGAAAATTTAATGATTCCGATATCCTAACAAAGCGGTTTTCCGAATTGTGTCCCATTGCGACTAGTACTTCTTGCATCATCGCCAAATTATCATCAACGGTTTCATACAAGCTCCTTCAGACGAAAGCTACTATAAAGGTGGCAGTCGTGACGCTGCCCACCCAAGTAATCTGTTACCATGACGCTTTGAATTGTCTGAAGCGGCCTTCCCAAATCACGAGAGACTGTGCCTTTGTGGGCAACATAAGGAGTTGGCACTTGCCTCGATTTTGGCTGCTTGACAGTCGCCGTTCCTAGACATGCACGTGTCAGTAAATTGCGTGAAAGATGTTGCGCAAAGGAGGAGTGTTTAGTTGACATATTAAACATCTGCTTAATAGAGCCGATACTAGTTAATTGCAAAAAGAAAAGAATGTCAGTATTTCGCCGAACAGGTGAAGTAATGAGTCTGATAGCGGCAAATTGGATTTTATATAAAGTAAGGCTTGTTGCAGCCACCTCATACCCCCAAACATCTTAATCTCATCCTTCCACCTAACTTTCTGTCTCCTCTCGCGGGTTTGCCTTCTCTTGGAACCCGGTCTGTTCCACTTCATGTCCGGGGCTGATTGGCGAAACATGGAAGAGGCCTTAATAATGTCATGATCGCAGTCAGGCGTTGATGCTATGATGATGATGATGAAGTAAGGCTCGGAGCTAACTTTTAGGGGCGAAGCCCCTGAGGGGCGAGGGTGTGTTGTCTGTTGTACCCACTATACACCACGACGATGACGATTACGCTGATGAAGATGAAGAATAGGCACGTTAGCACATGCAAGGTACCCGATGACGATGACGACCATGGAACATCCTCTTTCCACCATGGATGGAAACGAACGTAAGGCGCAGGAAGCGGCGGCAAAACGGCAAAAACGCCAGGCGGACTTGGAGTTGAGGGCGCGGAAAGCGGCGGCTCAAGAGAACGCGGACAACAAGCTGCTACCCCGGGGGTGAGAGCTCGGCAAGTGGCGGCAAAACGGTCAACACGGACATCACGGACAACGACGGGCTTGGGCAGTATATGACGTCTCGATAAGCTCTAAGATTCTATTCGTATGACTGCAAACAACCAACAACCACCAGGGGAACGTGCATAGAGCTCGTCTTTGCCAACTTCAGGCTAGATCCGATACAAGAACCATTGGCTCTACATTGCACGGACTATAAAGCTGTAATAATGAAGGCAAAATGAAATCCACAGCTCAGCACGACATACAATTTACGACCAACGAACATTGTATATAACTGTACACCGCTTTGTCACTCATTTAGATGCGTGAGTGGGTGATGTCACGGGTGATTTACGGCAACACCAAACGATCCCACTGCTTAGCCCACTCATCATGATTCACTTCGTGGAGATGCGGTGATTTTTTTATCGTCCAACCCGTCGAACAAAATGCCGGCATGAGGATACGTGGCCGCTGCAGCCACCGAAACGACCTTCGCACTGTGAGTGGTGCGCACGGCACGTACGAAGCTATGAGTAGTATGCTGATTCATCTAATATTATAGCGCGTGCGACCGCGCCCGGTAGAGCAATGTCCGGAGTCTGCCGGAGCCTATATAGGAGGCTATGGCCGGGGCCACGTAGACGCTCCTGCGCCTCCCTGCTCCCCCACCCGCTGCGTTGTGTAGTACTTACGATGCCCAACAGCTGACTCGGTGGCCGCGGGTATCGAGTTCCGGCCGCGGCGGCCACATTTTGATGGAGGAAAAATGCTCGAGAGGCCGGTGTACGTTAAAGGATTCCCGTTTGTCTAACTTTACGCAGCCCTGCACTACAGGTGTCTCTCATAATTATATTATAGTTTCGTGATGTAAAACTACAACAATGATTATTATACGTTCACGCCCCTCCCCCCCCCCCCCCTTTGTGTCTTTCAAGTGATGGAATACGCGCTTCCTCTTCGATAGAGCTGCGTGCGTCCCCTACATTCGCAAGCTTTCACTGGTACATATAAGGATACGTCGCGAGGGGTGATGTTATCGATTTGGACATTATACGGAATCTCATGGCAACGCCAACGGCGAAAACGCATACCGCGGATCGATATAATAGGTATCGCAATGACAAAAAAAAAGAAAAGAAAAAAAGAAACCACACAGTGTTGAGTACTCCTCCGATGTTCTAGAGATGTCCTTGGGTAAAATGTACATGACTTTCTCGATTTATTTGGATTATTAGTTAGAACCTGCGAAACTCGTGAAGGAAAAAAAAGTCTGCTGTATCTTAATACCTCTCTCTGTGTATATATGTATAAGTTCTAAATCATGAGCAGAGCGTAGAGCGTTCTTAGATGAATGATTTCGATTTGAACCAACTATCACACAGGAGTGCTCCGCGAGCGTAATCTGCATGTGTTGTGAATGCTACGACACTTGCAGGTGAAGTGGATAAATGCTCGTGAAGATAACATGATGACAACTTCAGGGACCGACAGTGCCTACGACATGGAGAACTGCATTGAGATCACGCTCCCAAACATTTTGCAGCTCGATGAGGTGAGACACCGAGGATTTTTGTTTAATGAAATACATAAGCCGGCTGGCTGTTACGTTCTCGTACAACTATATCACTGCATACATTTAGAAAAGGGTGAGTTAATTGCTTTTAAGGTATGAGGCCAAGTAAAAAAAGCGATGTTTTACAAAATGTCATTTTTTTTGGTTTTTGGTAATGTTAAATGCGCAATTTATCGCCGATCGTTCTGCTGCACAAAGTTTCTGTCTACGCAGATTTTTTCAAAATATACAAGCAAAAATCTGAGACCACTCATCACCCTATGAAACAGAAAGTGGCAGTGCCAGTTTTGTCTGAATCATAACATTAACTTGGTATGTAGTATTTTTTTGGTTACATACCAATCATATCAAGTGCGAACATGTAATAATGCTCTAAAAGCATTGTCAACACATCATTTTTTCTTCATAAAAGTCATAAACTTCTCACTAGCTGAACACGTGACGTGGTACATGTGTTGTTCCCACTCAAGAACAAGTACGTGAGCCTGTAAACCACCAAATTTGGCTTGTTTGAAGCTGTGTGCCATTTCAGCAATCGCAACAGAAGCAGATTTGATATTTTTAAGCAAATTCGAATCGATCCAGGCCTCCACACTGCAAAAGCTTGCCTCACAAATGATCAGCACCGCAGCGCGAGAGCGCCCCGTCATGGCACTGATGCTGCAATACAAGCAAGAAAAAAAAATTGAGATTTGCCGCTCGAGAAAAGGCACACAGTAGTAAGGTCCACGATGGAACTGGCAACCCATATAGATAATTTTAGCGCTCGTGATCACCTTGTGTAAGCGCTGCACCTGTTTCAAATCTTTTTTCTTCATTTTCTCAGAACCTATATTTCTGGTATTTTTCAAACGCGAACAGTCCTAACTGTTTTGCTAATTACCATATTAAATGCGAATGCATTTCATAGTCGGGCTATGTCAGGCATCCGGCGTTGTGCGGCGTTGTCCAGCGTTGTCCGCGCGCCGGCAGGTGTTATCTCTCCGCTCTCACTCCCTCTCCCATAGAAACAGCTGCGGGCGCGCGCGCTTATCCTCGCCCCTAGCAACCGGAGCTGGTGGTGCGGGCGGAGTAGCGGAGAGTGAGTGGAGAGGAGGAGCGCGCTCTGGCGTGTGAGGGCGCTCGCATCGCGGGAGCTCGGCGGAGCTCCCGCGTCTGTGGAGAGAGTGTAGGAGAGGGTAGGTGCAGTGCTTCGTCGCTCCTTCTCTCGCCGTTCGCTCTTCGCTCTCTCTCCTCCCTGAGCCCACTCTCCCGTCCTCTCGCTCGCGCGTATATATATATATATATATATATATATATATATATATATATATATATATATATATATATATATATATATATATATATATATATATATATATATATATATAAGAAATAAAAAAAATGAAAAAATAAAAAAATAAAAAAAAAGAAAAAAAAGAAAAAAAATACAGGCGATGCGCCGTACTCCCGACCGGGCTGCAGAAATTAGGCGCCTTTTCCTTCTTCGAGCCACAACCACCATATATAAATGGAGTGAAGCGTGCGCGAAATGCATTCGCATTTCCTCACGATTCCCTTCGGGGAGGTGGGGGGCATTTTTTTCATTAAAACTTGGCACACTTCCTTATCACGTTAGTAGGCTTGCAATGAACCTCAATAAGGAAAATTGTGCCAAAAGATTTAATATGGTTGACTGTTATACGAAGGTGCCCCTAGTGCTAGTGCATACTTTGATGGTTATTTAATCACTATGTCTTTAATATTCATCAGATATCATTTGTTTTGGTTCATTGCACAGGCCAAAGCTTTTTTTCATGTCCATACAAAAAATAAATGTTTTTTATGAGCGGCACTTGAGTTAGGAGTGCTGGCGTAAGGCCCACTTTTAATCACATTTTTAATTCTAAAAAATTAACAAAAAGTCGCACTTGCTTTACGAAGCTCGCATGTGCCTAAAAAGATGTGTTTTATACTTGCAGGCTAATAATATCAAGTGATTATAGCTTTAAAAAAATTTTTCCAACACTTGGACCTCATACCTTAAAAAGTACTGAATTTTCAAAAGAATGTAAGAAGGGAATTGATGGTGATCTTCATTGAAAACAGGAATACCATGATAATGCCCTAACATTTACTTCTAATAACAACAAAAAAAATTACAAATGACGAAGAATATCGTTACACTATTGAGATTGCAGTCTTTCTGATTTCAATCGCCGCTCAATAGACAGATGGTGAGGTGTACTACGCAAGTTCCAACTATTTACTGCAAATTATCTCTAGCATAGATTGGGAAAAGGAAAGGACATTAGTAATATTTTTCCTAGTTTCATGACATCGAGTGCGTTTTTTCAAGCTCTGTAGCCGAAGCTGCAGCAACGTACCTACAAAGTGAGTCTCAGCGTACAGCCGCCCATTTTTTTTATGAACGCGCGAGCGTTCATAAAAAAACCTGAACGCGCGAGCGTTGACCGCTCAATCAATAAGAGCCGTATGAATAATAGCAGTGGTGAAATGAACGACAATAAGTGCATGGTACGCGATTAACAGTCTTGTGCAGCGGTCTTCTGCTAGGCTGTTCCAGGAACCGAACAACGGGACGCCGGGAATCGGGGTTTATTGACTCGGCGGTCCCCGCTCGCGTGTTCAGGTTAAAAAATTGGGCGGCTGTACATTTCGATCTAAAAAAAATCGCAGCCTTACACAGCACGTACGAAATTGGGCTTTTTCTGTATGTTTAAATTAGGTTATCGCGTAACAAGTGCCGAGTAATAGAGCTTTTTCATTAGGTGGCGCACAACATTACGTGTTGAGTAGCTATTCTGTTGCCAAAGCTATTTGCCTGTAACTGTTTTCCCCTGTAACATCATCAAAAACTATATTACCCCATTACAAGATTCACTTTCGCTTCATCCGTCTTGATACTGCGCCTGAACGTACTATCTAAATCCAGCAGCCATGCAACTGAGCCGAATTCCAATCCGTGCATTTCAGTGCGCTAAAAAGCAGACAACGGCGCACGTCTGTTGTCTGCTTCCCGCTTATGTGTTCGTCGTTTTTGCGCTATAGTCTTTTATTTGCTCATGGATAGCCAACCAGCCAAGCAGTGTATTCTACCAAAGTGTATTTGATGTTTTGCGTATATATTTTCATATTTATTGCAGTGCCTCGGAGACAACCTAAACCTCTGCCAAGGAAAGACAGTACGTACCCAAGAAATACCACTAAAAGAAATGATCAGAATCACGGTCATTATAGCAGTCATATTCACACTGTATTGATTTTAACGCAAAAATGTTGAAATCGAGGCGCCCTAATGTTACTTTTAGGTCAGAAGCAGTCTGTTTCATTGTTACATGTATGGACAACAATGAGCCGTTCTTTGGAGTGGTATCAAGGAAGCATTACAAGCGTAGACGAGAAATACATTTATCAATATAAATCTGTAAAATATCGCGAAATACCGGCGTTTATTATGTTCGTAGGAACGATCAAATGTCTTCATTTCGAAACAAGGGCCTCCAGCGTTGGAGTGATCAGCCTGCAATCAACGAAAGCTCTCAGAATTTTGCGTGCAGGCGGCAAATATATTTCTATCATATAAACCTTTTTGTTTAATGTGTAGTCACTTTGCAATGTGTACTTTGGTTTTTTACAGACTCTCGTAGAGGGGGTCTTATCTTTGGCAAATGTAAGTCTAACATTTGTCATCACTCTCCTATGAATACGATGTGTGGCTAAGAATGTAAATAAAAAAAGGAAAAAAAATCTAAAAATACTCAACCGACATCATTAAAAAAATTCCCGTATTGTGCAAGAGATGATGCATTCTATTTTTTGATATATTTGGTGGCCTTTTATGCTACGAGCTATGACTGTTCTTGATAAAAGATATACTAGAAGGTGTTTTGAAATAATTTTGGACGAAAATACACATTTGCTGCAAGGTCCGTACAATCATTAGTCCATTACCTGTCCGAACTTGGCCTTGCCGAAAGGCTCTAATGATCGTATAAGTCATATAGGAAAAGCTTAACTTACCTTACACCCTAATTGTAAATATTTTTGTTAGGTTCACAAGCACCGTTCTTATTTGTTTATATTCTTTTTTCTCATTCTTTTCTTCCCTCTCTTCTGAAATCTTTT
The DNA here is from genome assembly GCA_030522465.1 of Rhipicephalus appendiculatus. Classification (NCBI taxonomy): domain Eukaryota; kingdom Metazoa; phylum Arthropoda; class Arachnida; order Ixodida; family Ixodidae; genus Rhipicephalus; species Rhipicephalus appendiculatus. The sequence continues at coordinate 210,222 of JALIZH010014057.1, read as the reverse complement.
AGTCCCTTTCCCCATCCCTATACAGAGTAGCATGTCAGCGCAATATAGACGCCGGCAAAAATCCCTATTTTTCTAATAAACAGTCTCTCTCTCTGACTTTTTAATCTACATTTTATTGCGGCGTACCGATTACATTTTAAAATTGTAGTTGCCTACCTTTTAGACTTGCTCTTAAATGTAGTTACGCTACTCCGCGGTAATGTGAGCTTGCACCTGGATGGGTGAGTGCATTGCTAAGACGGTAGCCACATCCCATCATGCAATGAATGCAAAAGCTTGCGTGTACTCAGTTCCCCAGGTCATCGTATTTATTTAGATCGAGTTGTCAGCGTGGCCCCGATCACAAAAAAATAAATTGAAGATGCGATCATGCCCACTTTGTGCTGTACTTCATCTGGTTGGCGCATATTGTGCAGTCCTACTTTTCTTCATTGCAAATTCACTACGAGAAATTATGAATGAATTGCTCCACTGTGACGAAGTCCTTGCATATGTTGATGTCCTTTTTTTCGCCAGAGGTCCACCTGAAAATTTTCGAAATTGTTACCTTCGCCTATAGGCCGAGATGACTTATCTTATTTGCTAGCTAATGAAGAAACCAGTAGAGAAAGAACCGTAGCTTGAAATTAAGTGAACCTGTGTACAACCTTTCCAGTATTTTACTTTTAATGAAATACCACGGCATATGCCAGCAGTGGCATTCGATTGGCCGAGGATAAGGCGGCATATGGTACAGTGCTAAACCTCAGCCATTTCATGGTGAAATGTAGCACGACGCCTTTCGACGCGACGCGAAGATTTGTTGTATGTGAACGGACCAAAAAGAATAGCTAGGTTTCGTTAAAGAGTTATTACGACGTGACATGAATATCGCTATCCATACAGCGAGAGAGGTTGAAGGTATTTGATAGGAATTAATCATTGCAAAATCCAACAAGTGCAAACGCGGACACTGCAGATCACGACCACACATGTGTGGTCTGCTAGATTCTCCCGTCCAAGTTTCCACGCCTTAGATTCTTGCACGACTTGTAGATTTCGTAACCAGGAAATGAAAACCACACCGAGGTGTGTATATTTTATTATATATGCCCGCTCTGAAAGCTTTGTGGAGCAGCTGGCTTGTTACCTCAGGTGCCATGTGGTAACTTTCCGCAACCGCATCTTAACAGTGCATACATAACCATACGAAAAACACATGCAATCTCTCACGCACATGGAAGAATGAAATGAGAGGAGTATTTGGAAAAGCCCGTTTCTTTGTTGGCCGTGACCTAATGAATCCAGGACACAATTATTGCAGGGAAAGCAATAATGGCTATTTTTAACTGTGTTGTAGTTGTTATGATATACATGAAAAGGAATTAATGTTGACGAAAAAAACAAATTTTTTTTGGGTAGGGCTCGATTCCAAAACCTTTGAATTACGCGTCCGATTTTCTACCATTGGAGTAACGACAGTGGGGGTGTCCCCACCTCGCTTAAGCTTTGACGGGCATCGGTGTGGCAACGCTAAGGGAGGGAGACTGGTATTTTGTCAGCAATGTGCGACCAGACTAAGTCAACTGGCTATAGGGGCTGTGATTGATTTTTTAAGAATACATGACTGTACAGCGTACTTTAGTGAAACCATTATGTTACGTGGTTCTTGTATATACCCGCGTAACTTTTTTCTCTCCCCATCATCACCCCTCATCATTGTTTTTTACCCTTTCCCTTATCCCCTGTGCAGAGTAGCAGGCTAGAGCGCACTAGCTCAGGCCGACCTCTCTGCCTTCCAATGAATTATCTCTCCCTCTCTGTCTGTGCGCGTAATCTGGGAGTGTTAGCAAGCGTCAGTCGTAACGAAGGTGGCAACTGTGGACCACTCTATTGTCAGTGGGTATTTCAAAAATGTTCTGTTGAGGTCTGTTGTCTTCAGAGAGCCCAAAGTGATTTTGTGGAGCGTGGCGCGTAACTGGCTTTTCGCCATACGCCAAGAATAAACCACAACTGCAAGCTCGAGCAGCGCTGAAACAGTAGAGTGCTACCTTCATAAAGTTTCTTTCTGCCACGTAGTGGCAGGGGCAACACAGAACATGTTGTGCGTCTTCTGCAATGTTAGGTCATTTCATTCACATAGAGTGATACACAAGGAGACAATACTCATCGTGAAATGTGTATTGCATGGACTCGTTATTTTCTCTCCAACATGTCACTTGTACTGCCAGAGGTAAGCGCAAATAATTTTTTTCAGTGCACCGTCAGTGGCGTAATCAGGAACTTGAGCCCCGTGAGAGCTCTGATCACCATAAAAGATCTCCTAATTGCCCTCCTCGGCAAACTTATACCACCGCGTAAGTAAAACATTTCTTATTCCTTCAGGCGAAAAAAAATTAATAGACACAAAAGCAAATTAGTTTGAAGTAGCAACCAATATTTATACTGCAGTGGAGTTACTGCGATGTAGTTATGTTTACGATACCCAAACTGTTTATTTTTAAAAAAAACGGGATGGTAGTGTGATTGTAGGAATGTTTCTTTATAATTGAAAGCAAGGCATCTCAGTGTGATGAGGCGGATTTCAAATACGTTTTGGTCGCCAATTAGGTGCACCTTGACTAACAGAACGTTTACTAAACACGCCACATAATGTGGTATGATTCATTCGGAACACAATGTACTATTTTATAACGTTAACAAGTCAACTTGTACATTCTACATTGAACATTCCACATGGATCCCGACATAACAAACTTATGTGTTAAAACTGAAGAAAACCAGTTCCACATTCTATGTATCTCTACGTGCTACTCCCTCAGCCTGAGAATTTGGATAGCTTGAACGAGCCCTACTTATCAAAAGTCCATCTAAAATAGTAAAGGTATTTTGCTGGGAGTCGTCCTCCTTACCGTGCCAATATTCAGGAGGTAAGTATTCGAGCCTCTGAAAGAGGCTTGACATAGCGCGAAATGGATAACATAGCAACGTATTTGTGCTGTGGTGTTACGCGGCGCCAGCGAAGCAGGATGCTCGTAACCATCACTTTTCGAGACACGTGCAGTAGAGTAATGCGGCCATAGCTCGCTGATCGCATCCTTGATACACCACATGCCTAAATGCTCTTTCTATTAACAGTTGGAACAGCTCTGAATGCGTTGGACAAGCTCGCTTTCGTCGACAAACGTGACATAAAAGACAGCGTCTGCCACGGAGAAGTAAAAATTACTGTTCCCAACAGCCTCGGTAAAGTAAGTATGAGATTCTTACCTAATTTGCATTTTGTTGTCTTATAATGATAGATAAAAAAACTTGAGGACGCTTGAGATTCGCCTTCAAGAGCTGAACGCGACAACGCTATCACGCGCCGTTCGCCTGGTCTTCTAATTCGCTTGCCTGGCTTCGGCTCTCAGTGGTCATAACCGTGCTGCGAGGAAAGGAACTTGGTAAGGCATTTAACTGGGCTAGTTGGTACTGACTGAATGATTCCATATTACTAGCGAACGCGCACAAGGACACCAGAAAAAGAAACAGGACAACCGCTGTAGTGGATGTCCTCTCTCTTTCTGTGATGTCCTTGTGCGTGTTCGCTAGTAATATGGGAGGAAGGGAACGTCAGTGAACGTGAAATTGGCCGCTTGAAGCTCTCCTAGAATGCGCGTTTACTGCAAGTGCAGTTGCCAGGAGCCCACTGCGTCATAATTCATAGTTTATAGCTACTTACATTAGCAGAAATAGAGCTTCATTCCATGACTCAAGGTTGAAGCAGCTCGTTAATCCCTGTATTCCAAGTTCATGCGACATACGCATTATTATCTATTCATGCGCGAAATTCAGCGTCCTGTTTAGTTGTACATTAGAAGCAGCCTAAAGGCGAATGGACGTTAACATTTCTGAGCTGAGGGCCACAGTTTTGAATATATTTTGGCTGGGAGTACACATTTTCATTAGTGTTATGAAAATCCACTTCAGCTTCCAAATATTGGCACTTATAATGATTCAGTTTACATAATGAACGAACGAATGTAAATATTAAGGGCGTGTTTTTTCTTTGTTAATCAGAAGATTAATTAGAACTAACAAGCAAGAAAGCCAAGGAAAGTAGAGGGGATGTTATTTGAAGTAAGTATGACGTCAATGTGACGAAAGTAAAGAGGACGAAAAGGATAACTTGCCGCCGGCAGGGAACAAAGCAACGACATTCGAATAACGCGTCCGCTGCTCTACCAGCTGAGCTACAGCGGCGGTCATCCCCCGTCCATTTTATAGGGTATATACCTGCATTTAAACATCGGAGTGTTAGCCAGCGCCGCTAGCAGCCGTGACGGCGAGTGTGGAACACTCTTTTTTCTGCCTGCTGGCGTCACGAAGGACATGACCGTGACACCGAAAGCCAGAAGAGAGCGCCAATATAATTTCCATCGCAATAAAAAAACTAAATATTCAGAACAACTGACTATTTCAAGACGAAAATACAACTACAGCTGCGTCCACGTCTGTGTAGAGCGCGCGAGCAGCCGGTTTTTGCTCTGTGGGGTGACGTTGGGGCAGTAGCGGGCTCTGACGTTGTCAGCATCTCTATTAGGCCGTGCATGCGCCTGACAAACCACGTCAGAGCCCGAAACTGCCACAAGGTGTCGCCCCGCAGAGCAAAATCTGGCTTCTCGCACGCTCTACACAAACGTGGACGCAGGCTGTATATTTCTGGGATTTAAACGGCAAATTCTCATCTTCTCAAACCGGGCTGACGGGCCTTAAGTCCACTGAACTTTTTGGCTGGAAATTGAACCATCCAGAACACGCACTATTTAGGCAACTTGAATAAAAGCTCGGCAAACAAGATTGATATTTCTCAGATAGCGTTCGTTCTGTGGGCAGTGACGGACATTCATAGCTTTACCTGGACGCCGACTATGATTGAGGTCATTCTATTCTGCTAAGTGCTATCAAAATTTTGTACGGTTACAGACACCCAGGGTGATAAAAGCAATAAGGCATTCCTAAGATAAAACAACTCTTGCCTCATAAGTGAATGGGAGCGCGAATAAATGCTGCAGACATGTTTTAGAGCTCGCCTCATTTATTCCCTTTTCTCAGTGTGTCGACGATACTCTCAAGCTTTGTAAAGAGGGAACGACTATTGATGTGAGTACTCTTTTACTTGGCGCCGTACCATTTCCTATAGTTAAACCGCGAAACTCGCTGATGAATATGTACGAACTAAAGAATTGTCGATGCTTAATAACCCTATCAGAATGTCACAATTAAGGCTGTCGATTTAATAAGCTCCCATGACTTGCACATGAGCTCACATACGCTTCCACGCTGCTGCAATCTGCTTACGCTCGCAATATTACCTACAGAACCTTCTAAAGTGCACCTATTGCAAAAAAGTGAGTGTTTTTTGATACCCTGGATATGCGACTTGCATTATGGTGGAATTAAAGAAGCAACAAGAAGATGAATTTTGCGTCATCACATGATAGCGGTTAGAGTCAAAGCAAACGCACATAAAATATATAAAAGGCTCTTTAATCACCTCATAACATAAACTGGACATTCATACCAAATACTAAGCAGAGACGACTATTTCATTTGGTCGTTATACATATCGATGCATAAAACCTAATGAAGATTTCGGGTCGTGGCTCATCTGGATGCGATAAACAAAAATAACTTGGCCATGGATTCATTCCATTTCATCTTTCATGTCGCGCTGTAAAAGTAGTATTTAGCAAATGATTTCCAATAGATGAGGTTTGGAAATGAGTTGGGCACTGGGAATGTGTTGCACGTTCCGATCTTTTTCCTATTGCTTTACAGGTTTCGCTAGTAGAATCTCTTGGTAAAACAGTTGGGGTAAGTCCAAGCGCTTTATTATATAGCATCTTGTTGTTTCCGTGTTGTCTGTGAGTTACCTACGTGTCAGTGTTCATAAAACGAATGGTTGAGTGCCTTTTTAAATGCAAGAATATATAACTTAATCATTAAGATTGCGCATTCAGTCAGAAATGTTGCACACTCAGTGAGTCCTGTTGACCTTCAAAAGCAGCAACTTATATTGTATTAGCAACCATGGTTGAAAATATGAAGCGCAGTGCAGAGCACAGCAGAATAATTGCATAAGTTCGGGTCATCTGACACAGTGCCAAAGTTCATATGTATAAAAGCACCTGCTTTATCTTGCTCTCCATCCGCTCTATCGGGTTAATTTATTTTGGATAAGGAAAATACGCTAAGAGAGCGTTGACTGTCGAGTTCTTACCATGTTGTTGTTTACTGATCAGTGTGCTGTATTTTAGGGGCGAAGCACCTTAGGGCCTAGGCTTGTCCGTACCCGGTGTCCGTAACGGGGGAGATGCGTGGATGTGAGACGCACATAAGGTTTAACAATCATATTTGTGATAGGGCAATATAAAACACCTAGAAGCAGAAACTATTTATACTAGTCACCGACTTCAACGTACACTCGCGTTAAAATGACCAATTTCTGTTCCCGCCGTTAATGGGTAGATATAAACTGTCAATCACCTGTGGCACATAGCCGCCGATGTGTATAAAAGAAAGTTTACAATAGACGAATGACAATCATAATTCTGACAGAGCAATATAAAACACCCACAAACACAAACCCTTTATACTAATCGGCGACTTCAACGCAGACATTATGGACCTTAGGACCTAGCATTGTCGTCGACTCTTTATGACACTTTATGTCACTCGATGTAATTTATATGGGGCAACGCTCGGCCAAAGTATGGTTACTCACCCATACGATACCCAGAGCTTCGCCCCCTCATCATCATTCCCTTCGTGGAGATGCTTGGATTTTTTCAGTGTTGTTCTACCATACAGTGAGTTCTTCATCAGTCAGTGTTTTCAGAACTCAGTATTCGGCTTTTGGGAGATTTTTTTTCATCTTGCAGTGATCCCACCAATGAAACATTATGCATACTTTAAAAAGTTTTATGGAAGACGTAGGAAGGAAAGAAATGCTTAATTTACGACGGCAGTGTAATGTATAAAATGAAGCATGGCTTCAAAAATTTTCTTTAATGCTCATTAAAGGCATTCGTTCAATGTCTCTTATGTGGATATTGTGTCTCGATATCGGGAAACGCATAATTGAAAATAATTAAATATTGCTTTATTTGACTTGATAAAATTAATCATGAATTCGAAATGATTCAAGTTTCTCTAATAATCGATCACGCTTTGCTGTTTTTTTTTTCGTGTGATTTCTTATGCGAAACAGTGCATCGTGAAAGACCTGTTCACCAAGACGCCACAGGAGACAGTTGATGGTCTTCTTTGCGACGTCGCCAGACTATTGTCGACTATTCTTGGACAAGTACCCGGTGGCAGCAATCTGAGCAAGCCAGTAAATGAAATATGTGAGTATTTCGTAGGGTGACAAACTATTTTGTCAGAAGTCATTAAACTTGCACGTCAAAGAATTCTGCAATTACGGAAAAAACATCTTGCGCGAAATATGTGAGGCTACCGAAGAGCGTTAAGTGACAGTAGCGGACATAGCTACACAGACACGTCAGCTTTGCACTACGTCAGGAAGGGATAAGAGTGTTGCATTTCACTTGGCATGTTTCTTCCAACAGTGGTTGCTATTTGTAAAGTACATTTAGCCGTTTGCTGAGCTGCAGTTATATAGATCATTGTCAATCGGGGACTATTAGAAACTGGGTACCGTTGATCCTCAGAAAGTACAAGAGCAATGGGTGGGAAAGTACGTGCCACTTCTAGGATATTTGTTTCTAATGCGTTGGACATGCTAAAGCTCGCACGGCAGGAACGCTAGAAACGGCGTACTGGTTCTTCGAGCTTTACGTATTTATTAGTCGAAGAAAATATTCCATATTCCTCTCAGGGTTGGTGTGTGAGGGTGTAATTGTTCTATGGTCCTTAGTTCAGCCTAGGCTTGAATGTGATTTTATTTACCATGCAACCAATAAACAATGAAGTCGTTGAAAAGGGCGGGGGGGGGGGGGGGTTATTTGTGACATTTAATTGATGCGCCTTCACGATATCATCGAAGATGAAAGCGAATGAAAAAACAACGTTTTTGGGTATCGAACTTCCAACACCCCTTCACGGATCCGAAGCTGTGTCTGTAAGCTGAGCTATTGCGGCAGTATTTCCCTCGTCCACTCTGCTACGGTAAAACGTTCAGTCACCGTCATTTTTTATGCGCATAACTGCTACACTGCGATTAAAAGCTACATATAAGGCCTTTCATATTTTCTTGCCTCAATCCGTCGTCCTCTTCAAATAGTTGTAAGACAGAAAACCGTACCTCTCGATTGAATTCCCCTTGTTTAAATATATATGACTGTGCATGTTTCCCAATTTCAGAATCATCAAGCATCTTTTTTTATTTCTGTTTCAGGCAAGTCCAAGTAACCTCGGAAAGCCACTGTGCAGCTGGCCCGCTTGATTGCATCGCATGAAAGTGATTGCCAATAAAACGTAACCAGAATTGTGCTTGATTTATTGCCACAGTATTATCAACATACTCCACAAACGCAGGGAAGGGGATGGAGATAGATATCAGCTTACACCAAAAGACATTATAAGCGATCGTAAGTATGATAGCTACAAGGGATATGAATTATTCTTTAACCCGCCCCGGTGGTCTTGTGGTTATGGTTCTCTACCGTTAACCCGCAGGTTGCGGGCTCAAATCCCGGCCACGGCGGCCAAATTTTCGATGGAGGCTAAATGCTTGAGCCCGAGTAATTAGATTTAGGTGCACGTTAAGGATTCCCAGGTGGTCTAAATTTCCAGAGCCCTTTACTACGGCATGTCTAACAATCACATGGTTGTTTTGGGACGTTAAACACCAACAATTATTATTATGAATTATTGTTTAGAGAATAGTTTACGCGGGCAGTTGAAGCTTCGAGAACCGAGCCTACATTATCGTTACATTGTACAAATAGAAGTATAAATTAGATTGCTACATCCAGGATCTGAACCCCTAACAGTACAGTTTTCTCTGAAGAGCAGTTACGGCATCTAAACAATGGAAAAACTAAATTGCGATCGCACACAGGCAGTCAGCTAACCGCACGCCTCTCAGCCGCACGAAACACATTTTGTAAACCATGATTTAGGCTGTAGAGCAGACTATGTCCCGAAGAGTCACCCAAACAACCAGGTGCCCGAATTCGCTATACAGTGGTACTGGTTTCCGGAATGTACAGTGGAGCTCCTATCTTGAAGAAGCTGAGCAAAGTAAACGTAATTGCTAAAAGGCGCTTACAGGCAGTCACGCTGTTCTGCCCTTTAAGCAGCGGGGTCGAGACGCATGGGATGGTCATTACCACCCTTCTTATAGTTGATACTTCCAACAAGGAACGCTTACACAACAAAAGGCCTCTCTAACAACTGTTATTTTATGTCCCGTCTATATTACGGTAGTTGCAGTAAGCCACCGTTAAGAATAAGCGATTTGCGGTGAAAGTTGGCTTCTCTAATAGTATACATTCACCGACGATAACGATGCGGCTTAATGTGATTTCTGAGTGCCGCTTCTTGTTGGGGTAACGGCCAACTCTGTTTAATGTTTTGGCTATGCAACCTTGTAGCATTGTAACATTTCTTACATATTGCCACAGAATTTACCAGCGCTCGAGTGTTGTGTACACAACTCAGTGTACTGCAGGTGCGCGAACGAAGCGGAGCGAAACGCTGACACGCTGTTACGCTAAGCGAAGACAATATTAGTGCACAGGCCAGCCCTGCATGCGCACGAACGATTACCGAGGAGCCAGTGCACGTGACAGAGGAAGAAAGCGAGACTAGTGGCTTGTGATATCAGCAGATTCTGTGTTCGCTCTCTTTCGTCCTCGTTCACTCTAACGCTAACGGCGACGCCACTCATCGCAGGAATGGGCGCCTAGGAGCTGTACTCTAAGATCTTGCGCGTGGCTGCTGTATTGTGAGTTTTCATAGACAGGTCCGGGATAAGCATCTATCACTTCAAGTGTTCGATTATGAGTCTTTCATGCGATGATATTTTTGCATTTACATATCAATGTCTACATTAGGCTCTCAGGTCATACTTATGCTTAGCGTAACAAATTATGCATCCTATTATTTATTGACTCTGCGTCTGACTTCATAATGTGGGAAATGTTTACCAGAGAAAACCACCTGTATTAGCTTCAGAGAAAAAGAAGAAAGTGTGGCTAAAAATTAAAAACAAGAAAGAAAGCAAATTCGCTCTAAGCGTTGATCTGGTGCCTGAACTACTACTAAGTGTCTCAACTGGAAAACTTTACTATAGTGGCATTCCTCACGTAGACTTCGAGCGCTCAAGATTTTTCTCAACGATGAGTTTTAAATAATGTTGTACTATACTTGCCCGTTACTGATGGAAGAACCCCCAGCGCGCCACAGATGTGCATGAATTCCCCATTAGGGCGATCGGGTAGTATGTTTCATCTAAGTGCCTCCCCCTCCCCCTTCCACGTCTTTGATCGAGCCAAACAGACAACACGCATAACAAGATATTTCTTAATAATTCGTAACAATGGATGAAAAAATGAAGAAGCGATGACGTGCTTCTCACAATGACTTGGCTTTCGTCTTTCGCATCCTGGGAATAAAGACGCACAGTAAACAGCTCTTGGAATGCAGCATCAGGGACCATAAATCGGCAAACTCACTCATGAGTCGAATCCCTCAAACTCACTCAGACTCAGATCGAGCCTTGAGTCTGTGTCCGTGTGAGACTGTGCCAGTAATATTTTGGTGAGATTCTGTCCGAGTAAGTCCGCTTGAGAAAACATTCTCATCTCTCTCTCTCTCTCTTGAGTGAGTCTAAGTGAGTGTTACAATTTTTTCCCGACCTATGGTCTTATCTACTCAACTTCAACATTGCCATCAGCCTTAGGTCAGCTCACGTTTATACTCACGTCTACTTACACATCTTCTAACGGACCACATTTCTTGCGCCAGTTCAACATTTAACGATCCGAGGGGTGAGTTAGGTGGGGGAGGGGGCTTCACATCCCCCTGATAACCTTCACGGAATGTTCTTCAGAAACATAATCTTGTGTGAGTCGTCTCTTTTAAGGGCAGACCCTGCTTCAGACACAGTTCTTTGTTTTTCAGTAGGTTTTATGAAACTTTTGCACCCTATGTACCTTTGAACTTTATGCACCTTGTACCTTTTGCACCTCTTATATCCTTATTTCAAATATGCAACTATTTTCTAGTACAATTCCCGGTTTTTAAAATAATGACTATTTCATTTATAGTGTGGGGAGCTATAAATATTTTTAAACTGTGAGAGCTATAAAAGAAATTAGCGCATGACATTGAGCTGGAATGATTACTGTATGTAGTAAAGCACAAATTGATGTTGTAGGCCCATTTGAACAAATGTTATGGTACATTGAAGATTCCCAGTGTGGCCTAGCTTGACACCGCTCACTTGCAAACGTTGATTGCACCATAAATAATGTTCAACTGGGTTTAGAAAATCCATTGTTGCTTTACTGCATACAGTATTCATTGCAGCTTATCGGGACATGCTGATTTGCTTCATAACTCTCAAAGTTAAGAAACAAATCTTGGTGCTAACAATACAAAATCTATTTAATAGTTTCAAAAATACACATTGTATGAGAACAATAATCGATGCACGAAATGGGCACATAAAACATATAATCGGAAAGTTTCATAACGATATTGTCAAAAACAATAAACGTGTTTTCAAAGGAGGCCCTCACCTTAATAAAAAAAGTGTTTATTCGACTGCAACTACGTATACCTCGTATTTGAAGGTACGATATCGACAGGCGCCAAGTAGAGCACCTGTTCTGTGAGATATTGGCGTTAACGAGCATTGACGCCATTATCGAAAATGGTCAGAATATGCTAACGGACTCATGAGTCGAGTCACTCGGACTCAGATCGAGGCGCGAGTCTCAGTGAGTCAGAGTAAGTAATATTTTGGTTAGATTGGGTTCGACTGAGTCCGGTTCAGGAAAGCTTGGACTACTCGAAGCCGTAGTGAGTCCTAAGCGCTAAATATATTTCTTGAGGGAGTCATAGTGAGCTAAAAAATTTTTGCCGACCCATGTCAGGGACAATCACCCACAGTTATTGTCAAAAACCTGCGTGGCGATAACCGTGCTCTTTAAAATATGATGGGAGGTCCGACGGAGCAAAAGTATGAAGCTTCATGCGCACGCCCAAGGGGAGCGTGCGAACTAAATGCTGCGAACTAAATGAAGTCGGTGAGCTTGATGTTGAGCAGCCAAATTTACAGAAGGAGTTGGACTGGAAGATTGAATCGAAGCCGCTAATTAGACCTGAAAAATCGCTGTGGAAACATTGAACGTTTTTGTCTAAATCACTCTTCTCAGAGGTGAGGCAAAAGTGGTGAATTGACATCTCAATCTGCTTGATCATATCGACTGGGAGACTGAAAAAGGCTTGTCATATATGAATATTGACGTACCTATTTGAGCTTCTGGGGGCACTCGCCTGCGCGACTGAAGGTCGCCTGCGAAACCTTCAAACGACACTTGATGGTACCACCTTAGTGCAAATTGACTGTCGTCACATTCGCATAGGCCCGCAAAAGCGAACCAGGTCTGCAGAAACAAAGGGGCTCCCACATAAGACAGATAGCGTTATATCCTAATTAATACGCAATAGAGCTCTTTAATGAAGCCCCACTTGACATATTCGAAGTGTCCGTTTTATGTTGAGCAAGAACTGAAACTAATACCTAGCAAATAAGTCGTAACATATCTTCTCGCTATGTTACAGTTATAAAATTTCTGCGAGTATGAAACTACATAATGAAAACGTCGTCTTACTCCAGCAAGTCGAACGCCTTACTCACTGGAGAGCATAATTCTAATGGATTGTCCTCCATCGCCGTGGATTGTCGTCCCACACATATTCAACATATTTTCTGCCATGTCGCTCACCAGTAAGGCATCTAGTCGTCACACAGACGCCGAACATTGCAAATGAGTTCTGCGGTATCCCGCAAGGTGGCGGAAGGGTTAAGAAAGGGAAATTAGACAACCACCCGTTTGTAGCACGAAGCCACAAGGAAATCCATACGGATTTCTCAGAAAGAAAAGTTTCTTAGTTGCCGAAAAATTCGTCCTGGTCCGGGGTTCGAACCCGGGACCAACGCCTTTCCGGGGCGGTCGCTCTACCAATTGAGCTAACCAGGAAGCTAGCAATTGGCAGCGCGAGGGCGAATTCATCGACAACTCGAAGCACATGGACACAAGTATTGCAAATGAGTTCTGCAGTATCCCGCAAGGTGGCGGAAGGGTTAAGAAAGGGAAATTAGACAACCACCCGTTTGTAGCACGAAGCCACAAGGGATACCGCAGAACTCATTTGCAATACTTGTGTCCATGTGCTTCGAGTTGTCGATGAATTCGCCCTCGCGCTGCCAATTGCTAGCTTCCTGGTTAGCTCAATTGGTAGAGCGACCGCCCCGGAAAGGCGTTGGTCCCGGGTTTGAACCCCGGACCAGGACGAATTTTTCGGCAACTAAGAAGCTTTTTCTTTCTGAGAAATCCGTATGGATTTCCTTGTGGCTTCGTGCTACAAACGGGTGTGGTTGTCTAATTTCCCTTTCTTAGACGCTGAACATGATTTGATTTTCTTCCGTCACTCAAGAAGAGCGTATTATAGCAGAATATGCACTAGCAACAAGACGCTTAAGTCCTTTTTTAGTGTTCCCTAGGGCTCTCCCCTTTTCAGAGCTAGCCAAATCCAATTCCCCAACCATGGTTTGAAAATAAATGACGCTGGAAATACTGAAAGAGATATACGGCGACCGGACGCACATCTGCCATGATCCACCTGCTTAGAAGCGTCGATGCCATTATGGTTAGGAGGACAAAACGAAAATTTTATTTCTAGACCATAGCGACGCCTGCAGCAGTACAGCTTATTGCCGCAGAAGCTGCCATAAATTACGTCCCGTCAGGGTTGCACCGCAAACACCCCAAACGCCTTATATGTTGCTGCTGGGGTTGCCATTTTTATCAGGGGCTTAGCCACAAGTTTATTGCAGTCGGGGGGGTGGGGGGAGGGGTGTCAATCACTTTCTATATACTTGCGTGGGCGCGTATGTGTGCGTGATATGCAAAATTGAAAAATCTCGGGCAAAACTTTGAGCCCTCCCCCCCACTCCTAGATGCGCCAGAGATCTGCCTTAGTAACAGATTTCGAACATTGCCAAATCAAGTGGCTTAGATATTATCGTGGACAAGAGCTCGGCAATGTAACCCCCCCCCCCCCCCCCCACACACACACACACATGCATGCACACAAATTATTCGAATGCTATTCTGAACACAGCGCTAATGCCTCTAATGATTTAACCGATCGGTTCGCCCGCTTCACTCATAACGAAAAGAACTAATGTTTAATCCGTTTATTGAAAATCGTCTGTGTAACGAAATATAATATAAAAATAAAATCTAGAGATTTAAGTCGAAAAACCACAATATGGTAGAGACGCCGTAATGGAGGGCTCCTGAAATTTCGAACATATGGTGTTCTTTAACGAGCAGTGACATCACACAGTACACGGGCCTCTACCATATTGCCTCCATCAAAATGGGACGAAATAAAAACCAGCAGATAATTAAGCCAAGGAAAGGTATTGATTGTGCTGTCTAAATATGCCGCAGTAATTGTGCATAGATGTGAAGAAAGTAAACTGGACGAAAAAATTGCCGCTGGCAGCGACATGCACACCTTGTAGTGTGTATGTCAGGGGCAGGCGCTATTTGTTTATGAGAACATTATTTTTCCGGGGTTTGCAGAGAACGTGGTATATCGTCTCAGTAAGACTGATCATGGGAAACCGACACACCCTTTACACGAACTGGAAGCTTAAGCAAGAAGTCATGGTGCGGACGGTTTGATATCCAGAACAGAGTATCTTTTTTTATCAGTGTTGTAAATGCGACTCTGTGATATTTCTCACTATTAAACTGTTGCCATAATCTCAGTGTAGCAATGACATTCCGCTGACCAATCCTTATACGAATTTGAGCTATCCCGATTGGCTCATCGGGTGAAGCAGACTTACTTTTATCGGGTCTTCGTTTCACGGCAAGAAGAACGCAATGGCAACGACACCGTTTGAAAATGGTAAGCTAATAATGAGACTGATGGTTCAATGATCAAAATATTTATCGATGTTGGTGTGTCCTGTTTTTTTTTCTTTAAATAGCTCTCCCAAAAAAAGTCCAGCTCTTGTCCTATGCATTTTAATGTCACTCTCGTGAAAGCTTGAAGACACGTTGCATTTTAAACATTTATTCGAAATGAGGTTAAGCTAGAAGGCTATCTTCGTGCTGGGACATTATGGTTATACATTTAGTCTTTTATGTATCATCACCAATGAGGTGGACACGAATACAAAGATTACAGTGCCGTTTCCTTTAACTGCGTGGCACGTGCCATGCAACACGCCACACAAAGAGGAAAGCAGAACTAAACAGAAATTATCGTTAATCACGGAGTATTTCATCTGCACCAGCAATCGAATGTGGCGCCATGTCAGACAGAACATGAGAACCTCCAGGAAATGTAGACGACTAGTGACGCAATGTCGCTTGAGTTGCGCCACCATCACAAACAGCCTGCGACAGATGGTGTGCTCAGAACGCGAGCACTATATTTTTATCTATGTCGTATCTGGAGCAGCGCTCACTTCTTCAAAAGATAGGATTGTTCTGTTTTTTCGAGAATTTTTCTGGCGTTGCAATAAGCGAGTGAAAGCTCCCCACATATTACTCATTACCGACCAATACACGTGCTTGTTTTTATATAAAAAAAAGACTAAAAAATATTTCATGGCGCAGAACCTATAGCAAGCAGGTAGTCAAAATCACGTCTGTGGAGACACATGTGCACCTGGGGTTTTCTGAGGATGTGCGAGTACTGCCTCATGATTCGCTTTCTAAGTTCTGTATAAATAGACGCCTGGAGTACAGGTTACGCAGACGCTTTAGAAGTATCACGAGAACACCTGTGAATCTTTTACAGCAAATATCCTCAACATAATCATGACTTTCAGTCGAGCATTGTTCGTGATCTGTCTCCTGACTGCCTCACACTGTCTTAGAGCCAGCGATGGTATGCATTTCTCTTTACTTTTGGAAGATCTATCTCTATTAAATTACAAATCAACCTCATTCGAAGTTAAGAGAAAAGCTAGACTTCACTGTGGTTATAATCTGCTCCAAAAAAAAGCAATAATTGAGTTATGATTCTCGTAGACTGCTTGTATTTCGTGCTAGATTTTTTTACATGGACATCGCTGCTCTTCTTCCTCGTAAAATGCTGGTCTATATAATGGAACCAGCACCCGTAACACCGTGAGTGGCCTCTATAAAGACCTTGAAGTAAGCATGTGTTTCAAGACCATAAGGAATCTTCCGAGAGCAGATGGAAGGGAGAAAACCAGCAATGTGCATTTCCAAGTCGGTGGTTTTGCGTAAGTATACAAGGTGTTGTCAAATAACTTACATACACGACTATGTTCCTCAGTGCCCGGAAATGTGGTGTAAAGTAATGAACAATTTCAAAGCGAAATAATGTTAGCAGTGTTCATGTGTTCTGCACGTTCTGGAGCACTGGAGACATACAGCAATGGTTAAACGCATGTTAAGTGATGCAGCGTTCTTTCTAAACGCAATTTCCGTGATTCAAATATGAAAAAAACACAGCGGCATTTTAAAAGCACGCGCTGGCATGAGTAAATCTGGGTGTATTTCAGTGTAGATATTTATCATCTTGTTTTGCTGAGATTGCTGCGATGGATTATACTACAAAGCATCAATTACATTTGGAAGTTGCCTATGTGCTCTTGATTCGAATATTGGATACTCAAATAACTCAGTAATGAATGCAACTTTAGAGAATGACTTGCTGATGCCATTGACCACTAAGGCACGTAGAGGTTTACTGGGCATCTTTTCATGTAGGAATAAACGGAACTAGCTTTTTTTTTATGAAAAACAAGCAATATGTATAAACTATATACATTATTTTTGCGCAAGCTTAAGTAAACAAACTGTTCAGATAGCTAACGCAGTCAAAAACGCTGTGTCTGTCAAATAGCGTTCATGTGAACATCAGTGTTTGAAGTTGGTGACAGTAATATTCAATGCGACGCTTGGTATCCTCTTGAATTGTTTCTTGTTAGGTTTCTGCGTTTTAGAAAAAGGCTGCACAGAATTAAAAACAAATGGTAACCGCGCTTAATCATTGGTCACATGCAGTGCCCTTAAACCTTAGTCGACGGAGCCCCTGGAGATCTCGCTGACTTGGTGAGAAAATGCGGAAGACTGACCTGTCATTCATTTAGGAAAATTTCAGGGATTTGTAGAGCCCTTTGCGTGTGCCGGCGGAGTGTAAACAGGGTCTTTCTCTAAAGAAACACTTGCCCCCCCATCGAGAGCATTCCTAGAAAAAAATTAAAATTAGTGCCAAAAAACAACTCGCCGTGACCGGCACAGCGCGAGCGAGAAACATGTCTGTGTTGGCCGGAGAGCTGTGATTGGCTAATAGATAAGCAGAAAGAGCCAATAAGCTTGTATAACAATATTTAATCGGGCTATCACTGCGTGCATGTATTGATGCATTTAGCTAACCAGGCTGTTGTAGTAAAAAATCTTCGCTTATAACTTTTGACAAGAATACCGCACTTGCGGCAGGCACCGACTGTCTTGTGCCAACACACGGCCGGGCAAGTGGACTAGTAACGAATAATTATAAGATGTGGGGCATAACGTACCAAATCCACGACATGATTATGAGAGACGCCGTAGTGGAAGGCTCCAGAAATTTCGACCACCTGGTGTTTAACGTGCACTGACATCGCACAGTACACGGGCCTCTACCATTTCGCCTCCATCGAAATGCAACCGCCGCGGCCGGGATCGAACCCGCGACCTTCGGGTCAGCAGCGGAGAACCCTAGCCACTGATCCACCGAGGCGGACGACTAGAAATGACGCGCAACGTTGAAAGTAAGGCGGCATCACGGACGCCGCCCCGCATTTTTTTAAAAATAAATATCCAGAGGGTGTTAGGAAGTAAAGCATTGCGCTCCTGAAATACCAGTTTGCGTATGGTTCTTTTGAAAAACGAGGGTCTTTTCCGAGAGAATTTCTTTCCAAGGGATTTCACTCGTACCAAAGCATTTTTGAAATTTCTGTAAAAGGTCCTTCAGTACATCTTGAATTGTGCGAATGCTGCATTTGAGCGAAAAGTGGATGAACTTTTTGGTAAAAAAAATACAGAGTTTACTTTTTGTATCACAGTTATTTAGTTAAAACTAATTACCTTACAACAATGAACACAGTTCCTACGGACCCAGCAACTGATTCGGCGGCTACTGACGATGTTACTGAACCAGAGCCGGACACCTCATCAGCTGACACGACTTCCGGTACACAGGACACTTCGAATGATGAACAGACTACAGGAGAAGCAAGCAGCGCAGAAGGTAAGAATGAACCGTTCTGGCACACACTGAGAAAATGGCAAGTTTCTTGTAGAGCAGAGCTTGTATTCTGAAACAGGTTTCCTCATTTTGTCAGTAAATTAACTTGCACGCTTTCTACATGTACGAAGAAAATCAGGTGTGCTGGCATAATTCTTGCGGGCGTTTCTCTTGAAGCTTGGTTAAATAAAACCCGAGTTCTTGATATTATCTCGTGGTAGAAATAACTTGGAATTTATACGTTCTTTTAGGTTCATAGCATGCTAGCCAGCCTCGTTTGATAAGAATATGAACAACAGAAGATTTCTTCCTAGCGGAACATACGTTTCATCACTTTACGATCGTAACGGCTTTGTAAATATTGGACGACCCATGATTACCTCTGTCATGAACTGTGGATACCTCAGTGAATTGCACAAAGGTGAAACTAACATCGCCGACTTACTTCATTCAATTTTAA
The DNA here is from genome assembly GCA_030522465.1 of Rhipicephalus appendiculatus. NCBI lineage: Eukaryota > Metazoa > Arthropoda > Arachnida > Ixodida > Ixodidae > Rhipicephalus > Rhipicephalus appendiculatus. Next base: position 191,252 of record JALIZH010014057.1, on the reverse strand, counting down.
AACAGACAGTTCACGATAATATATTCAGCATAAAACTAGTCTGGGGGGGGATTGGGCATCTCATGATTTGTAGCTTCAGCTGACGGTGTGGAGGGCGAGCTACACGTGGCTGCAAACGTGTTTCGAAAGGCCATTTATTTTGCAAGTGCAGTGATTGCGTAGCAATAGAGCATCCCTATAATATATTTTACAGATGGTGTCCCAACGAATGCAGACAGCACTGCAGATGACGTGTCGACGAGCGAGCCTTCAGAGACTACCTCAGAAGACGCGCCCAAGGGGAACGACGTTGGTTCTGGGACGGCAGGCAATTATACGAATGACGACTGCATAGAGGTCACAATACCAAACATTTTAGGCATTGAAGAGGTAAGAACAAAACGTACCAAACATATCCATTGCAGGGTGATCCTGCGTAATGTTATTGCTTTTATGCGCACCTTATTAACTGTTGCTTGAAGAACGTGGTTGAGGAAAAAATAGTTTCCATTGTCGACGAAATTGTCGCCCAATGGACACAAGCAAATCGAGGCGCTTGTGGCACTGATCACAGTGCATGCACACCAGCCACTCAATTCCTTTGGCTTGTATGGAAAATCTTTATGACCATGACGAATGGTTTACAAAATGAAATTGGGCCAAGGAGCCATTTTTCCGCCACAAGTCACACATAACGGCTTTCTGCAACGAAACCACTTTTCTTTATAGATAGTGCGTGTCATCGATTAGGCATCTCATGAATAAGGCAATGAATTATCTTTCAGAACTCTTTCACTGTAACCCGTCAAACCCCAGGGTTTTGTTCGTGCTTATGTGTGACGTCGGGATCATCAGTAATTGTGAAACGTTGAAGGCGTTGGATTCGCGACGGTCCGGACAGCTGTAGGTCACATTTGATGGGTCACAAAATCACACGAAGCGTATTGTTGCTGAACGTTTTGAAGCTGTTAGTTTAGGAATGCATGTACGAAGTTACTTTTATTTCAGTATGGATGATGTGTCGCAAACCTTTTTTGTTTTCTGGTGTATAATATTTATGATAATGGCTGCTCATGTTTAGATAAACTAATTCCTTTTGACGTTATTTAAAGCTCACGAGCTGGTCTCACGCACGTGCCACCAAAATTTTATGACTCCACCACGATCAATAGCCCGAAATTGTCTTAAGTGATGGTTCTACAATGAAGCTGAATAGAGATAGTACTCCCTATATTTTTACGAAAACATGTTTTTCGCACAAATCGGCCAAACACCACTACTATGCGCCCGTACGCTAAGAAGGAAGACGGGAGCAGGGAGCTGCAATACACTAATTACCTAATATTGAGCAAAAAACACCAAGCCCATGTGGGGAGCCAGACACAACTACGAATGTCGCGAAGCGCAGGATGTGGCATAAGGGTGTAAATGACACGGTGCTTAAATGAGAAACCTTGAAGCAGCATGCAATAATTTCAAGAGGGATTTTATGGACAGATATTTAAGATTTAGCTGCAGGGTGTGTGATAGACTATGGCTCTTAATTCTATGTCGTATCTATGATATGTGCTAAACAGTTTCGCTTTTCATGCATCTTCGAAAAGTGGAATGCCTCACAATTTCTTTTTCTACTGTTACATTACCTAAAGATATCTCGTACGTGTTGCTTCCATCCTCGTTTACTCAGAATCAGTCACATCAAGCGCTCGTCGTACAATAAACCTTCTGGCATTGCGTCGTCCGCAGTTCTGCATGTGTATGTGAAGGCATATCAGCTGCATGATATGGCGTCAGTCACTAGTACCATATCTTAAAAAAAGTGAAAATACCCTGGCATAGTGTTAATAAATAAAAATTTAGAAGACAATGCGCTGTACGGTTGTCACGTTCATTCTGGTTTTGTTCCCAGGTGCATAAACCAACATAGTCATCTGACGAGATGCTGTTGTTTTTGTATTGCATTACAGTGTCTTAAAGACAGTCTCAACTTGTGCACAGGACAGAATGTAAGTACGAATCACGTTACCGAAAAACATTGCTTACTAATAGATCGGCATGCAGCGCCCAACTGTAATGTCTTATTACCAGATAGTACCAGATGACGTAAACTTGTAGAATTGTATACGGCAAACAATAAGATGCCGTTTCTTGCGCAAGTACATCGTAGGATAATGACAGCGTGCCGTAATGAAACATATTAAAGCTCCCAAAGGTACCTTAGCCCACCAGTTTTTTAACGCTTACGTAATTTGCTCTCACTTTAAACTATAATCAGCATTCTTGAAATAAAAAAAAACTAGAAATAAAGCTTTTATTGAGATCACAATCAGTTGGCGCCTTGTTTATGCATTCACAGACAAGAGTACAGCAAATACGCATGCAAGAGTAGATTAAAGACGCATGCATTTTTCCGCACATTTTAGAGAAAGAAAATGCGAAAATTGGTGTCAGAGGGAAAGTTTCTCCGAAGTATGTATGGCCTGCAAATGTTACGGTGCATTTGTTGCAGTGTACCGTAAGGGAATAAAAATTACACCATCTCCCGCTAAAGGGAACCATGTGTAGATGTGAAGCAGCGGGCGCTAACGCTTACACTGGCGGTGGCGTTGACGCTGGCGCTATCGCAGCGTTGCGCAGGAGAGAAAACTGAGGAGGCGCAAAGCACGCAGTGATGGAGCGGTGTTTCCTACTGGAACATGCCAATCGCTGCTAATGGGCAATGAGAGACAGAAGACTCCGACTGGACACAGAGACCCGCAGTCGGCTTTTAGTTAACGCGCACGCTGCGAATTTTTATTGTTCAACAACGCACAGGAGAAATATCCCACCGGCACCACATTGGAGGTCAAGATCCATTGCCATATATACGGGATGGACAATGAACGGTTGTGCAGCGCGAGCAGTCGGTTTTTTCAACCAAGAAACTCGCTAGCAGACGCTGCCTGCGTCGGCGTCTCGAGGCGAGAGAGGGGGGGTAGCGTAGGAGAGGAGAGAGAGGGGGGGGGGGGCGCGCATGCGCAGTGGGGGGTGTGGACGCTGTGGGCAGGGATGCCTAGAGGAGAGAGAGGGGGAGCGTATTAGAGGAGAGAGAGGGGGGGACGCGCATGCGCAGTGGGAGCGCGGGGAGGGATGCCTAGAGGAGAGAGGGGGGGAGCGTAGGAGGGGAGAGAGGAGGGGAGGCGCATGCGCAGTGAGGGTGTGGTTGCCGCGGGGAGGGATGCCTAGAGGAGAGAGAGGGGGAGAGGAGGTTTTTTTTATTTTTTATTTTTTTTTGAAAGGTTTGCGCATGCGCAGTAAGGGTGGTCACGCCGGCACACCACCACCACCACCACCACCACCACCACCGGATTAAGCTTCGCCATAAGATGCTTCACATCTAAAAAGCAGTTCCTCCGTGTTAAAGGTGCGAGTCGACAGACGTCAACGCAATGTGCTATTCAATTTGTACAAACAGAGATAAAGTGCTGCAGTAGTAATGTTACTATTCAGTAGCGTTGTTTCAATACTTCTCAATAAATTATATTTGCTGTTGACGAATTTGGTATATTTTAATATAATTTGAAATCTTAACATACACACGTGGTATGTTATATCATACTGCAGTTCACGGAAGGCTTCATGTAATTGAGAACCATGAGCTCTGCCTTGGTGTCTTTTAAAATGTGGCACGGATAGCGTTAGTTTAGAAAGCCTCATACAGCAGCAAAAGAGGAAGGCTTCATGTAATTTAGTTTTAATTTAGTTTTGCCGAAATATCATTAAATATGTACCGGCGTTATCTTAACCTTTAGAGCATACAAATTGCTCTTTTCATAGTTACCAATGGCTTTTTTTTTTCAGACGTTGGTAGAAGGCGTGTTTCTACTAGTAAATGTAAGTTCACTTTGCATTTTATTGCATAAGAAACTATTTTCACGCCACATGTTTAATTTCGTCATATCCGTACATAAAGAATAAAAAAAACGGGAAATATATAAAGCTTTCGAAGGAAATTTTTATTCTAATATGCAACTACACACGATAACTTATTATTTAGAAAAATGAAGAGCTCTAACGCACTTTTTTAGAATTTGATATGACAGATAATGAACGTGAACGAGTTTCTCAACTTGATCGTTAGTTTGAGCTTTAGCGTTGCTTGTTCGTAATGCTTAGATGCAGTTGCTAAATGTCGTATCTGGTCACTGGCACAGAGGAGCGTCGCGAAAACACATCGAAGAGAGCGAACTTGCTGTACAACGCCTGTGTTTGCGTATCCAGTGCGTACTTGCGATCTTGCACGTGTATGGCGCTTTTTTCTGTTTTGTAGAACCCTCTGGGGCATATTGTGGAAGGTGTGCAGGCATCAAAATTGTAGTAAACAAACTACAGCATGAGCTCAGCGTGCTTTCCAGAATTGTGAGCAATTTTAACAAAGACCATATGGCTTAAAAGTAACAAATTTTAATTTTCGAGCCTAGAAATGATGTGTAGCTTCTTTCCAAGAGTGGTCGCGATAACATTGACCACGATGTCGAGATCCATAATTGTAGCTTCACAGCAGTGAAGCAGATCATGAAACTTGTACATTAATTGCTCACCTAAAACAACAAACACAAGCTTCATGATGATGGCATCTGTCACTACAAGTGCACCACAAGTACACGGCGTTTAGAGACGGCAGTGATGCCGGTGCACTGTCATCCAATCTCTTACCCTACTTCTCGCCACGAGCGCGCGCTTCTTTCGAAAAAGGTCCACTGAAGCACGCGTACGCTCCCCCTTTGCACAGTAGTTTGCAGCCGTGGCTTCCCGCAGTTCACGAATAAGCTGACCGGGAAGTGGCCAAATTCAGGGACAGTGATTGCCTTCACTTGAGTAGCTTGTAGTCGATGCCCCTGCGAGTACGCAAGCGAGCAACCAATACGAACTACAGCGCTAGCCTTCGGTTGAGTTGCGTACAACAATCTGGGACAACAGACAAAACACCGATCCTATGCGCAGTTATTCCAAGCATTTTGGACTTCTAAAATTTATAGAAATTGTCATTATAGAAGTGTTGAACTTTGTCGGTTATGCTTTATTCAATTAGTTAATGTTTTCTTCAATAGTCGGGTGCAGCACTTGCATGCTTCTTGGTTGAAAAGTGAAAGTTTCTAGCTTCCATTTTTATTGCGAGAAAACACCAGTAGATGCTTGCTGCCAGTATATATGGACCACATCAAACAGTTAAAAGCTGTATTGCTGCAATTTGATTATTTTTTCAACTAAGTATTTCTACGCACCATAAATACGGTTGATTACCAGGCGTTCAGAATCAGCAGCGTACGTGTACCCATGAGCACACACTCCCCGTCATGCTTGAGTTATCAAATCTATTGCACTCAGCGCATCTCCCATGTGTGCCTCCAACCACCCAGGTTACCAACCAGTATGCGAACAAACACGAAGTAGCCATGCATACGCTCAAGGCATCCATCAGCTGTCCAAATACCTGCCCACCAGCCAGCCATAACACGTAACAAATATCTAATATCTGGCATTTTACATCTTGCGGTTGTGGTGTCCTCGCCTGAGAGACAGTTACTGCGTCACTCCCCCCCATTCTTCACCTTTCCCCAACTCAGAATCTCTCTTCTTCTTTTACATCTCAAAGCAACGACATGATTATGAGAAATGCCGTAGTGGAGGGCTCCGAGAATTTTGACCATCTGGCGTTGTTTAACCTGCACTGACAATGCACAGTACACTAGCCTCTAGCATTCCGTCTCCATCTAAATGTGATCGTCGCGGCCGGGATCGAATCCGCGATGTTCGGCTCAGCAGCCGAGGACCGAAACCACTACACCACCGCGGTGGGCCTTTACCGAATGTTCAACCACCCATGAACTCACCCATTGAAGGCCCCGCGATGCTCACAATTATTTCCGGCAAGCGCGCCACCTTTCTCAGCATACCAAACTGAAATTACAGCATGGCTATCATAAATTATTTGACGGACAATGCTGGGGTTTTCTATTGGGGACACAGCTGCAAATAGGTGTGATTTTGGAAATAAGTACGGCAAACATGATAAAGTCGTAGTGCGTCGGACGGTCGCATTCGTCCGACACCGATAGCACCGACAATGTGGTCTTGAATGGCCAGACCAGAGAGGTGTGCTGGAATTCCGTTTACAAGAAATGCCTACACACATCAACACCTTGACCACGGATCTCTTAGCCAGGAGACGCAGCTGGGGGGTTTCGGGGTTTTTAGTGCCGCAAAGAGGACGCGCACGTGTGAAATGTAGTGGATGGCTATCGGCTTGCTGACGTCACCGCTTTTATACTCCATGTTGTATAACCATAACTTGATATCCATTCGTTTTCTTACTCGGTGCATTTCCACTTGCTGGCAAGAACCTTTTAAATCGTTGTACTCATTTACTGGAGACATTATCGTGCGTTTGCTTGTATTTATCAGGGTCCCAAACAGGTGGATTTGCAAATAAAGTTTTAAAATTCTCATTGAGAATATTGGAGCCTACGCTTCACTAAGGTTTATGGCAGCCGGGACCGTTGACGCCTGCATTGCATTCAATTGGCTACAGCGGCCTGATATTAATCAATATTATCAGAGACACATATACAGCTATTTGCGTATATAAAACACAGCACTATACCTTTTTTAATTTCAGTGCACTGTAATTGGTGTATTCAAGAACCTGACTCCAATGAGCGCCCTCAAGACTGTGAAAGATGTCCTTCTCGCCCTTTTGAAGAAACTTCTACCACCCGGTAAGCCTATCATCGTCGTAGTTAACTATCATGGCGGAGATTCATTCTCGTTTAGGTTCAGAACAGTGGAAAACATGCAGGGCACCTTTTATTTGGAAATCAGTTTTGTGGACTACGGCAAGGTGGCGGAAGGGTTATGAAAGGCTATAACAAATGCCTACGGATTGCTTAGAAATAAACCTTCTTTGTTGAAGAAAAGGTCCCCCTCCCTTGGACTCAAATTCGGTACCAGGGCTGTTTTGGGAAAGTCACTCAACCATTCGGCTTAACCGGGATAGTTCTGATTTACAGCTTGAGCACGAATAATTGAACAACGCAAAAAGCATATGGACACCGAATATCGCAAATCGCGCAAACCCACAAGGTGGAGGAAGGGTTATGAAATGAAGTATCAATGAGCCCCCTTCTTGTAGCACAAAGCTAGGAAAAAGTTTGAGGATTTCTCTGAAAGCTTCTCAGGTGACAAATAAATTCATCCTGGTCCGGGGCGCTCCGGACAACAATAACTTTTGTGTAATCTAATTATGCTTTATTTAATAAACTGGTATATTTCACTGTAGCGGCCGATATTCGATATTCGATATTCTTTCCCGTATTCTAGTTTTGTGAAATAAAGGAAGAATGCCTTCCCTGTTGCGAACCATACAATTAGTCCTATCAGCGTCAAAAGGTAAAAATGAGACGCCGACCAAAAAACGCTTCAAAAAATATAACAGACGTTTCGGCTCCTGTACGAGGACCTTGTTCACAATCTGAGTTCACAATTTCTTTCACGGCTAGCCACTGAAAGAAATCTAACCTCGCGACTTCATATTGAAAAAGAAAAAAAGTCACAGTTTCGCCGTAAGGGTGAAGCAGTGAATGCGATAGCAACAAATTCTAATGTTAATCGAAGTGAGGCTGGTCGCTAACTCTTTTGAATACGATCCCACGCAACTCTACGAAATACTGGTTTAAGAGCATACGGCCACTCCAGGGACACTGCTCGCACAATGTCCTCGCATTGTGAGCGGAGCACGTAGGAGCCAGCCGCCCGCTGTCGGCGGCGGAGATTGCGAGACAACGCGTGTGCCAGCGACGACCGCGCTCGTAAAACCAAAGGTCGCAGTGGCTGCATGAGGACCCCCTACCCAACCCCCTCGCGTCTTTCCGCGCTTGTTAAAGACGCGCCGGGCGTTTCCTCTCCTTGAGCATTCCCCGGCTCGACGAACAGGCGGGGGGATCTTATTGCATACGCCTCGGAGCGACGGAGATGGGTCGGTTCGTTTGATGTCCGCTTCAGCGGCATTTGTCGCCTCCGCTCCCGCACTGATACTCGCGGGTATTTTTCTCCGTGGCTTTTACTTATATATATATATATATATACGTATACATATATGGGACATGACGGCAAAAATCAGCCGAGAGTGTCCATATAATTGCTATCGCAATAAAAAGTGAAAAAGGCCCCCCGTGCGGGAGCCGATACGTCTGTCAAATTTTCAAAGTGTTTTTTGGTCGGCGTCTTCCTTTTACCTTTTGACCATGATTATTCCCGAGCAGACGAGTTTCGTCGAGCTCTAGATTTCTTTAGTCCTGTCAGTATTATGGATATGACGATTTGCTCACGACCATCAGAAGCCTCATTTTGTATATCTATCAAGCTCATAGTTTGTCACTTCATATCTCTTCATTTCCTTATAGAGTGGCATGCTAGTACCACCTTCAGGTAAATTAATGTAGCGCCAATAGAGAACACGTGCCTTTTTTCTTCATAATTTGTCATTCGTTTCGTCGCTGCACGGCCCACACTAAAATGGGCAGTATCACTCATGTAAAAATAAGTTTTTTTTTTCACAGGCTATACATGCTGCTCAAAAAGTGCTCTGAAATATCTTTACGGTTAGAAATGCAGCTCAGATGCAGATACTAAAGAGCACAGTTCGGAATTCTTGTCCCTAATTAATTATTCCATTTGTTGCGTGTTAGATTGAATGCACAATGTAGATTCTTAAGGGTTTTTTAGTGTTTTTAACCATATTTTACCCACTCTCCTAAAATATGATATAGAAAGTAGTTTGTTTTATGCAAAGATACACTTATGCTTATGTGTTACCTTTTCTTCGTCCCGTCCGTCTGCGCGCAGTTTTTTTTTCCCACATTATGCTAAATTTCTACTGCGTCTCAGTTTATAATTTGAAAGAAAATTTATTTGACGCATTCGAAAGAAAACTCCCGTCGGTACTCACATTCTGCTCAATCAAGCAGGCGCACAGAGCTGTGCACTAAGAGAGGCATGCCCACAAACACTCACATACAGACGCGTGTCCGTGAGCATGCATGCATAATGGATCGATGCGTGCACAACCGCATGCAGAATGCACACAACAGCACTGTCACCCGGTGCCAGCAGTGTGATTCGCAGTAAGGGAACATTGGATTGTCATTTGTAGAGACAATTCTACTAGCTAGGAGCGCGACAGGTGACAGTTTTGTAGCCAATTCTATCTAATAGATACTATTGTTTTATTGTGCGAAAACAGTTTAATCATTATGAAACATCTGAAGATTTGTAAAGGCCGATTTATGAAGCTTGTTGAATTGCAGCGTATGTATCATTTCTGGAGATGAAACTTAGTTCTACCCTCTACTCAATTTCAGTGGCTAGTATGCTGGAGATGATCCCCATGTTGTCACTTGACAATGGTATTAAAGATAACACTTGTCGTGGGCCGATAAAGATTGGTTTTCCCAGCAGCCTCGGAAAGGTAAGTATATCACAGATTTATTAAAAGCGACAATAACAGTAGAGCCAAAGTAAAAGTAATCGAGCGGCTTATATTTTATTGAAGGTAACATTGTATTTTAGGCGCTTTGAAATTTTGTATAAGCTCAAAAATTTCAAACCTACGAAAGTATGGTGGACCACTTAGACGCAACATTATGCAAGTTTAAACATTTTCTAGACACTTAGCCACTATTTACCTCAATAGCGCACCTAAGACATGCAAGTGCTCACAAAGGACATTTCTTGGACTAGGCCTCTATGTCTAGATCTAAAGTTCTTCAATTATGGTAATACGTCGTGTTGTATATTTTGCCATGGGCATCAATACAATCCACAGAGGAAAAAAAAAGATAAGTTCTCGTACTAGTGGTTTTAGAAGAATTGACAAGCGGCCACGTAATTTTTTTCTTAAAAAGAGAAGAAGGGTGCCTTTCAGGTGAATTTGGTAATTTAATATAAAAATAAAGCGCTAGAAAGCGAGGAACATCGGAGAACAAGGCCACATTCATGTATGCTGTAGCTCGTTTTTTAAATGCGAAGCGTTTCTTTGCATACTGGAGTCACTTTGAGCGTTTCTATCTACGTATCTATCTAGCTATCTATCTATCTATCTATCTATCTATCTATCTATCTATCTATCTATCTATCTATCTATCTATCTATCTATCTATCAATCTATCTAGCCGCTTACGTCTGGGTGCTCCTGTGATCACCTCCGTAACTTGGGATAGCCCAAAATTAGTATGATTAGGGTAAAAGAGTTTGACGATTGTGACTGTCTCGTGATGATATGAATAATGAGCAAATCCCGTCTCGTACGACGTCAAACCCTTCCCTCGAGACACTTGTGGACACATACCCATATACCACGGGCCGCGGTATACGGGTATGCACCACAGGTGCTTGACAATTTATATCTACTGAAGAACGGCAAGAACATATATTGGTAATTGAAATACGAGAGCGTTAAGAAAAACCGAAATCGGCAGCGTTGACCTTACGAACGCAAAGTGTAAATGTTATGATCCCAGAAGGAATCGAACCCAAGCATTCTGCGTGGCAGTCAACTATTCTACCACAGAGCCATGCCCGGTCTCGAAAGTGCTTTAGAAAAAGACCCTATGCAGGCGTAATGTTGGTGAAACGTCAGTTGTGGTTGCAGTGCTGCCAACCTCATTTTATAAACATTACATATGTGCTCCAATGACACAGGCGTCACGTCGGCTTAGTGTCAATTGTAGTTAAGCGCCATCCACTGAAGTTGGTCTACGTAGCACTATCCAGGACTACCATCCTCGCAAGCACAAGCGCTACATTACAGCTTACCGCTTCTGGTGTTGGTAATACCCATGTTGATCTTGGCCCCGTTACGCAGCTGTAAACAACTGGTTGTATAAAACATATGCGACTGTTGAAAATACATGTCTGTGCGTATAACATTTGTACATATGTACAGCGTCATTTCGTAACGTTTCGCTCAACAGAAAAAAATGCCCCCCACCTCTCCGAAGGGGAATCGTGAGGAAATGCGAATGCATTTCGCGCGCGCTTCACTCCATTTATATATGGTGGTTGTGGTTCGAAGAAGGAAAAAGGCGCCTAATTTCTGCAGCCCGGTCGGGAGCACGGCGCAGCGCCTGTTTTCTTTTTTTTTTATCGCGGCAGCTCCGCTGAGCTCCCGCGATGCGAGCGCCCTCACGCGCCAGAGCGCGCTCCTCCTCTCCACTTTGCTAGGGGCGAGGATAAGCGCGCGCGCCCGCAGCTGTTGCTATGGGAGAGAGAGTGAGAGCGGAGAGATAACACCTGCCGGCGCGCGGACACCTCCTCAACCTATCCTCCTCCCCGCGGACAACGCCGGACAACGCCGCCTGACATAGCCCGACTAAGAAATGCATTCGCATTTAAAATTACGCCACAGTGCCCTTCCCTCCGCATGCTTCGCATGACATCGATTCCCATGGAACGTGGGATCTGCTGAAATTTTTTTAGAGCGCTTTTCTTAATGTCTTCATTCTCTGGTGAAGTAAAAAATCGGGGGACCCTTAAGCTTCGCCTTTAAGAGTTGAACGCGATAGCGATATCCTGTCCCTAGTCCGTACTTCAATCCCTTAGTGCACACTATGTATAATGCGTAGAATTGCATAGTGTGCCACAAGCCTTTAAACCACGAGCAATTATGCGCGGTAAATGCGGGAAATGCTTTCGAAGTTGCTATGCACCCACTACGTGGTATTAGAGGAATATGCGCTGTAACGTGTGTGCCTTTTGTAATGGGTACATGGCTTTGAACCACAATGTCGTTATGATATTCACATCTTCTGACGCCCGATGGCTGTGCACGCTTGTACCACGCAATATTACTGCGATATTACATGTTGTATAGTGACGCCTGTATACAGGACGCGCGTGTTTGCAAAGCATGAAAGTTTTTTTCACTGCATTTCCAAGCAGATGAAGTAATTTTCACAGTATTTCTAAGCAGAGGCATGGCTGTGTGGTAGAACACCTTCTTGCCACGCATACGGACCCGGGTTCGAATCCTCATTCGGACCCAGAAAATTTTTATTAGTTATTTTATTTGCATCTTTCTCGATTTTTCTGTCACGGACAAGATGGTGATTTTTCGCTCACAACCAACGACGCCGCCGCCGACGCCGACACCGACGCCGACGCCGGAATTTCTGCGAAACGAGCTCTTTAACGCTATCGCGTTAATAGTAGTAGCGACACTGGACTTTAAAGTGTTGTAGTTGCACATTTCTGATGCAAAAAGCTGGTATCGATGCTACTTCGGGAAACAATATTTGCGGCATGAATTACGACATCAATGGTATCGTGGTTTGGGACGTAAAACCCTACATATTATTATTATTATTATTATTATTATTATTATTATTATTATTATTATTACTGCTACATCAATGACAATAAAGGAAAAAGAAATGTTTGCATAGAAGACACTTCTAGTGCAGCATCAATGAGGCACATTCAGCTTACCGTATGCTTAAAAACAAACTATTAATTCTAAAAGATTGCATATCTTTTGTTTATGTGACACACAAGCATATTTCCATGACAACGGATATGTTCATATGTACTTGTGTCGTCTTTTTTTTCAGTGCATGGACAACACGCTGAAGTTCTGTGAAAACGGCGAGACCGTCGACGTATGTATCTTCTCGTTCAGTGCATCACATTTGTAATAGGATAAATAGTGATCTCATAAAATATACCTGCATGCAACTCTTGCGGCGCTCGTGGATGGCGGGACCAGGATGAATTCAGGAGTGCTTATTTTACTTTTGTTTCAGCAGATTGTCCTAAATTTTGTTGTGCATGGTTTATTAAGGTCTGTTGTTGAAAGTTCTAGGTAGTGTTAATGTATGCAATGGATACTTTTGAAAAATCATATCCTAATAATAATGTAAGCGTTGAATGTTTACAACTGTTACAAGTGAGGCTTACTTCGTAAAAAAATGCCCCCCACCTCCCCGAAGGGAATCGTGAGGAAATGCGAATGCATTTCGCCCGCGCTTCACTCCATTTATATATACGTGCGAGCGAGCGGACGGGAGAGTGGGGCGCAGGGAGGAGAGAGAGCGAACGGCGAGAGAAGGAGCGGCGAAGCACTGCACCTACCCTCTCCTACACTCTCTCGCACCACATGCTCCGGTTGCTAGGGGCGAGGATAAGTGCGCGCGCCCGCAGCTGTTGCTTTGGGAGAGGGAGTGAGAGCGGAGAGATAACACCTGCCGGCGCGCACAACTCCTCAACCTATCCTCCTCCTCCTCCGCGGACAACGCCGGGCAACGCCGGATGCCTGACATAGCCCGACTAAGAAATGCATTCGCATTTAAAACATATGTGATATTAACTGAAGAGGAAAATATTAGGCAGATGCTACTCATTCTCAGAATCGATGTTATGTGAAGCAACAGGCAAGCAGTGGCCTATGCCACATTTTTTATTGCTCTTAGGTAATCGTAGTGAGCTTGGACCCACTTTGGTGCATTTTGAGTAGTTAAGGGATATGTACCGTGGGAAGGCCCGTAGGGAAGAATTCTTTTAGCAGCGGGGTGTAGAGGGGATAGTTGCTAATGTTCCTTTGGTCCTGACTATTTCAAAAAGTACCTACTTTGAGGGAAAGCACTTATTTAGAGAAGCATCAATAGGGGTAAAGATAGTCCTAGCACCCCCCCCCCCCCCCCCTAATGGACTAAGGCATTGGTCATGGGCTTACCACGCACGTCGAATGCAATGAAACCCGTTCGGTAGCCTATGGTCCGATGTGACGTCGGTAGTCACGTTAGAGCACAGGTGCCACTTTCATCGAAATGAACTGCACGCTAGGTGCGATGATGTGCACATCATAGGAAGCGGTATCGGGCGTATTTCTCCGCGTTGTGCAATTGTTGACCGTAGCTTGGCGAGTGATAAGGAGTCAATGTGTAATGTTTATTACATAGTGATAAATATCACTACCGAACTCTGCAATCACAGTTAACTTTGATGCGATATGACGCCTTTCTAGGGTCTTTTTCCTAAGCAGTTTCAAGCACTGGCAAGCACTGCCCTGTGGTAGAATACTTGACTGTGACGCAGAAGCTGGGTTCGACGCCGCTTTTAGCGGCGATGCTCAGTCTTTCCGTCCCTCTGATTTTTCCCTCACCGACGACGCTGCCGACGCCTACCACACATTTTCTTCCGCACAAGTTCCATGAAAGATCGTTTAAAGTCTGTTATCGCCGTTCGTCGGTTCATACAAGCTGTGAGTGATCGATGTCCCATACCCGCATTCCACGGGCCGTGGTATGCGGGTATGAGCCGCACGTGACTGAAGGAAAGGGTTTCATGACGTACGTTACAGGTATCTTATGCGATTCATGTAATGACCTGTTCATCGTGTTCACGATACGCAAATGCCCTCCCATGCATATTTTGGTAGGTTTCAAGTTAAGGAGACGACCACGAGAGCGTCCAGACGCAGGCGTCTTGATAGGTAAATAGAGCCAGTGAAAGTGACTTTGGTTCGTCAAGAAATGATTGACATTTAATAGATTATCTGTAATTATTTTACTGCGATAGCAATTACATGGGCAGTCTCTACGTGTTTGTGCTGTCGACGTCGCCGTCATGTCCCGTATAAAGTCCAAATTGATAAGATCCCCCAGCACATTGTACGTTCTAACCTCAGGTGATAGCGCGCGAGCGGGGGGCGAAGAACGCGGATGAAACGGAAATCAAACGAGCCGGCCCATCTCCGCCGCTCCGAGGCGCATGCGATCAAATCCCCCCTGCCTGTTAGACCGGCCGTTGGATTCCCAAACAAAGAGGAAATGCCCCGCACGTCTTTAGCGAGCAGGAAAATACGCGAGGGGGGGGGGTCCATCGAGCAGCAACCACGACCTTTCATTTTACGAGCGTGGGCGTCGCTGGTGCGCGCGCTATCTGTCTATCTCGGCAGTCGTCGGTGGGGGGGGCTCGCATGCTCTTCTACGCGCTGCGCTCTCTGTCAGAAGAGGCGGTGGGAAAAGTGTGCCTGGAGCGATCGTATTCTCTTACACTAGCGTTTTGTAGAGTTGCGTGAGAACGGATCCAAAAGGATGAGCTGCCAGCCTCACTTCGTATAACATTACAATTTTTTGCTATCGCATTCATTGCTTCACCCTTTAGGTGAAACTGTGACTTTTTGTTAAGTCCTGAGTTGACACATATTCGGTAAAACGTTAGGCAATTAACGTGTATCTCGAGAACGATACACTTGAACTTTTTTAAGATGATTATATTCTCTTCTGGAGAGCAGTGGGAAGGCGAGACAGTGAGACAGGGTTCAGAGATTTATACATGTGCCAACTCAGGACTTAACGAAAAAAGTAACTGATAACGTTTTTTAGATAAATTACTTTGTGAAGAAAAATGAATTAAAAAAACAAACAGATTTTTTTCGTCTAGATGCATTCGTCACTTAAAAATTGACCATTATTTTTATGCAGTAACAAAATTTATTCACAGGAATCAATAATAACGTCGCTTCTTTCGACCCTTGGGGTAAGTACAAATGAACATTCCTTCAACATGCTATATTTTATGGAAGTAATTAAGGTCTTAATTTGTTGTGCGTCTCACATTGTTGTTAGGAATATGTCCTCTCCTAAAGATATTTTTATTATGCATCAAGTAATGATAAGTGCTAAGCTTTGCAAATCCTGCGTAGCAAACATGGTGATAGCATTTAGTATGAACAAACTGTCCTGCGTTACTTTTCATACATCTTTCACCGCTATTGGCATAACCTCCCAGATCAATTTCTACTCGCCCAGTTAAGACACACATATATATCTATAAATGTGCCTGGTAGACATTGGCAGAGAAACTAAGTGCTGCTGTTGCTCGCAGCTACCTTAGACGCAAGAAGGCTTGAGAGATAAATATTGACATTGTACTGGTTGTAAAAATCTGCATGAGCTGCATTTTCATCGGCATCAGCATTTTCTAGAAAGCTTTGATTACCGTTCACTCTTAAAACTTCGTCACTTTTAGTAGCAATGTGCTAGAATTTATTCTAAAATATGTCACAAAAATGGCCAAAAGGACGTGCTTGACGTCATCCACGAATTCTACTGCTTGTGTGTTCGCCATAACAGGATTTTTTTCTGTTCATGGCCGTTTAAACAATAATTTATTCCTTAACCTGCCTGATTTGTACTTTTCCGAGGTAGATACAGTTATTTACTGCTGTATTAATTCTTTCATAACGGAGACAACATGCTTTTTGAATAGCTTTTCGGAAGCTTTTCTACGACTGCAATGAAAATGTGGCAGTGTGTACTGCTAAAATCTTTTGTTATTTCGTGTCACAATGCTTGTTTAATTTGAAACTATGCCGTATAATTGTGACATTGAAATGTCTGTAATATCATAAGGGTTTTTCTTATCAATTTTTTATCGATGGTCTTAAATACGCGACCTGGTCTAAGCATGTCGTGATGGCACAACGTACGTCTAGTGAAGATGCGCAAACGAGTGGAAGTTTTACTTCAATCGCATACAGGCCCCTTTGTTTGCGACTGCAAGCTGAACAGCATGACACATTCGCCCCATGATGGTTGCGCTTGTCGATTTAGTTCCCGCTTTTCGCACTTCGACTGCACCGCAAAACAATGCAAAACATTGGCGTAGAAAAACAATATTTTTTTTAAAGGGCAGGGGTGGTTGACCACATGTTATGTGGGTTCATGCGTGTGGATTTAAGTGTGCGTGTATGTATAAGCATGCAAAATTTACACAAAATGGCATGGTGTTTGAAACACCCCCTCCCCTTGCTGCACCAGTCCTGCTGAACAGTTATTATAACATAAGAAATTTCGTAATAAGGAAACGACAGGTACACACAGTGATTGTGTGGACGTGTCGTTTCTCTCGTGGGTGCCTTTTTCGGCTGGTACTGCCTTGCTTCATAATAAAGCAACTCGCCCAATAAAAAGTATTCATTGAACAACACTAGTGTCTATTATCTTGGCGTGAAAAGGGCTTTTATTAATATAGAGCAAACGTAGCAGGAAGCTATAGCTTTTGCTGCTTGTGCTTACTATGTACTTTTGCAGTGTACGCTTGAGACAATCCTCACCACGACGCCAAATGAGCTTCTCAGCACACTGTTATGCGACATCGCCAAAGCTATGGCAGCCATTTTTGGGAACACCTTAGGCACGGGGCAACTGATTGAGAAGTTGGCAGAGGGTGCCTGTAAGTATTCCCCGCTTAACAGCTGGCCATGCAACGATCGGGATGAAAAAAAAAGAAGAACGTAAAGACTGTTTTTCCAGTTTTCCTATGAAATAGGTTAAGTTGAATATTCACAAGTTATGACGAAAAATCTAGCAATGCATTTTGCTGAGAACTAACAGACAATATTACCAAGGGAAGTATAGGGGATGCTATTAGCAGTTAATTTTATGTAAATGTGAAAAAAAGAAAGGTGGACGAAAAGAACTTGCCGCAGGCAGGGACCGAACCTATGACCTTCGAATAACGCGTCGGCAACTCTACCAACTGAGCTATCGAGGCGGCCATTCCGCCGTCCACGTTATGAAGTACATATGTGCATTTAAACGTGGGAATCGGTAAGCGCCGCCAGTAGCCATGACGGCTCGTGTGGAACACTCTTTTTCTGCCTGTCGCGATCCCCCCAACACGTGTCACATTTCATATCACGCGCTACGTGAAGCCAACAGGCAGAAAAAGAGTGAAAAAAAAGAAAAAAAAACTCGCTTCTTTAACTATTTTTATTGTTTGGCACTGCTTGTAGGAAAACGATCTTAACTAGAATAATTGCAAAAGCCGTTTTCTATAATTGACACCGTTTTGAAGTTCCTCTGTGAAATAGGAAACGCGCTAAGACGCATCAAATTTAGCAAACTTTTTTGGTTTTTGCCGTGTGTGCCATTTTTTCACATTTTTCCGCATAAAAAAAACATGGATGTAATTTACAGCATTGCGTATTAAAAGCAAGAGCAAATGTTTTCGACACAACGTTTATAGTTCGCGTTCAATTCGGCTGTAAAATCCGAAAATACTGCGGTGAGCGAAAACGGGAGGCACACACCGCCACCTTCAAATATTTTTTTGTAACGACAGGTTCCAAATTTGGAAATGTAACTGTAAGGAATTCCTTTTGCATTTGAGGAACTTGTAACGGGAACTCGTTCCGAAATTGGGAAGGAACGAGGAACGAGCTTTCGTTCCTGTTTTAGAGGAACGTGCGCAACGCTGGCTTCATACAACTGATGGCGCTCCGCCTCGAAAGTTTGCCGACGCCTGGTCTAGGTTATGGTTGTACGCATGGTATTTCTATACTTTGCTATAGACTCGAGAGTGCGAGCCACTATAGCGTCCGAGTAATATCCATCTACGAAATTACGCACGTTTGCAACAGAATTATTTTGAAGTGCGACATCTGTCGGCTATCAAATACCTATTCACTCACTGCTCTTAAACCAACTGTCGTACCAGCCAAGGTCGTTCGAGGCTTTGTTTGAAAGCCGCAACCGCTAGCGCAGCAAGACGGTGCTTTGCGAAATATTAGAGGTGACACATAAACTTTCCGCAATGTTTGTAGTGCTCAGAGAGAACGAGAATAGCAATAGAAGCAACAGCGAGTGAAAGTAGTTTGCGGCTAACTGATTGAGATAAAATTTTTAATGATATTTATGAAAGGCTAGCCAAGGTTCTTGAGCATAGATGGGAACATTTGTAGCAAGTGTGCTTAATTTCTCCTGGAACACGAGTACACTTTTGCCCTTCCTGCTGAACCATGTGTTATAGAGTTTATATAACGTTATTGTAATAACAAGGTGTTCCTGTTTCTTTGTCTCTTTGCAGGTCCGAAGACATAGACCCAGATATGTCATCGGGCAGTAAGGCCGTAATTTTCATAGCCGGGAAATTCAAGAATAAAAGAAAGCAAAGTTTAGACGCGTCGAATTAGTATCACGGTGGCATACATATATCCCAGTTTTTACTTTAAAAATACTAGTGCGCTTGCAAGAATACCTTCTTTAAGTTCAAAGATCTAGCGTGCCAAGACATAAAGGCTGCGAACTTGATCGGCCCGCTATGATGATCTGCCGTTGACTTCTCCCGGCAGCAAGCGAATACATCTAAATTACAGTTGTTACTCTCGGATTAGCAGCACAATATTGATGAAACGAACAGAATACAACATTTCACTTAGTCTTTAGTTCACCACTTCCCATGCGAATTAGTAAGCGTCATTTTTTTATCTATAATAAAAATTTCCCCACTCATACATATTTTCCTCCCTTGTTTTCTTTGGTGAAGCAGCAACGCTCGAAGTATACAGGAACACACAAGGATCGCAAAAAAAATACAAAGAGAATACAGCACGAAAATAGAGCTTCCTCAGTGCTATTTTCTGCAGTGCTGCTGTGAGAACAACTGAGTGTTTCAGGGAAAGCATACGCTTTCCACGTGCTCTCGCATTTTTAAGAAGTTGAACGTATACGCGGTAGCGCAGCCTGTAACGGATACAACCTTTGCTGCACGTGTGAGCCCGTCTCTGACACTGGCTAAATTGTGCACCCTCTTCTCTTTCCTTATTTATGCATTCGTACTCCTTACGCCTACGTCATTTGTGTTTTTTTTTTCTTCACGTCCTCTATGCCCACGCTGAAATCTATGTCTCTTTATTTTTCGACACCTGGCCACAATGCCCAATTGGTGAAGTCAAGACATTTGGAAACGGGAATCCCAGTTTAGAATGTGCGCCACCAGTAAAGTGAGCAGTTTTTTAAGCACGAATGATCAGAGACTGTTAATGTGTGACGTACTCTAGAAGGACGTTCTTGGTGTCATTGTGTACGAAATAAAAAAGAAGAAGTGACAAATAAGCGGAAATTGACCTACAAAACTGAAGGGAGCTAGGCGAAAAAATTCCTTCGGTTAAAAATGTCGCGGCGTTGTTCAAAGGTAGATTAATGCTTGTGGCAGTTATGTTTCAGACAACTAAGCAGTATAAAGTCAGTAGTTTGAACGCAATAACTTTAAAGAGCTGACGTGGCAGAACACCTCTTATAGGCTTCGGCGGCGTTCTGTGTGGGATAAAAATTTACGTCGTATTAAAGAACGGATTTTCGAAGAAGTAGCGCACAAAAGAACACAATCATGCACACATAAAATGGCGCAAGATCAAACGCTGTACTCCAACTGATGATTTATTGTTGAAAGACTCGGCTCAATGCAATGGAGACCACAAAAAACCACAAAACAAACAACGCAGATAAAAGCACCGAAGAAAACACGCGGTTATGATAAAAAATTGCTAACAGAATGGGGTTTCATACCGAGGTATCGTCGCGCTTTTCTAGGCAATTATACCGACGGTAACTGACACATTAATCTTTCCATTTGCAGAGATGCTACCGAGAACTTCTGATTTGGAGCAATTTTAGGAGCAGCGAAATTTTCATTTTGGGGCACATGGAGCAATGAAATTTTTAATCTAGGAGCCCTTTCGAGCAGGTAATTTTGCGTCTTGGGGCACGTTGGAGTAGCTAAATTCACATCTTAGAGTACACTGCAGAGGCAAGTTGCATTTATATCAAGCACCTGCATAATTATTATGGGGATTTTATGAAGAGCTAGAAATATTTCGATGCATTGCGAGTGTCATAGAGAAAATCATCTGAAGATCACTCCGCATTTCACTAGATAATGCAAAAGTCAGAACGTCATCCACGTGGGTGTTCACAAATAACCTCTTCAGCGATTTCTTTAAGCTGGCAAATAAACAGAATAAGGGATACTGAAAAAATTGCTTTATAAAATAACACTCAAAATGCGTCTCTGTGGTTAGCAGCTGAAGTGGTAGATAAACACCACGACCTACGACAGTGCCTCAATGCTAAAATTTCACACTGTCTCTAATGCACCCCCCCTAAGACGACTCACAAGCGAAGGTCAGGTTCTTTTCTTTCTTGATGGCTAGGCGCAAAATGACATGACATGACTCCCAGGCGAAGGCCAGGTTCTTTTTCTTCTTGATCGCTGGGCGTAAAGTGACATGACTTGGCAAGCTCAGAAAGCTCAGTTCTTCCAACACACCTCTTCCTCTCTCTCAGGCCTCTCTTTGCTGTAGCAAGAGCATTCTCGCAGTGCTTCCAGACTACGGCTTGCGCATGCACTGGTTTGCCAGGAAAATGTCCAGCTGCTTTAAGCCGAACCTCCGCGAAAGTATCCTATAGTAAATTCAACGCAGCACTACGCGATATAACACTTGAAAGCGAAGCTGGATACGGCTTCGGCGTTCCAATTGTTAAATTGGTAAAATCGGTAAAATTGGTAAAAATAAATATATTTTTAGTTTTTTTCATTCTTCATCCGTAATAAACATTTTTTTTCTGTTTTCTTGTATGCTCAATAGAAAAATAGAGAAGTTTTAAATAAATTGACCTCGAATTGCCTTCTTGGGTCCGAGGAGGATACGTATCGGTAGCCTGTCACGGCTTCGCGTGACCGTCCACCTGGCTTCCGTTGCCCGGTCATGTAAGGCTTCATCTGCGAGCCACCCTCGGAGACTTTTCACACTAGCAGGCGTGCGTTAGCGGTAAATACAACGCCACGGAGCTGTTGGGTGTCGTTACTTTGCAGGTATGCATTTCGAAGAACCGAAAATTTATTTTTCAATATCACGAACCTCCCAATTTGGCGAACTTATTTGAGCATGGTTATCACTTCGGTAAATACAGTTTCAATTGTATCAAATCTAGGCAATGTAACCGCTAGGGCGATATATTCAAAACCGATTTTGCATATGAAGAACGCCGCAATCTGGAGCAACTGTAGGCACATACTGATAGTCCCAAAACTAAGCCCTCCTTGACGTCACCCGAATAAATATGACGAAAGAAAAAGCGTTCAATGCACAGAATTCCTAAGTGTTTCCTTTACGGGTTCGTTCATTTTTTCAAAATAAAACCAAGAGATGCAACACTTATTCACATACGATACCATGAACGTGCGCCGTCGCGCATCACATGCTGCTCTACTTCAAAGCAGAAAATGTTACTGATATTTGCAATAAGTTATGCTTGTATCCCTCCGTAACCGGTAGTGACTCTTTCAATATTCGCGATGCTCATTTTTTCCTCATGATGGGTGGCAGAAAAAAGCGTCCTCTCTACCTTGTTTTTTTCCAGCCACTCTCTGTCTTTCTCCGAGTTTTTCCACCGCGTACAATACTGGAGTCAGGGCGGCAATAATGAAACGATTGTATGCTCATGTCTGGGAAAGGGAGCCCTGGTTAGCATCTTAGTGCTTACAACGCTAACCGGAGCGCGTATGCCTTATGGCAGCGAAATAAGTGCTGCTACCAGGGTTGCCACTGGGGGCTAGTTTTCTCCGAATTGGCGAATCTGAGAGGCCCTTGGGGACCGAAAATTATGAATGAAGACATGGCGAATTTTTGGCGATTTTCGGCTTCGGTATCGACTGAGTTATGCATTCTATGCTCAGTGTTTCCCCAGAGAATCAGCGAAATTTTGTTCTATTTATCTTAGTTTTGGACCCACGAGCAGAAGGCGCGCTTTACACGCAGTTCAGTAAGTCCGTCCTGTGTATCTCCTCAATTCGTCTTGATCCCGGAAGTGATGGTGCATACCCACGCAAAATGCATGTCCGTGAACTGGTTCGCGTGCCGCGAGGTGGTAGTGTTATTCTTTAGGCTCTAAAGTTTCGCTTCTGAAATGGATAGAGGATGGTTAGGCCGCGTGCTCCAACTGTTCTGAATAGGTTGTCCACTTCCTCACTACTGCAGTACCGCCTAAATTGGTATGTAGAGGTTAATTTTGTTATTAACATACTTTTCGGGCAGACCTAGAAGTCGGATTCTCTGGGCAGCCTTCAGAAACTGCTCTGAGGCGAATGTGTAGCGTAAGCCTGACCGCACAGAAAGCATGGCGCGGGCATTGCTAATGTTACACAATACTTTCGAAGAAATTATTTTCGCTGTTATTTATTTAAGTTGTTTGATTAATGAACACATAATTCGACTGCATTGAAATTCTTTAATTTATGTGCAGGAAGGCTGCCCAATTAGCGATTGCTTCACTGTGTATTCGCTACAACTGAAACCAATTACGCCACAAGCTTTTGGTATGAGGCGCTAGATCCTGGGGCTCACCAATGGAGCCACCAGGATCCTGACACTTCCGATCTCAAATGCCGCAGCGGAAATAATATTTTCTCATGTAACCTTGACTAACACGGAGCTTCGCAATAAGATGAACGTGGACATCTTGTAATCCATCGTAAGGATCAAACGTGGCCTGTCTGTAGCAAAGGGCGTCAACAAAATATATCGTTCAGGAGGAAGTTCTTCACCAAATGACAGCCATTTTCCTGGGGCTTCTAGCACTTGCCAGTAGGGTCCCTCTCACGAAACCCTGGAAGTGCGTCGGGGGTCACGTACTTAGCGATATTTATGACCAAGAGGCGGATGCGTGGCGTGTGTGATATAGAAGAAATATTTATTCAGATATTTTTCCACTGTTCTCGGTGAGCGTGTGCAATAAAAAGACTTGCTATATAACATTGTCTACCTGTTCATTTATTTTATGCTTCAGACATCCGATTGACGCCTGTATATATAAGTGACTATAACAAATGGACATGGCGTCTATTATCACATTAGTTCATACTCAAAAGGTATATAAGAATCACCCATGAACGTTCCTTTAAGGCTTCTCTCGTTTTACCCTCAATAAAACTTTTAATTCATATATGGGGACGTAAAGCTGTCTACAAACAACGCTTGCGCCCTTTTCACCCAAGGTTTACCATACTTTCACCTTTGAAACGAGCGTACTCCTATAGAAAGATATGAGCGTTGCATTCATAACGGGTGGTAACCCTTGCGCCACGAAGCTCACGGCTAGTCGGAGAACCAGGCGCACCTAGCACTCCCATTGTGAAGGCAGCGATGCCACTGGCATTGAAAGACGTCAGTATAATTTGGAATTCATGAGTGGTACTTTATTCTACGCGGCTATCCATAATTTGCAATTTTTATCACTAGGCATGCCGCACATATCTATAGTGGCGACATTTTTGGCGAAATTTGAACAAAATTGGCGACTTCTGGCTCGTCATCTGGCGACTTTGACTCAAAAGCCAGTGACAACCTTGGCTGCTTCTAGCACAACCGACCTGATTCCAAGTAGCCTCAGCCCAGGGCTGCCAACATGACGGAAATTTGGCAGATTAAGTCTATTTTTAGGTCCGAGTGGAAAAAGGGAGAGTTTGTCATTTCGAAGAAATTTTTGCATGCTGCTGCTCATTTCATTTTCAAAATAAATTTTGACATTTTCATGGCAAGCTTCTTTGCTTAAAACACCATTACTCATTTTTTCAGCTTTTTCAAATTCTGTCGTATATTGACCACGATCGTTGGTTTTCAGACTATTTAGAGGCACTCCCGTGATCCCACTCCGTGGGTAGACGGGTGATGGTGCGTTGTGTTGAGCTGTGAAATGCACGCCATTACCCTTACATTTACATAAGCCACTAAACACTTTCATTTAACGCCTAATCTTCATCACGATATCAAAGTTTTGAACTACTACTCCTTTATCGTACGGAGAATACGGTAATACCGTCAGCATCAGCTTAAAAATGCGCTCGCGTGAAGTTTTAAGAACGGGAACTCTTCAAACTTCACTGAACTGTACGAAATTTACCGTACGGAAAATAATACCGAGTGGCTCTCGTAATAAGCGAACGAAAGTGATTAATAAATAATAGTTTTTTTAAAAATAACTTTCTGCATATCACGCCCTCTGTTTGAATTTCCCGCCAACACCTGAATTGGCGACGGCCTGTTATCAATAGTGACTCTATGATCGGCCGTTGGAGAAGTGCAGCACCGGTTGGATCTTATTACTCAGAAACTGACGCACTTATATCCTAGGTACGGTTTGATTGCGCAGCCTTTCCGTACATGCTTACTCCGTGTTCATTAGCGAAGTCGGGGAAGCTGAGTATGCATGTCAGAGTGTAAATGTCCAAACTTCTGAACAAGGTGGCCCAAGCAGACGCCCAATACGAGGAGTAATTCAGGACTACTATCTAACAATCATTACTTTGCTTTTGTTGTAATAATGAACGGTTAAAATTCTGCGAAATAAATACTTGCTTGCACAAGTAATGCTTAAACAACAGAAGTGTCGCTAAATATGAAGTAATGATTAGTTATAAATATTTTATGGATGTGTGAGAGAGAATGAAACGTTTATTTAGTGTTTTGTGAGAAGATCGAGGATTGGGATCCTTAGTTCGGGATCCCATTGGCGCGGGCCGCTGTTCTCGCACGTTTCACGAGAGCTTCTAGGGTCTTCGCACCCCAGTTGGACAGAACTGACTCCCACCCGTTTTGTTTGGTTGCGTCTTATGTCGCATGGGTGGATTGTCTGTATATTCCCATATGACAGGGTGACTGTTTTATTGTCGCAGAACCTGCACTGCGGTGCGTGAATGTTGGAATCTATCTTAGATAGTATGTATGGGTTAGGGTAGAACCATGCCTGCAGGCGACGCCACGCTGCCTGCGAATCCCTTCTGAGGTTGGGCCCCGGGGCTGGAAATTGCGTCTGTCGAGACTGTGGTAGAGAAATTTTGGTAGCAAAAAATGAAATTTCGGCTGTCTCGGAGGGCAATTTTGCATTCACGTTGGCAGCCCTGCCTCAGCCATTGCCCACTGAGTTCTAGCGTAGATGGGTGTACCCAGTGCATTGCAGTAAAAAAAAGTGTCCTGTTTTCATGCTTGATGCAATGAAACAGCACCGGTGTTTGAAATAGAGACAGTGCTTTTAGACATGCTTTATTGATGATCCTTTTCCTATAGTCAAGCAGTGAGAACCAGCTTGTCAATGACATCCTGAAACTACTCGGCGTGGCCTGAAAGAAGGAAAGTTGTGGTTGATATCGTGGCTTTGTAAAAGTATTCGTGGTATTCATGGTCGAATTCTCACCTGGCCTAGTCTTCTGCCTACCGAAAACATGTATATCACATAAAAATAAAGAGAGAGGGGACTAATTACGACCCGAAGAAAACAAGAGGTTTACTATTACAATACTGTACTTTCCAAGAACAGTTAGTCTGGTATTTACACTATTTAGAACACTCGCCATCGTCCTTGGGTGTGAGCGAAAAATCGAGAAGAATGCAAATAAAGTAAACAATTAGAATTTTCGGTTCGAAGTGAGAATCAAACCCAAGCCGTTCGCGTGGCAAGCATATGTTCTACCACAGAGCCACGACATCGCTTGAAACTGCTTGAGAAAAACAAGCACTATATGACTGTCATGCATTGGAAGGAGTCTCATTAGCTCATGCGTTGCAGAATCCGCAATCACACCAGGCGCCAAAATGTCTGAATTGCCTAACGAGTGGGCGGTTTAAAGCTTTCCACCCATTGCAAAGTGTGCATCAACGCAAGTGCACGTGACATCTTACGGACGAATAATGGGTATTTCACAATTAGCAAAAAAATATTGCGTAGTGGGCACTTAGCAACTGTACATCTAGTAGATATTCTGGGAAGGTTTTAAACGACCAATGTTACGCGCACAAACGATCCTTTTCTTCCGGCATAGTTGAAGGCAATGCACACGGGGCCCGATTACGCTATGACGTTCTACTCTTGAAGGCAAAGCTCAAGCGCCCTGTAAGTTTTTTAGATCAGTCTTAGCATGACTTGGCTGGATTCACTTGGTCTTAGCATGTCATGGCTTAAGTAGCTAGGTAAATCATCGCACTCAAGACGCTCTGCCGGAGCTAATGTCGCACGCCATGGCACGAATTATGCCAAAGAATATTTAGTGTAGGCATTAAACACTTCAAAACAAATTTAAATAGCCCATAGCTCTAAATATTATAATTAGTAAAAATTTCTTATACTTTTCTTTCATGGCTGAACTTTCGCACTGAGTAGAATGGCAACCAAAATAAAAAAAATCACGCCATATCCACGACGTGAATGATCATGAGTGGGCGAAGCTCCGGAGGTAATCTGGTAAACCGTCAATCTCCGTAAATTTTGCCCACTCGATCATCATACAAAGACCTGACACAAAAACGCGGGGGTGCGGTGTGATTATACATAGAGTATATACACAATGTTTCATTATTTACATATTGATAAAGTATATACACAATGTTTTATTATTTACATATGGGGTAGATGATGATTTTGTTCAAGAGCTCTACGGACCACAAGGAGGGCGTTCCCCTGATTTTGTTTTCCTCATATATGACGTTAAGCTCAGGGGAACGTTTGTTGTCGGCGTTGCCGTTTTGCCTTTCGAGGGCGAGAGCGCGTTCACGATCGTTTTCATCCATGACAGAAAGGGAATGTGTGGTCTAGAACGCGCTTATACTTCATGGTCATCAGCGTCATCGTCAGTGTTATCACGTGTAGTGGGTACATTCCACTATACTGGAACGCGCTTATTCTTCATGGTCATCAGGCGTCATCGTCATTTTTATCACGTGGAGTGGGTACATCCCACTATACGTGGCTACCTACTACTACTACTACATACTACAGAGGAGGGACAGACCCACACCCCAAGGAGCTTCGTCCCTAAAAGTACGCCGCTGGCTTGAAGACGCCTCCCAAATTTTTAGACAGCCCATGACGGGTCACCGCGTTCCATCGTAACTAATAAAACGCAGCGCTAGCTGAGTGATGGCTCTAACCTTTCCTACTATCAGTTTGTTCACAAAGGGATGTCACCAGAGCCTGCAGAGAGTACGACTTTCGCCAAACTCGGGGCATCCTGCATAGCACCTCCCATGCTTCCACGACTGTTAGGTTTACTACTTTATCGCACGCTTTTTAGATGCGAAGCATCTTATGCTCGGGGCTCTGTCCGTCCCTCCCGCGTCCCGCGTCCCCGTCCCGCGTCCGGCCACTTTCATGAAGTAGGGAAGCACCCATTATGCGAACCAGAAAAGTGTAGTAATATGAAGGCCGTCAACCACTATCACAGTCATCAGAGTCATGGCCGAGAGCATAGAGCGGCTGCTTAGCAATGGCTAGGCAGGTGGTGTCTTTCGCCCAGGTTGACCCCATTCCTTAATCTTGCTTGCATGTGTTTGGAGGGGGCTTAGTCCGTCCCTCCTTCCCGCGTCCCACACCACCACAGCGCATGCGCGTCCCCCTCCCCCCTCTCTCTCCTACGCTGACCCCTTTTCTCTCCTCTAGGAATCCTCTAGTCTACGGAGCGTCCCACACCCCCCTACAGCGCATGCGCGCCCCCTCCCGTATCCTCTCCTACGCTCACCCCCAATCTCTACTCTAGGAATCATCTACTCTACGGAGCGGCTCCGGCGTCCCACACCCCCCACAGCGCATGGGCGTCCCCTACGGTCCCCCCCGTCCTGTCCTCTAGGAATCCTCTACGGAGCGGCGCGCACAACAGGTGGTGTGACAGCTGCATACTCCGCTGGGGGGCGCCACGGTAGTTCCGCGGTATGAAAATGACGGAGCGCGCGCCCCTCATTCTCCTGTGCAGCGCCGCGATGAGCGCCCGGACCGCTGCCGTGAAGTGAGAGCGGCGACGTTCCTCCCGCTCAAGCTGATTATCTAGCCGCTGCTTCCCATCCACACATGGTTCCCTTTAGCGGGAGATGGGGAAGTTTTTTTAAAACATACCGTATATTGCCCGATATGTTGGTAAGGATTTGCTAAGTTTGGAAGGTGCAGGTTAGATGACATCTGGAAGTTTTCTTCAACGTCCATGATACTTACAGCTACGTCTCAGTCGTTGACTAATACGGCTGCCGAGAGGAACCTTATCAAGAACAGCTGCCAAAGTTTCCGCAAGTTCACACAGGAATCCTATCATTGTGCTTCTTGCTGAGGTGGCGAACATCGTCTTGACAAGACACTGGTTTGAAAAAGATTTTAGGAAAGAAACATAGCATTACCTCACCGCTTATTTTATATATGACGTATACGACATTCGCGAATATTAGAGCAAGTCATCAACACAAGTGCTCTTGTAGTTTCTGTCGGTGTCTGTGTGCGCATGACGCATCCACCGGTATTTCTCTATGGGATAGCCAATGCACGCATGCAGTAAACCTCAGAAGGTTTAAAAAGCCAATGCCTTTGACAAAATAAACACCTCTTTTTTAGGTTCAAGTCAAGGATCCTCAGCTGAATTTGTTCACTGCGACTGGTGACGAAGACAGGAATGCCATAGAATTATTTGGAACCAACTGGGCTCTACATAATGTGAATATGTCATGGCCGTGACGGTGAACAAGAGGGCAGTCCGGTTATTAAAAGCTAAAATGTTGGTTCGGAGATCTTGTGCCCAGGAAATGAAAATTCAAGGTATGAAAAATCAAAGTTGAATCAATGCACGTAGTACAACGATAGCGGCGATGTCGTTCATCGGCCGCTGGCAATGTGATTGGCGGCGCAAAGCATCGGCTATCATACATGTCGTATTGAACCTTCCAGCAAGCAACGTGGTTATTTGTGTCCTGTGGATTATTTAACCCAATAGTGTGAAACTATTCCAAAATTTTCCAAGCATTGCTCCGTGGCTTCCGATGAGTGGTGGTAACAGTTTTTCTGTGTGAAGCCAGATCACATTAAAATGAATTAAATAAGTGCGCGAAGCAATATTGACGGTGTCGAGTAAATAAAGACTTTGTTGCGCAAGGGACCATGACTGCCACACCTGAAGTTAAGCGTACCAAAGGACATGCCGAAAATTCAGGCAACTGGTGAATTTTAGCAAAGACGCAGCATGGGCGTCAGCGTGAAAATATTGCTTTTTTTGCTGTTAATGACATACAGCAATAGATGCAGCTAAGTGTCTTACATTCTTCTGTCGGACACGAAATGCTCCAGCTGATACGTGAACTAGTAGCTCGAGGCAAAACACCTAACACGTATAAGCAACTTCTGTAATTGCTTGTATAGAATGTTGAAGAAAGGTCAAGTGATGCGTTGCGGAGAAATAAATTTCACCACAGAATTCACCGTGAGGACGAAAATATTGCGGTAAACTCCACCGGTTTGAAACAACATCCATAAATTTGGGGATTCTGTGGACACCAGTCTTCATGGAAATTTGTCGACACCATAAAAGCTGCCTTCATTCTCGAGCGGTATGTAGCGCAACTTGGACTGGCCTTGAAATCAGCACTTGACTTCGCGACAGCACTTTACCGCACCATGAAATAAGTGTAACAGTTACAGCGAGACAATGCTCATCACACAAAAAACCTTGGACATATATGTAAGCAGCCAAACCTCGTTCAACTTCACTAAGTCTTGCTACTATGGCCAAGCTTTTGCCACAGATGCTATGTTTTTGCTAGCAGAACTAACCATGGCTCGACTTGGCTAATCTACTCCGGCTTCAGTTATTAAATGCGAAGCATCTCTTAGCGAACTTCGGCGACTTTGAGCGTATCTATCTATCTATCTATCTATCTATCTATCTATCTATCTATCTATCTATCTATCTATCTATCTATCTATCTATCTATCTATCTATCTATCTATCTATCTATCTATCTATCTATCTATCTATCTATCTATCTATCTATCTATCTATCTATCTATCTATCTATCTATCTATCTATCTATCTATCTATCTATCTATCTATCTATCTATCTATGTAGTCGCCTACGACTTTGGGCTTTCCTGTCCGTATCGTTAAAGAGATTTATACTGAAATTGGTATGGGGTAACATGACTGTACGACGAACATGAATGACTGGTCATATCGTGAAAATCATGACTAACTTGTCATGAAAAGTATGATTTACACACCATGGCTCTAGTGTTTCTGCGGCCGTTTTCTTAACTTGATATATCCGAAAATTGGTACGATGTGACATGTCTGCATGGCCAACATAAATGACAGGTGGCAATATGAGAATCATTAAGTGCATGTCATGAACAACATGATTTACATGCCACGCTCATGGCACGCTCGTGGCCGTTTCGCTAGCTTGATATACACCAAATTTGGTATTGCGGCACGTGACTGTATGACGAACATGAATGATAAGTGGTAATATGGAAATCATGACACGTCATGAGTGACATGACTTGGATGCCACGCTCACGGCATGCTCGTCGCCGTTTCGCTAGCTTGATATACACCAAAATTGGTATTCGGCGACGTGACTGTATGACGAACGGAAATGACAGGTCTTAACATGTAAATCATGACATGCATATTAGGTATAGCATGATTTGCTCCTTGCTGGCTGCTTTGCATTGCATCGATTCCCACAGTGCGTGGGATCTGCCAGATTTTTTCTCTACACTATGAACGTGTCACGTGATTAACTTTTACGTGGTTTTAACCTAAACATATCACGTCACTAGTCATGCATACCTGCCAACTTCGCAGCTTGAAAATTCGGGAGACCGCAGCGATGGGGGCGAGGGGGGGGGGGGTTGCATATCGGGAATTACTGAGACTGAGACATTTGCGAGCCCCTGCCATTGCTTCCGTCCACTGGGATTGCGAAAGCACGGCGTTTCAGAGCCTCCACTATCGTGTCTTCGGCATCTGCAGCCATATCCCCAACGATTGCAGTTGTTTTCGTACGTCCGCAACTGTACCGCTGCGCGTCCTCGCGCTTCGGGAAAAATTTCCGAAACAACGGTCCTGCGTGTCACTAACGCTTAGCGGCAAGTTGTGTTCCACAAGAAATCCTGTGAATAGGCATTCTGCGTGGATCGCACTGTCTTCGCAGCTCTTTTGGAAGAAACTTCCGATGTTGCCCTGCCCTTCCGCAGCACGAACGTAGTTTTGATGCTTAAAGGCCAACTTCGGCGATTTTTCGACTGTGTCAGGATAATGGTGCTTTTATGTTCCTGAGACACTCTTGTCACGCGCCCGATAACTGAAATGCTCAGCAAATTCGAAAATAATTTTTAATAAGGAAAAAAGGAGCAATACCGAAACCGAAACCCAACCGAGTGTACTGTCCAAGTATGACGTAGTAGTTTGTTACGAACCGGAAGTCGTGCAAGGCATGCTGGTCCCGCCGGCGCGGAATATCACACGCTCCTCCACAGAGAACAGAAAATCGCACACCAAACCAGGGAAGCGCCGGCCAAACACCGTCAGCTTGTGACCAGCACTATATACGCTTTAGCGGCCAAAGTTAGCAAACCCATCGGCTGCGTCACTTCCGTCGACCGGCAAACCAACACGTCACACACGCAATGTTGCCAATAATTGTGGGAAGCCGGGTGGGCGTTTGCAGACAATCTTTAAAATTCATTTACAAACAATCAGCGCATGTCTCAAGCTTGAAATTTGGCATAAATGACGGAAATGTGCAAAGGAACGTACCCAGCGAATTTCATTGTGATCCATTGACCTCGAAAAACCTCCGGAGTTGGCATTTAAGCGATGTGCCCCTTTATGTCGGCCTTGCCGCCGTGCGAAACGCTTACACCACAGGCGCACGTGGTACAGAATTCGTACTTTTCACCTTTCCGTGAAGCCACGTACAAAGCACGGAAACTCAGCTGTGCATGAGACCAGAAACACTGGCAAGTACTTCTTTGCTTTTGACACCGCCATCGACCTTCCAACTGAACTCGGGGAAACACGCAACCCCTACAACCACGTAAAAAAACACAACTGACGCCTAGGCTGGCGGCGTAGGCCTAGCGTACAAAATGCGGGGGCCAAAACAGACAAGACAGAAAGTTGTGGTACCTTTTCCCTCGCCATATTTTGGTAAGGGGGCGAGCGCGTCTCGCGGCCGCCGGCCTTCGCCCAGATGCGTAGAATATACTTAGCGGTATACTCTACGGTATGGTTACAATGAACTAGAAGTGTAGTGGCGAATGCTCTTCCGCAGCACCGCAACTGTCGTATCAGGAAAGGCTGTCTTGCGCGCATGATTTAAAAAAAAAAGCGCCTCTGCTGTGACGGCCACTTTTCGGGAGATTCGAGATAGCATTCGTACAATCGTGGGATTAGGTCAAAATTCGGGAGTTTCCCGGACAATTCGGGAGAGTTGGCAGGTATGGTCATGGTATGTTACGTGATTTTAGCTGCATGACTCATTGTTAAATGATGTTAAGTGTTTTATTCACGTGATTAGTTGTTACGAGATGTTACATGAATTGTAGTGACGTGACTAGTTGTAAGGTCCCGTGATGTTAGTCACATTGGTACTATGTGATGTGACTTGAGTCATGTTCTAACTGTTACGGGGTCCTTGGCGGGAAAATGTCACGTGACTATGTGTTACATGGTTCTTGTGGGAATAGGTCACGTGACTAGCTGTTGCGTGAGATAACGTGCCTAGTCTCATTACTAGTTATTACGCGGTTTTAGGCGGGAACAGGTCCCATGAGTAGATCTTACGTGATGCGATTTAAGTCGCATGACTAGCTGTTACGTGCTTTTAGTGGAAGCCTGTCACATGATGAGCTGTTACGTGATTTTAGTCGCGCGACTAGCTCTCACGTAATGTTACATGATTTCACGTAACATCGCTGGTTACTTCAAGTAAGTCCGGTCATCACTAGTTAGTCATGTCACTAGTTACGTGATGTTACTTGATTTCACTCACGTGTCAAGTTACGTGATTAGTTACCCGGTGTTGCGTCATTGTAGTCTTTTGAATAGTCATTCTGTAGCTCTCTAATTAGTGTTCGCGCTACCCGGTGCAACAAAAACGTTTAAGAGAAGTGGTCCTAAACCAAATAAAATAAAATAAGGAAAACTATTCCGGTGTACCATCTGTTTGCGCCTTTCTTCGTTCTTCGGCGTTGTGCTGTGTTCCTGGCTGATATAGACAGTTTAGGCATGTGCCACACACGTGTAGTACGTGGGTATCTGTAACGTGTGTCTGGGGAAAACGGTGTCGTTACATACGCAAAATTCATGTCACGCTGTTTCAGGCACCCCCCGTAGTACACATATGTCGTCATATGCCTGAAGGGGTGAATACAAAGTTCAGCAGGTGACCACAAGGGCACGCAGACAAGGTTGTTAAAGACACATATAGAAAATGCCGACGGGCGTTTGGCGCCAATTAATGGTTCACCAAGAATTGGTTCGGGTTAAATTGCTGCAGGTACATTTAAAGAACTTGCACTTACCGTGACTGTACCACCAACGGATTTGAGAAGGGAAGTCTGGAAAAGTAAACAGCAGAATTTTTCAGTAAAAAACTTGCGTACTGATTAAAAATACGTAGTGGGCGAGTGATGAAATATGAGGAGTACTAAAATGGGATGTCTGCTTAATTTCGTGGAAATTTTGTCGAAACATTGTAATTGCTAAGTGTTAAACGACCATCACACAATAATTCAAAAGCAACTACCCGGGCGCTTCATTTGTGGTACATATTATTTGTAACATGGAATTAAAGAACGATAGCCAATTGGACCACATCGAACTTATTGATAGAAATTTTATGTTTCATTTTTGAGCGTTTGTTTTACCGTGGGCTCATAATATGTAAAATAGTGAGGTTTTGCGTTTGTTTTTTAGATATGGTTTGTTTGTAAACATTGTGCCAATATGTTTTGTTTTTAAACATTGCGGCAATATGTTTTGTTTGTAAACATTGCGGCAATTACAGTACACCTCTATCTACAAAAAGGCGTTCTCTTGAGCTACATCTGTATGTTACAAAGCACCATAGCATTAGGTTACTAAGGCAGGCAAAGGGTAATGAAGTGCACTACATTTCTGTACTTCCAAGTAGCCGTGAAGGCTAATTCATTACATCTAGAACATTCGTTGTGTGACTGCAGAAAAATTCAAATGCATCCCGAGCACTCATTTCGTGCACTTTGTTTGAAAAATTTGTAGTTTTAACCCGACGAAACACATAATATCAATTAAACAGTACTTACGTGAGTCGTCTTTTCCTCATCGCAGAGGATTTTCACAGCGCTGAAGCACTGTAAAATGGAAGTATATTTAACAAATATCCACATACGCCACATATTTATCTATGACTAAATTAAATAAATTCAATATTATACAAGCGGTTCTCTAAAAAAGTCGTACTATTGCCAATCCGAGGCGCTATGTAAAAAAAATCTGTATTTATGTCAAGGGGACCTAGGAATTATCCGGTCGTTGAATGTTTTCGATCGTCACAAAATTGTTCACTTCTCGTTATTTTTTAATGCAATTGTAATAGGGCGAAGTAATGAGAGGAACGTATTTTAAAACTCTTTATGGGTTAGTGTATGGAATTTTTATAAGTGCAGGGAGATTTTTGCGGATTTTTCTGAGAACGCAAGCCTTAAGGGCTTGGGACTGTTTATTTCTTTGTTTCTATGTTAATGTAATTGGTGTATTTATGTGGGAGGTAGTGGCCAACAAGTACTGCACCAGGGTGGCCAATCCTGCTCTGGTGAGGGAGTGCATTACCAGCTGTGGCCGCCAGTGAGGCCGCATCCCAGGACTTTTTATGCAATTCCATCATTAGGCGGATTTTTTCTATACTTTTAAATCCGGTTGGGAATTGTCCACAGCCGGGATTCGAAACACAGACCTCTTGCATGCGAGGATGATTCTCTACCTTTACGCCATCGCTGCAGCCTGGAGCAAACCTGGAGGGCTTACAAAGAGAGTTCAACTTAAATTGAGCACGACGCAGCGAGCGATGGAAAGGGAACTTGTAGGTTTAACCTTAAGAGACAGGAAGAGATCAGAGTGGGTGAGGGAACAAACGGGGGTTAAGGATATCATAGTTGAAATCAAGAAGAAGAAAGGGACATGGGCCGGGCACGTAGCACGTAGGCAGGATAACCGGTGGTCATTGAGGATAAATGACTGGATTCCAAGAGAAGGCAAACGCGTGAATGAGAGACAGAAAGTCAGGTGGGTAGATGAGATTAAGAAGTTTGCAGGTATACCGTGGCAACAGAAAGCAGTGGACCGGGTTGATTGGCGGAACATGGGAGAGACCCTTGCCCTGCATTGGGCGTAGCTAGGCTGATGATGATGATGATGATGATGATAATGTTGATGTAATTTTTTAGTGAGCGTCTTATCTCTTATGTAATTATTAGCTCAGTCACAGTCCGTTCCGAAGGTTATGATCCAGATCACAAAACTCGGACCACTCATGAAATAGAGAAATCAGCTGCTAATTTCTTCATTTCATGAGCAGTCATAGCTTTTGAAACCTGTTATGACCTTGAAGAGTAGAAAGCTGGGCGATATGGTATGGGCACATCTCGGTAAAATTGCGCGGCAAACAGGGACAGAAACAACGAAACGAGAGAAAGAGGCGCAGTTACTGTTACTCCTTTCAGATTGCCCCTTCGTGCAGTCGCAGTTTGACGAAGATGAAAGAAACTCTTGTCAGGGAACATGTACCACAAGTGCCGGCATCTCAATTAATTTTAATCTGTATGATTTGAATGGTTCCCAGTGCAATGAATAATTCGCATCAGCCATAGGCACATTAAAAAAAAAACTATGCAATTGTGTATGCTTTTAACGTTCTTCAGTATGTTTCTCAACTGTTCTCATAACAGAGGATAAAGTTTAGTTTTCTATCGCGAAAAATATTGCCTTCCGTTGAAAAATCATTTGTGATTTAATTGACTTTCCCTAACAAAAATAAACTCGAAGGTCGCGAGCTTATTTCGAAAATCGAAAGTTCCGGCCGCGGCGGCCGCATTTTCGATGAAGGCAGAGATGCCTGAGGCTCGTGTACTTGGATTTAGGTGCACCTTAAAGAACCCCATCTGTTCGAAATTTCCGGAGCCCTGCACTACGGCGTGTCTCATAATCATACGGTGATTATGGGACGTTAAACCCCAACAATTATTAAGGAGAAAGCCTTACATGCTTCATCAAACGGTAAATTTGACCGACGGCGGTGACCATCCCATGGATGGCCACCGCCGTCGGTCAGAACCCCATCTGTTCGAAACTCTTAAAGGCGAAGCTTAAGGGTCCCCGAATGTTTAAAGAAGTAGATCGGGCTAGCGAGTCAAACAACACGAAAATTATTTCTTAACATTCTTGAATATCAAACAAATATACACGTTTATAGCGTTGGCTTGCTCTTCCTTGTCATGTTTCGTGAAGAACGGTGCAGTAAGCGCGCATTAACATCTTGAGCATTTCCACTCTCTCTGTTTCAAGTAATTGCAAATTTCGCAAGAAAATTACACTTACCAAAGAATAGTCGTTAGGAACAGTAATATTTATTCCACCATTGCAGTGTTCGTGCATAAAATTGTTACTTTGATTTGCAGTCGATGGTTTCAATCCATTCAGTACTGGGCCCGCTGAAATAGTGTGTAATGGAGCGTACGATTGAGACGCGATCAAAAAAGCTCAGGTAAGTGTCTATTCGCACGTGTTTCTAAATTTCATGAGGCGATGCTGTTCTTTCCCTAGCACAGAGCATGATTGCCGCACGACTATTTTTTGCTAAATGGTGTTCCGGTTTTAGCTGTGGCGTGTACCATACGTTGATTCCGACGGCATGTTAGCTATACACAACGAGGTGAACCGGGGAAGGAGGTTTCTTTTTGAGCATCTGTATACTCAGGGCACACCTGACGACATTAAGCACTAGTACGGAACATATATGTGCATGCCCTTAGCGACGCGATGGAACGGAGCAACTCAGAAGAAATGGCGCAGCTTTCACGATTCTGCGCAAGCAGAAAACATCCTAAAATGAATGAAGGACATTTAATTCGCAGTTCCTCGACATTTAGTAGAAGCCACACTCACCAAGGAGGACATGTCTGGCATGTGGAGCTGCCGTTAGCGCTAGGAAAGGGACCTTTCATTCAATAGTTTAGTTCCTTCCTATATGAACATGTTCTCTTGCGAAATGATGGCAGGGGGGCCTGCCATGACTTGAATTTCGCGCCTTCATGCTTGTGCGCTGTTTCAACATGAAGCTAGAGCTATTGATCTTAAATTGCTACGCTGATATTTCGCACGGCATGCTTGTGACATAGAGCGGCGCTTCACGCAAATGGCGGCCAAACGGTGGGACACGTGCACCTGTAGGCCGCTATCTTAACTGAATATTCGTCAGAAGTTCTATCATATTACGCAGCCACAGTATAAAGTCCGAAAACCGATTAGTGCTGCCATGCGCAGCACTTTATTATTAATAAGTCGCTGCCGTTCTTACATTGATATACATCTTTATCAAATCCAGGCGAATGTTTTAGTTTATTGTTCAACCACTATATTTGTCTTGCCATTCTTGGAAAGCGTAACGTCCCAGTAAATTGTGGATGCATTATAAATATATCGTATCTTTTATATTACATTATGACTTTTAGTGTCATAAGCCACCATGAGGTGCTCTCATTGCGAGAAAACGTTTGACAATCCAGAAAATGCATAAGGCATGAAAATGGCGCAAGTACGGCTTTTCCACACCACTGCTCGTGCAACAGCTCGCCGTACTTGTAATCATGAATTTGAAAGGCGTCTTCTGGTAATCTGTAAACATAGGCTATGTTATGCCCTAAAGAAACCAAACAAGAAAGACCATGGAGTTTTTGAAGCATATAGTTTATCATACTAAACTATTTTCGGTAGTTTAGTGGCCATTTTTATAGCTTGTTTCTAATGCAACTGAACTATATATTTCTGTAGAAAGTATAATGAACTAGTTTTACTTACAGATTGACACCATTTTGCTAAGAAGGGTCATCAGCAGACTTCTGACGGTCATCAGTGCTTCCATCACACTTAACTCGCTCATTGCGCCACGTAGTGTGCACTGAAAAATATAAAAAGAATTAGGTACCAGTGTGACCATATGGTCACGCAAATCACGACGAAGCCTTTCAATTGACGCAGGTTAAAAAAACGCCGGCGA
Organism: Rhipicephalus appendiculatus; assembly: GCA_030522465.1. Taxonomy (NCBI): domain Eukaryota; kingdom Metazoa; phylum Arthropoda; class Arachnida; order Ixodida; family Ixodidae; genus Rhipicephalus; species Rhipicephalus appendiculatus. The sequence continues at coordinate 152,331 of JALIZH010014057.1, read as the reverse complement.
AATCACGCCAATACGCCTTATGATAGGTCAGGGTGCTCCTTACAGACAGCATGTGGCAGAACTTTTCTTAGTTTATTGGGGAGCTGCTAAAAAAGGCGCGAAATAGTGGTTATACACTTCGGCCCGTCGACATACAACGTCCTTCGGGTAAACATATTTCTTTGTAGTATTATTTTTTGCAATAGCGTGACGCACGTGTCCCTATAGAGCACGTGCACTATGCAATCTGCGGTGAAAATTTGAAGTAGATTAACCGAAGTCTTCTTCGCAAACAAGCGTGTTATTTTACGTGTTACCAAATGGTCACGCTAGGCTTTTAGGCTCCCTATTTTGGTCAAGTTAGTTCCCTCGATTTAAGCTCCTTGAAGGGCGACTACGCGACATCCGCATGCCAATTTATTGTATGCCCAGGTTTGCTATAAATGATATAGCCAGAACACTCGAAGAAGATGATAAAGATGTGTCGGCTATCTACACTGAGCTATCGGAGGCTACCACCTACTCAGACGAAGATTTCTCAAATAAGGATTCTGATAGTCTCCTAGAAAACCTAGGTATATTATGCAATAACTGCTGGGATATAACGTCACAAAACCACGACATGAATATGAGGGACGCCGTAGTGGAGGGCTCCGGAAATTTCGACCACCAGGTGTTCCGTGCACCTAAGTCGTAGACAACCTAACAAATAGCTTAACAACGTAGCGTTTTGGGCGTATTTGTATGTCATACTGAGGTTTTTTTTAAGCGCACAAAAAACAAGGACAGAGAAAGGCATGACATACACATAGCGCCTGTGTGTGTTACGCCTTTCTCTGTCCTTCTTTTTTCTTGCGCTAACAAGTAGGCAGCTTAGAGAAAGTACTAAAACGGTCCTTGCTGACGGCTCTCGCATCGGTGGATGCGAATGTGATGAAGTCGAACGAAGCAGAGTATGAAGAACAAGGCGATGGATCACCAAATATCTGCTTAGATGTAGGAGATAAGCCCTTACGCGGACTTACCTTCAAGCAAGCTCCAAATGCCTCGCCCTAATGCCGTTACCCAATATAACTGCCTCACAAGAGGCACTGAACAGATGAATGCGAACGTAGATGCCCCTGGATTTCAATTCTCGCAAGAAATGGTGGTCAGCGATATTCACTTTGTGACGTAGCCATAAGCAATGTGCGCTCCTTACGCGCAGCACATGATCTAAGGACATTCAACTTGAATGCCGGACGCAAATCCCTCAAAGCTACCTGACAAGGTGGGATAACAAGCCAAAAAGAACTGGCCGTCGAAGAACGTCGACGCTTGTTGTCAGCGCGCATTGTGGTCCACATTTCGAGTGACCAAACAGTCCACTTCGTTGAAGCTGCGCCTAACGGCAAGAGGTGCAGGTGCGCTAGAGACAACTGCCACAGCACGGTGACCACACAATGCAATAAATCCGACGTTAGCATGTGCACTGCGTGCTTCACGTCATTGTACAATAAGTGCCCAACAAATCCCTAATTTTGTTTTCGCAATGAGTTAAGACCTGAAACAAAATTCGTCACGTTTTGATTTTCCCTGTATACTATATACCTTAAGGGCCTAGCGTGACCATATGGTCATGGGCCATATTCATCGTGAACTAAGAGCTCGTGCAAGGTGAAATTTTCAGTGTGATATATACAGATGTAGGTACGATAAAAAATAATATCAGCTTTCACAAGACTGATAAAAAAAACCGGTTTCTAATGGGTTAAGCTCTGCCTTCAAAAGCAGAACGTCATAGCGTAATCACTCACCGTGCGCTTCGTCTTCTCAATTGATAGCGTTGCTTCGCTTCACGGTTGACACCTCAACCTTGCGGCGAGCAAAAAAGCGTCTGCCCGCGTAATACTTGCCATTTTAAACTATTCTAGAGTGCGCATTGCAAGTACTGTCGGGAGGTCCTAACTACATGTCTGTAAGGTGGTGCGCGCAGCGGCCCACCTGTGCACTTTGTTGATCCTGTTACTGATGATGATTATTAATTCTGCCTGACTGCGTTGTAATGGGTGGGCCTTTAAAACACCCATTCGCTGTGCAATTCCCATTTTTTCGACACCTGGTGAGATTATATTCTGCGCGCCACGCAATATTACATGCGTTAGGGGAACTCCTTCCAGCACATCAAATTAATATATTGTTTTTTTCTTTTTTGAAGGAGCTTCAAGCAAGCGAGTGGCTCTGTGCCACAAGACCTTCTTGCCCCGCAGATGACCCGGGTTCGATTCCCACTCGGAACAAAGTTTTTGATCATTTTTTTTATCATGTCCATCTTCGTCGATTTTTCGGCCGCCCAAAACGCAGATTTATCGCACACAACCAACGAAGCTGACAACGACACCGAAATTTCTGCGAAACGAGCTGTTCAGCGCTATAGCGTGAAAATCAAGGCATTTAGTCATTACTGATTCTCGCGCAGTTGAAGAACCAGCATTATCTCTGAACATATTGTCACGGGGGTGAGAGTATAAAAAGGAAGAAATATATTTACAAAATATACAGAGGGAGGTAGAAGCTGCATCCAAGATGGCGGAACAACGACAACGCGAGCGCTATTACATTCGTCGTCTTCATCGCCTTTCTGGTGCATTCCCGCCGTGTAACATATGACCCCCGCCGCTGGTAGCGGCGCTTACAAAAGTAGAGGATCGTGTGCGGAGAAGTATGGTTTGAGGCGAGAGACGTGCACGATACCAGTAGCGTGTGCAGACGAGGACGAACGGCTGTCCAACGGAGCGATCTCATACGTGACCTCGCTAATCTGTCGTAAGACCTTGTAAGGCCCGGAGTAGCGAGGGAGAAGCTTCGACGAAAGGCCAACGTGGCGGCAAGGTGTCCAGAGAAGAACCAAAGAGCCTGGAGAGTAGGAAACGTCTCTGTGATGGCTGTCATAGCGGGCCTTCTGAGACCGTTGCGAGGCAGAGAGATGCTCCCGTGCGATCTGGCGGGGCGCTTGAGCCTGAGCAGTGACATCACGAGCATACTCCGTAAGATTATGCGTAGCTGATGGTAGAAGAGTATCAAAGGGTAACGTGGGATGACGACCATACAGGAGATAGAAGGGAGAAAAGCCACCGGTGTCGTGGCGCGACGAATTGTACGCGAACGTAACATAAGGCAAAGTGCTATCCCAATCACGGTGGTCTGCCGAAACATACATGGATAGCATTGTGACCAAGGTGCGATTGAGGCGCTCGGTAAGTCCATTTGTGTGCGGGTGGTAGGCAGTGGTGAAAGAAACGAGCGACCCCGATCGGTCAGCAGCTGTCGCGGTGCGCCATGGCGGAGAATAACGTCGTGCAGCAAAAAGTCCGCGACGTCAGTGGCACAGCTTGTCGGTAGTGCCCGCTTTATAGCGTAGCGTGTCGCGTAACCAGTAGCGACAGCAATCCACTTGTTCCCAGTCAGAGACGTTGGACATGGTCCAACGAGATCGAGGCCGACGCGGTAGAAGGGGATGGTCGGGATGTCGATGGGTTGAAGAGGACCGGCTGGCGACAAGGAAGGGTGCTTGGAGCGCTGACAGGACTGACAAGCAGCAACGTATCGACGCACTGAACGGTAAAGGCCTGGCCAGAAGAATCGACGCCGTACGCGATCGTACGTGCGGGTTGCTCCGAGATGTCCAGCGGTTGGGGCGTCGTGAAGCTGTTCAAGAACAGCGGAACGGAGTGTTGCAGGAACTACAAGTAGTAGCTCCGGCCCCTCGGAACTGGTGTTGCGTCGGTAAAGAATGCCATCACGCAGCACGAACAAATGGAGCGACGGGTCCGGGTGGTGGAAACGTAGACGGTCCATGATAGATCGCAAGTGGACATCACTGAGCTGTTCCTTGCGTATGTCAGTGAAGTCAGATATGGCAAAGACACAGGCGTCGGAATCATGTGCTGCCAAGTCGGGGGGGATCCACAGGATGACGGGATAGACAATCGGCATCCTGGTGCATTCGGCCAGACTTGTATATCACGTCAAAGCTGTGTTCTTGAAGTTTTAAGGCCCAGCGTCCAAGTCGTCCAGTGGGATCTTTGAGGGACGACAACCAGCACAGTGCATGGTGATCAGTAATCACCGAAAAGGTGCGGCCAAACAAGTAAGGTCGAAATTTTCCGACTGCCCAAACTAGTGCGAGGCATTCACGCTTAGTGATGGAAAATTTGCACTCCGAAGAGGAAAGGAGGCGACTGGCATAGGCGATGACGCGATCTTGTCCTTGTTGCCGCTGAGCGAGAACAGCGCCGATGCCATGTCCGCTGGCATCAGTACGAACTTCAGTAGGGGCTGACGGGTCGAAATGGACCAAGATTGGTGGGCTGGTAAGTAATGTTGTAAGCGTGTTGAACGCAGTTGCGTGGTCGGTACCCCAATAAAACGGCACGTCCTTCTTCAGTAGTTCCGTGAGGGGTCGGGCAATGTCGGCGAAATTTTTGACGAAACGTGGAAAGTAAGAACACAAACCGACAAAGCTCCGTACATCTTTCACGGAACGTGGTATGCGGAAATCTTTGACGACTCGAATTTTGTCGGGATCAGGTTGCACGCCTCGAACACTGACAAGATGACCCAGCACAGTAATTTTCCGCGGTCAAGACGACATTTGAAAGAGTTGAGTTGAAGCCCTGCTTTTCTGAATACCTCAAGAACAGACGACAGGCGGCTAAGCTGGCTTTCAAATGTGGTTGCGAATACGATGACGTCATCCAGATAGCAAAGGCACGTTGACCATTTGTATCCACGAAGGAGGGAGTCCATCATCCTTTCAAATGTAGCTGGGGCGTTACATAAACCGAATGGCATAACTTTGAACTGGAAAAGTCCATCCGGCGTAACAAATGCGGTCTTTTCATGGTCCCGATGATCGACAGATATCTGCCAGTATCCCGATCTCAAGTCGATAGATGAGAAGTAGGCAGACCCGTGTAGACAGTCGAGATCGTCGTCAATCCGCGGCAGTGGGTAGACGTCCTTGCGTGTTACTTTCTTTAAGCGGCGGTAGTCTACGCAGAAGCGCCAGCTGCCGCCCTTTTTCTTTACTAGCACGACCGGCGATGCCCATGGACTGCAGGATAGTTCGATGACGTCTTTTGTGAGCATTTTTTCAACTTCATGCGGGATGACTTGTCGCTCAGCATGGGACACGCGTTAAGGACGTCGTCGGATTGGGCTGGCGTTTCCAGTGTTGATCTGATGAGTGACAAAGGATGTCTGATCTAAAGGGCGGTCATCAAAATCAAAGATGTCACGGTAGGATTTCAGCAGGCGTCGAATGTCGGCTCTCTGTGCTGGGAGGAGGTCAGGGGCGATCATCTTGTCAACGTTGCCATCGGCTGTGCAGGAGGAGGATGCAGCAGAGGACGAAGAAGCGTCGGCTACAAACGCACAAATGGCATCATCGATAGAAGAGACTTTCGCCAGAGTCATGCCTTCTGGGATAAGTTGCGAGCACCAGCTGAAATTCAGAATTGGTAGAGACGCTTGATTATTTCTGACTGTCAAAAGTGTGTGAGGGACGGCCAGATTTCTGGCCAGCAATAGACGTCAGCAATGGGCGTCAATATGTAATCGCCGTCGGGAATAGGAGGGAAAGACCTCAGGTCCACATACGTAACAGCTTGTGGTGCCAGTCGAACGTAATCTAGGGAACATAGACGCGGTTGAGGTGGTGTTGGAGGGTCGTAGTAGCGAGAGGTACGGGGATAGATACCCCGCACCACCACCAAATGTCACGGGGGTGAGAGTATGAAAGGAAGAAATATATTTACAAAATATATTTCCGTGTAACAATATTATCGATTACGCATTCTGCATGGCGCCCAGCTGGGATGAATGCCTGTTTCGCTCGTGCCATTTTTCGGTAAGCAGCACTTTTACGTTATGAAACTATGGAAAACATGTGCACAATAAGTGTATGGCCTAATAAAATGAAGAATTGAGGAGCTTGACGTCTGGATCACACTGTCTTTCCTATCATTTTTGTGATTCAGCCAAACACACTGTTAATACTAGCGAACACGACTCGGTGGCGTGCTCCATACAGCCATTAGACTCGCGCACTAGCTCCTCTCGCGCCCCTACGTGTGACATTCATGACAAAGTTTCCAATCACCGCCGCCTTTTATGAACGCACATGATTTAATTTCTATCCCGAAAGACAAGATGTCTCCAGCTACGAGAACCGAATGAGGGCCCACGGGAGGACCGCGCCCGAGGTGTTTACTGAATCGTCACCGCCCTTCGAGCTGAGGTTCATTTCCTGCACAAGCAGATTACACACTGTGAGGCCTGCTATGCAAAGTAAAGCATAGCATAGCCATGTATGACATCGGGTAGGCAAATCCAGGCATAACATAGCCATGTATATTAATGGTACATTAGAGTGCGGGAAAGAGAAATGAGGAGGATAGAAGAGAGGGAGAGTGTAAAAATAGCATAGCCATGTATAGAAAGGTACGGGGAAACGAGGCTGAGGAGAAAAGAAAGGAGGAGGGAAGGGGGGAATCATAGCGCACCATGCATGGCGTCATGCAGGCGAAACCACGCATAGACATGTATAGTAATGGTTTAGTAAGGGCGTGAGAAAGGGAAGTGAGGGCGAGTAGGTAGGAAAGGAAGAAGGGACAGGGTAAAGCACAGCAAAGCCATGTACGGCATTCTGGAGTCAAACCATGTATAGCATAGCCATGTATAGTATGGTGTAGTAAGAGTGTGGTAAAGGGAAGTGAGGGTGACGAGGAGGGGAGAAAGGAAAGCATAGAATAGCCATGTATGGCGTCCCACAGGCAAAAGTATGGATAAATAGCCATGCATAGCATGGTGTAGCAAGGGTGCGAGGAAGAGAAGTGATGGTGAGGAGGAGAGAAAGGAGGAAGAGGCCAAAGCAAAGCATAGCCATGTATGGCATCACGTAGGCAAAACGATGTATAGTGTAGCCTTGTGTACTATTTTAAAGCTAGAAGGTGGCAAAGTGAAATGAAGAGGAGGAGTGACTCCTCTTCATGACAAGGGGGAGAAGGGAAAACATAGCTTGGCTAGCATAATATAGCATAGCCATGTGTATTGAAGTGTAGCAAGGTGTGAGAGAGAGAAGTGAGGGTGAGTAGGAGATATATGAGGGTGAGAAGCAGTAAAACGAGGAGAGGATGGTTAAAAATATCAGATCGGTGCACAGTATAGTGTAGCAAGGGTGTGGGAAGGCAAGTATGGCTCAGGAAGCGTGAAGGAAGGAGGAGGAGAGCTGAGCATATCACGGCCATAGCTATCAAGGAGGCGGAAAAGGGAAGTGAGCTTGAAGAGGCAAGGTGCGCGGGTTAGAAGAAAAAAAAATAAGTAGGGGAGAGGGCACCACTGCATAACAAATGAAGCTTTCTTCTCCCGATCAAGAAGCGAGCAGGCTTCACACTTGCAACGGCAGGGTTTGCCCCTGAAAGTGCCCGTTGCTGAAGAGCGGGCGAATCACAGCTGCGCACGTTCTACGCATTTCGCGTTGAGTGCAACTGCATACATTTTTGCTACTTACAATATGGTCGGACATTCTCCAACAATTTCTGTCACTGTGCTTTGTCACAAAAAAAATACAATTGAAGGACACTTTGTACATTCCAAAGTGTGTTCGGCGAAAGCTTGTGGCTATTCGACTGACTATAGCAAGTCTTTTTCTTTTACACTCTCAGTTGGACGGCAGACAAACGGAATGTGTGCGTGTTTTCTCTCTTAATTTTTTACCGCGAATCGCAGCGAGGCGCGAGGCTAGTCTGCCTCCGTTCGCACGGGTTCCTATTCTCGCGCTTTGCGCATCGTGCAGATGCCATCCCCGTTCCAGCGCCTAAGTTGACAGACCCTTTCTAAATTCCAAAGTGTGGTCCGCGAACGCCTGTGTCCATTGAGACGGCGTCGGTCAGAATGGAACACGATGCGCGCGTCTCCCCCCTTGCATGATTGCAAACGCGGGGAACAGAGACGCTGCGCAAGCAAAGCGCGAGCGCTGTGGAGTACGACGCGACTGGCGTCCGTTTGCGCACCCCGGCGGCCACCTGGCTCCGTGCCAGGGCTCGGACGCAGGGAAGGACGGATGGACGGACGGACGGACGTGAGCATGAAACATTAAAGGCTTTCGCCTGAATACCCCATGACTTTATTGCGGCTACAATATTTGTAACCCACTATAGACGGCATTAAAGAGTAAAACATGAATTTCGCTCTTGTAGATCTGAGCACTTGATTTGTGCCTTAAATAACTCGTAAAAAGAAGTCTGCATCACAGTGAATGACCGGTACAGCAATATTGTCGGTAAATGCAACACAATCCTTTTGCTTCCGTCAGTGCCATTCCTTTGTTGCATTGGCCTAATCGCGATGACTAGACTTGTCGAGCGAGTGGTACTTCCGGGCCTAAAGCGCACCATTCTGGATCGTCGGCAGCGCTTTCGTGCTCTTGGCATCTATTAAACGAATTTAACAATGCGTCAGCTCCTTTTCTGTTTAGTTTGTTTTACTGCCAAGTCGTTTCGAATTGCTTCGCCTTCAAGGAACAAATCGGTGCCCAATATCTTCATTGGAGTTGTCTTCCATTTCGATCATCCCACCTTCGAGTGAGAGAAGAACATGATACTGTAGCGCAAAACTCGAAAAGAAATACCACAAGACAGAAAGTAGTAGTGGCATCGGTCTCTTACTCTTTATCTTCGAGTTTTGCCGTACAACATCCTGCCCTCCAGTAGGTAACAAATCGCCCAAGAAAAAAAATTACACCCTCTCCCACAAAAGGGAATAATGAGGGGATGCGAAGCACCGTTGGGGGATTTCCGTTTACGTTCACTCGGCCGTCGAAGCCAAGCGTCGGCGTCGCGCTATCGCTTCCGCTACAGAGAGACAACGCGAGTCTGCGGCGAGGGTAGCGAGGCTTTCGAGACATCTGCAGCGACCGAGAATCGACGGAGCAACCACACGATTCAAGCGAGACTTCCTCGAGCGAGCGCACGCGCTTATATGAAATGGGGGAGGGAGAGGAGGGAGTGGGTTTACAGGCTGCAGCGCGGGGGGGGAGGGGAGGAGAGAAGGCGACCGAACGCCTGCGTAAACGCCCGCGTAAAGGAGGAGAGTGCGTGGCTGCAGCGCGGGGGAGGAGGAGAGAAGGCGACCGAACAGCTGCGTAACGGAGGAGAGTGGGAGAGAGAGTAGGCGTATTCGCAGTAAGGGTGGTCAGGGCACACACCACCACCACCGGATAGAACTCCGCCCTAAGCTGCTTCGCATCTAAAAAACTTTATGTGTAACGAGAGCACGCCGCGCTAGTTTAATGAATCTCGCTCAGTTTGATTCAAACAGGTGAAGCTGTGGTTCATATTTTTAATTCAAAACCTTTTTTTTCTGTTCACCTTACAAGGGGCACTGCACAGTCAACATGGCATAGCATATTGCCACATGCCCTCCTTTCTTTTCATTTTTATTCTCACGTGCGTTGAGGCCCCATTACACGTGCGAACGCTGTCTTGCCCAAACCATGCAGAATGACTAGGAACCATATAGATAACCTTAGAACCTTCCGATAAGAGTCCGAGCACAACGCGAACATTACAGTTTTTTCTGAATACGAATGCATGCGAACGGAGGAAGATTAGTCTCGCGTCTCGCTGCGATTCACGGTAAAAAAAATAAAAAAAGAAAACACGCACACATTGCGTTTGTGTGCCATTCCACTGAAAGTGTAAAAGAAAAATGACAGCATAGTCAGTCGAATGGCCACAAGCTTTCGCCGAACACACTTTGGAATGTACAAAGTGTGCTTCAATTTTTTCTCAAGTGTCGTAGCCCCATACGCTTATCGCTGTCCTCAGAGAGCGATCTCCCGCTGCTTTATTTTTTTTGTCTGGTACATCCATTGGTCGGGGAAAAGCCGAACATGAGCATGCCATCCTTTTAAACCTGATTCCTACCACTCCATTTCCACTCCAATGAACATGCGAGGTTATTTATCATCAAAACATGTATAGACCAAAGCTTAAAGGCATCCTGCAACAGTTATTTACTATGCTAAGAAAGTTATGCCAGTTGGAACATAATAGCCCGGCATTTAATGAAACCAGCAGCAACCTGCTGGTTTTCATTAATGTTCTGCAAAGCAAAAGAAACAGGCCCCCCAAATTTGGCTGCCTTCATTCATTCATAGCACAGCATGCGACATAAAATTTACAAATAAATTTCAAATTCTGTTGGAAATCGCTCGCTCGTCTTTCGACAAGTCATGCCATATACCCATATAGACATAGCTTATTATCCTGCAGCCCCCCCCCCCCCCCCCCGTGTCTAGCTCTCACCTGGCTTGATGTGACGGAATGAGAATGAAAACACGTGAAGCATGCCACGAAGCTATGCAACTCAACTTTCGGCGAGGCAAAAAAGAACTCTGATATTGAGGCCTACCTGGGATTATTCGGAAAAGTGCTTTGGGGTCCTCTAAGACTGTAGGGTTCCGGCTGCTATTAGATGGAGTAGCATTTTTCATGTGGTATTGTGGAACGTGAAGGTGAACAGATATTACGTAACCACGTTCACTGGACTAGTTCACCAAGTGACGGCACAAGACAAGGACCTGCTTGAGGTAGATCTCGCAGTGAAAAATACAAAATATATTGGCGAAGATAGGTGCAAAGCAGCGTAAAAAGAAGGCGAAGCGACAGCAACGGATAGTTTTAATGGACACGATTCTTTGGAAAGTCTTCCATCAATCTTGGTTGATCCGTCTAAAACAAATGAAGTTGTGATGCGCAAACTTTAATTGAATTAGAGAGTCCATAAAGCTAAGTTTGGGCTCGATATTGAAGCAGGTGACACATGAGCCAGCTTTCGAGAGAGAAACGCCGTTGACAGCCAGCACGCCCGGGTGAGCGTCTTAGTGAGTGGTTTCTGCTACTCACATAAAATCGCAGCCCAACGCTTGTGCGGAAAGCAGGCTCGCGGAAGAGCGGGCGGCACGCGCCTGTTGTACCCACTGGTTTGTTACCAGTTGTAAATTTCTCAACGCAACCTTCACGGAGCTTCTTACTCTCCGGAAACGTGTGAAGCCTGACACTGGGTTCGGTTGCGATGTCTTGCGCTGCGGCACTAAGCACTGGGCTACTATACGGCTCCGTGTTTTGGGAGTTTATTTTTTTATTGAAATTCGGAGGGTGTTTACCGGAGTTAATTTTTTTCGAGGAAATACGGCACTTATCTGAGTTTATCTCTCGTAAATCTACAATTCACCGAAATTTGGTTTTACATTTGCATTATACGGCGTTGCAATTTCTTCTTATTATTTTATTACTAAGGAAAATACTTTGCATTGTTGATGATAATCCTGTTTTTCCATAATTAATTTTTTCTGACTTCCTGTTCATTTACCCTGTTAATAAGGCTGTTGATGTACACTGCTGTAGCCAAAGTGTACCTTTGGAGTGAGCGGGAACTAGTGAAGCTCGTTCCCAGCTTTTTCTTCCAGCCTCCCTCATCTTGTTGAAAAATAAAGGACCGATTATTCTTAATATTAAAATTATTATTATTATTATTATTATTATTATTATTATTATTATTATTATTATTATTATTATTATTATTATTATTATTATTATTATTCCGCAGCATGGCGCCCAGCCGGGATGCGTCTGTGCTTTGCTCGTGCCCTTTTTTCGGTAAGCAGCAGTTTTTCCGCTGCGAAATCTGCGAAAAACGTGTGCACGCGAAGTGTGTGACTTGGCCGGATGACCAACTGCAGCTGTTGAAGTCCGGATCGCGTCCATTTTCCTGCAATTTGTGCAATTCCGCCCAGTATGGTGACAGGCCTAACGACGAGACGGAGGTATGCGCGACGGCGGCTTGTTCCCTGCCGCCACGTGGTTCCCCAACCGGTCCACCTCTCGCCCCTTCGGGTGACCTTGGCGAGGAGGTTGCCGGCCTTCGCCGCCTGCTCCTCGATGCGCTGGAAGGGATTTCGTTCCTGAGTGACGAGGTCTCACAGCTGCGGGAGGATAATGAGCGCCTGCGAAAGGAACATTCCCGAGTTGCTGAGCAGCAGGTCCGTATCGTCGCCTCCCTTCGTGGTGAGGTTCGTTTTCTGCGCGATGAGCTGACACGCTGTGTCACCCCCAAGCTAGGGGAACATCCTGCAACGTCTCCAACGGCTGCAAAGTCTCCATCACCTCCAACGGCAAAGTCTTCCGCGAACTCTGACAAGCCCGCGACCTCGGATACGACTCGTCACACCGAAACGCTTCCCCCCTTTTACCCCACCACCAAGTTTTCAGCGTGATTTGAAGCTATGCGTTGTGGATCGTACGGAAACCTCTTCGGCCAATGTCACAGTGAGTGCAAGGAAAGAAACAAAAAGAAAAACACATGTATCTACTGGAGCCATGGACTCGTCCACTTTGTTAGTGGCTCAAATCCCCCAACGACCCCAGCGGCAGTGAGCCATATTTGTGTCCAAGTTGAGCCCTGACACTACATCTGCTGACCTCAAGAAACACATCGAGTCTGTTGACCTTTCTGCCATTTCCTGCCAGCGGCTCAAAACAAAATATCCTTCCTACTCCTCGTTCTGCGTTACAGTTGACGAAGATACATCGAAACGTCTGAATGACCCGTCAATGTGGCCGTGCGGTTGCATTTTCAAACCATTCCGTGGGATTCTCCACGAAGACATGCTCCATCCCTCAGAGTGCGCACCCGTAAGCAACGGTGCCGTGTAATTTGGATATATTTTATCAGAACGCTCAAGGTCTTCGCACTGAGACGCGCGAATTCTTCGCTAATGTTGTTTCGTCTTCTTTTGACCTTATTGCGATTTCTGAAACGTGGCTGTGCAATGAAATTCCTTCCTGTGACTATCTTCCGTCGAACTACACCACCTTCCGCAGTGATCGGGACTTCTGTGCAACTAAACAAAAGGTGGTGGTGTATTGATGGCTATAGACAGTTCTCTAAGATCTGTTAGACGCAAGGACATAGAAACAATTTCTGAATCAATCTGGATCGAAATTAGTCTTGAGCACTGTGAAAAGTTGTTGATTGGTTGTTTCTATGTATCGCCTAGCGTTTCACCAATTGCTTTTAATCAGATCATCTCTTCTATTGAAAATATGGTAATTTCACATAAGAAGCACAAAATTCTTGTACCTGGCGATTTTAACACACCTGGAATTGACTGGACCACACTTAATTTTTCTCATTATCATCATTTCTTAGAGAACAAATGCAGCGTATTGTTAGATTTTCTCGCTTTTAATTCCCTACAGCAGCACAATAGTATTCCCAATTCCTGTGGTAACGTCTTAGATCTGTGTATTTCCAACAATCAACCTATCGAAGTATCACTCTCTCACATCTCTCTTGTTCGTCCCGACAAATTTCACCCACCACTCAAACTAACACTCTGTATTTCACCAGAAAAACCAAGCTTTCCCAGAAAAATCGACAAAACGCCCAGATTTGCCTTTAAGCGAGGTGACTACGTTGGCTTGTACTATGACTTGTCCACCACAGATTGGTCACTGGTAACCGACAAACCCAATGTTGATGATCAAGTCGATCAGTTTACGGAACTTATCTGGACCAGCATGCGCAAGTTCATTCCCCAGTATACACCTAATCATTGCAAATATCCCTCCTGGTTCTCATCAGAACTTATAAGTGCACTGAAACATAAAGATCGTGCACACAGGAAGTATAAACGTTCTCCATCAACTCATTTGAAGGCAGAATTCTGTCGTTTTCGTACTCTTTGTAAACGCCTTTATAAACGGGATCACAGTCTATATATTTCATTTTTAGAAAAAAGCACGTCTGAGAGACCGGCTGAATTTTGGAAGTATGTGCGCAAACGGTCGAGCAAAAGTGGCGAGTCCTTCAGGATACTGGACCCAAATGGAGTAGAAGTTCAAGCCGTTGCTGACTGTTTTGCCATGCATTTTTCATCTGTTTATAAGTCTCCAGCCTCTGTAGCTAGTAACGGTCGACAGGTTAAGGCTGTTGGCACAGCTGATGCTGTGTCACTAGATGAAGACTCCATTTAAGAATGCGTTAAGCGCTTGAAACCATCCTTTTCAGCTGGCCCAGATGGCATCCCCTCTGCCATACTAAAAGCCTATGGCAGTATACTTGTACCTGTATTGACTACCATATTTAATAAGTGTCTGCATGCTTCAACTTTTCCTAGCATGTGGAAAACTGCTCGTGTTTTCCCAGTGTTTAAGTCTGGCTGTAAAAGTGACGTCTCGAACTACCGCCCTATTTCCCTTCTTTGTGCCGCATCAAAAATATTTGAGCTTGCTCTTTACAAAATATTGTCTTTTGATGTAAAAAATTCATTGATTGTGAATCAGCATGGGTTTCTCGCTGGCCGCTCAACTGTCACTAATCTTGCCAGTTTCATGATGCAAGTCTCCACGCCTATTTCGCAGAGAGGACAGGTTGACGCTATTTACTGTGACCTTAGCAAAGCTTTTGATGTTGTCAGCCATTCGCTGCTTGCGGATAAACTTGCATACTTTGATGTTGATTCTTCAATTGTGAATCTACTCCATAGTTATCTTCTCGATAGATCATGTTATGTTGCCGTCAATGGCCAAACGTCCTCTTTGTATAAAGCTACTAGTGGGGTTCCTCAAGGGTCGGTACTGGGCCCACTCCTCTTTTTTAATTTATGTTAATGATGTTTCTTCTGTCATTCGGAATTCTTCTTTCCTTTTGTATGCCGATGACATAAAGATATTTAAGGAAATTCACTCAGTTATCGATTGTCGCTTGCTGCAATCTGATTTGTGTTCTTTTTTCTGAATGGTGCAGGAGCAATAACCTCTCCCTTAATATTTCAAAAATCAAGGTAATGAGTTTCACTCGAAAAACATCTAGTGTGCCATTTTTATATTCTGTGAATTCTGTGTCGTTGTGTAAGGTATGTGAGATCAGTGATCTAGGTGTTCTTTTTGATAGCACCTTACACTTTTCTGCTCACGCTAAGCGTGTTGCTTTGCGGGGTCTTCGCACCCTTGGCTGTGTTTGCAGAATGTCTAGAGAATTCTGTTCTCCTGTGCCCTTCCGAAAATTGTACACTGCGCTATGTCTTCCTCAACTTGAGTGTGCATCTGTGATCTGGAATGGCATTCCTAATTCCAGCAGCAACGCCATTGAGCGAGTCCAGAAAAAATTTCTAAGCATTTACAACCATCGTTTCGCTAGAAATGACTCTGGATCTCGTTCTAACGCTGCTGGATTATTATCATTGTCATCACTTTGCTGCCGACGAAATCGCGCTGATCTGTTGTTTCTTTACAAGCTTGTGCATGGTATCATATCCTGCCCTGTACTGCTCAACTGTCTTAATTTCCGAATTCCACGTAAGCTCACCAGAGAGAATAGACCTTTTCATGTAACCGCCTGCCTCTGTGAACATTCGACTATTGGCAGGATACAACGCCTTTACAATGCTTACTTTTTGGAGCTCGATGTTTTTCACAGCTCCCAGTCGTTGTTCTGCTCCGAGCTTTGCACTGTACTTACATAGCCTCGTACACTGTTGACATTTTTTTTTCTGCCTGCGCATAGTTGTATATGTGCAATTTTATAACGTTTTTTATCCCTGATATTTTATTATGAAGGCTTGCCTTTGTTTTTTTTTTGTTTTTTTTTCTGTGCGCCAGTACAAAGACCTCACGGTTGTTCCTGGGCACATTAAATAAACATTTGATTGATTGATTGATTGATTATTATTAATATTATTATTATTATTATTATTATTATTATTATTGCGAATACTCCGAAATCTTAGATGAAATATGTGAACACACGAAGTGTATTTTAGATGTCTGGAAGGTTTGAGCGGGCAAACATATATACACGCAATCACAAACACTTGAATACAAAACCGCTACGTTTGATCCTATTAAAAACTTAAAGCGTCTTGCTGTATAGGCGCAAACATGCTTTACAAGGTAGCTGCCGCTGATGTAGGTGCGCTATTTTCGATTGATGATTGTCAGCTTTGAAAATGCAATTTGAACGTCGAAAATGCTCTTTTAAAAACGGAGCTGATCGGATAAAGCAGAATTGTAAAAAATTTTACCAGTGAGTGTTTATAAGGTCTTTTCGATATTATCCGAAAGCACGGGGCGCTATATATAACAAAGCGAATGCATGTTGCAGTGATTTGAAGTGTTGTCAAGCGAACGTACGAAGCGCGAGAGCCTTCACAATAATTTAGAATTAGAGCAAAGGCAGCCTTATAAAATTGTATTTTTAGGGTGTCTCGATGCTCTCGAAGTAGTCGACACTGTGGCTGGTAACACGTGAACCTGAATGTTACATCACGTTGACGGTGGCGCCAGTTCTTTCTGTGGTTGGTCTCGCACCCAATATCTTTGTATGATCATCGACTGATAAATCGTCTGAAATAAAGTGAGGCTTACCTTGACCAACTTCATGACGCCCTTTCTCAGAGCCTGTAATAAAAAAAATTACTCAATAAAAACTGTTTCTTCTTCTTCCTTATGAGAAAATGCACGATATGATAAGGTAATTTTGCTACGCATATAAGTATTATTTCCTCAGCTAAGAAAATATCGAGAACTTCCCATGAATTGAGCAGCCTACTTCAAAAAGCGAAGTCAGTTAATCTCTCCTAGCAATATTCTACAAAGGAGATCATAGGCGTCATAGTGCTAAAAATTTACAAATGTTTATTGGTAAATGCATTTGTGATTTGTTAAGTACCCTTCAATTCCACCTGCATGCAATGCCAGAGCCGAAACACATAGAACACAGAACTATAACGGCACCTTGCTCTGAAATGTCATCCTTTTCCTTTGTTCAGTACGTTTTCACGCTTGTATTCACGGTGTAATCCTACCAGCTTCCCATGCTCATTGTTTAATAGTGTGATGAAGAAGATCGGCACGCGCAGATCATAGCCATCGGCTATGATCTACGCGTGCCGGCAGTTCGCTTTCCGGTTACATCGTGCCTTTTGTTGCTGGTACCATCATCGCTGTCGCTGAATACCTCAATAAACCCTGTAAGAATATATTGAATGCGAAGCATTTCTTTGCGTACTGTAAGCACTTTCGCGTTTCTATCTATCTATCTATCTATCTATCTATCTATCTATCTATCTATCTATCTATCTATCTATCTATCTATCTATCTATCTATCTATCTATCTATCTATCTATCTATCTATCTATCTATCTATCTATCTATCTATCTATCTATCTATCTAGCCGCCTACGTCTGGGTGCTCTTGTGATCGCCTCCTTAACTTGTGGTACACCAAAATATGTATGGGAAGGTAAGAGGTATTCACGGATATGTCTGGCTGGTCATAACAGGAATAACGTGAAAATCTTGCCGTATACGTCGTCAAACCCTTTTAGATGTGAAGCATCTTATGGCGAAGCTTAATCCGGTGGTGGTGTGCGGCGTGACCGCCCTTACTGCGCATGCGCATACCCTTTAAAAAAATAAAAATAAAAAACCTCCTCTCCCCCTCTCTCTCCTCTAGGCATCAACCCCCGCGGCAACCACACCCTCACTGCGCATGCGCCTCCCCCCCTCTCTCCCCTCCTACGCTTCCCCCCTCTCTCCTCTAGGCATCCATGCCCGCGGCGTCCACACTCCCACTGCGCATGCGCGTCCCCCCCCTCTCTCCTCTAGGCATCCCTGCCCGCGGCGTCCACACTCCCACTGCGCATGCGCGTCCCCCTTCTACCTCCTCTCCTCCCCCCTCTCTCGCCTCGCGACGCTGACGCAGGCAGCATCTGCTAGCGAGTTTCTTGGTTGAAAAAAAAACGACTGCTCGCGCTGCACAACCGTTCACTGGCCACCCCGTATATATGGCACTGGATCTTGACCTGCAAGGTGGTTCCGGTGGGAGATTTCTCCTGTGCGTTGTTGAACAATAAAAATTCGCAGCGTGCGCATTAACTAAAAGCGGACTGCGGGTCTCTGTGTCCAGTCGGAGTCTTCTGTCTCTCATTGCCCATTAACAGCGATTGGGATGTTTCAGTAGGAAACACCGGTCCATCACTGCGTGCTTTGCGCCTCCTCAGTTTTCTCTCCTGCGCAACGCTGCGATGAGCGCCAGCGTCAACGCCGCCGCCAGTGTAAGCGTTAGCGCCCGCTGCTTCGCATCTGCACATGGTTCCCTTTAGCGGGAGATGGTGTAATTTTTCTCCAGACACGTGTGACACATACCTGTATACCACGGGTCACGGTATGCGGGTGTGCGGGGACTTTAATGCTCACCATCCTCGCTGGAATTCTGGTCCACAAGACAGTCGTGGGGTGGTGATCAATGAACTGATTATTAAGCATGATCTGCAAACGCTCAGTGACGGTTCACCCACATTTGTCGGCAGTGGCAAGGAAAATTCTACCATCGACCTTGCGATATCAGCCAGAGATGTGTGCCTTGCCTGGTCATGTGAAGCTGACCCATGGGGCTCGGATCACCTACCAATTTGGTTGGTTCCGGAACATACTCTCAGCCTTCAGAGAGCCGTCTACAGAGTGACAAACAGGGACAAGTTCCATCAGCTGCTTTTCGAGGCGCCATCATACGAAAAGCTGTTCAAACTGGTGAGCGAGTGTTTACAACAAACTGCAGTGCGACGAGTGAAAAGCTTAAATAAGCCAAACCCTGATCTTAAGTTTTTGATGCTACGTGCCTGTCGACGCCGCACCTACAGGAGGGCCCAGCGCTCTAAAAGGAGATCAGATTGGATGGTGTATAACCGCTTAGATGCAGCCATACGGCGACACACAAAACAACTCCGTCGAAAGAGCTGGGCTGCACTATGTAGTTCGCTGCATACGGCAAGCGGCTTTGGAAATGTATGGCGCATACTGAAAGCTCTCCGAACTCCTGATATCTGCAGGAATCCAATTGCAGCTTTGTACATAACGACCGGACGGCCTTCAAAAATTCTTGCGGAAGAGTTCGCCGACCTCTTTGCTTGTCCTATATCAAGAGACAACGCAAACGGCGACCCTGATTCCCTAATAAGTACCGATACCACAACGTTTTACTATGACCCTGCCTGTCGGACGGATGAGGCAGATTTCACTCTCGAGGAGTTGCGCCACGCGCTGTGCAAATCATGTCGCCGCCCTCCCCCAGGTGAAGACGGTATTACGTACCAAGCCTTACGAAACATCGATGAAGCCTTTCATCAGTACATTTTGGATGAATATAACAAAGTCTGGCAAACATCTCTGATCCCTGTTGAATAGAAATAATCTATTGTGAAACCAGTCTTAAAGCCCGGGCGCCCTGCAAAACTCCCGAAGTCATACAGGCCCATTTCACTAACTTCTAATATTATGAAACACATGGAGCGAATGGTACTGTTTCGCCTAGATGACAGACTACAGGAGTTAAAATTTTCCCCTGATGTTATGAGGGGCTTTCGTCGGCATCGTTCACCATCGATAGCATCGCAGATCTCGCTTCATCGCTTGAGGCTGCTCGAACAAACAGGCACTCTGCATACGTGCTATTTCTGGACGTACAACAAGCCTTCGATTCGGTGCCACATGAGGCGATTGTTCTCGCACTTGTGGCTGCGGGAATTTCGGGTCGGTTGCTTAATTTTGTGCGTAACTTTCTATAAGTGCGCAAAATGAAAGTACTCGTTGAAGGAGTAACGAGTGAATCGCGCACTCTTAGGTGCGGTGTCCCTCAAGGCAGCGTTTTATCGCCGCTTCTCTTAAACAGCGTGCTTGCTGGGATGCCGAGCCGATTACCTCAAAAATATGAGTTCCCAATAGGCATAGCGATCTATGCTGACGACATCTCACTGTGGATCAGTGGTCTTTCACAGCAGGGTCCACGTCTTCGAGCAATTTTGCAGAGAGCGCTGGATAGCACTACAGAATACCTAGAAGAAGTTGGTCTTCAGATTTCACCTGCGAAGTCAGCCGCCATTGCTTATCATCCAAGGCAACGTGCTCGAAGAACCATGAGCCGGCTGTACATCGGAGACACACCAATAAAGTGGGTACAACAACATCGTTACCTGGGCGTAATTATCGATGACCGCCTCTCTTGGCGCCCTGCTGTTATCTCCGTGAGGTGGAAATCACAGTGGCTCCTGAAATATGTGGCCGCCATGAGTGCTAGGGGCGCTGGCTGCGACCAGACGACAGCGCTGCAAGTGTATCAGTCAGCTGTGCTCTCTGGATTGATGTACGCTGTGCCTGTTTTGAACGTGCCGCCTAGTTTGATGTCTCAACTGGAACGAAACCATCGTGTTACCCTCCGAATCATACTTGGTTTACCTCGCGAGGCGCAATCTGTTCCTCTACTCACCGAAACGCACAAGTTGCCCCTGAGGCTGCAGGCTGATCAAAGAGCACTGCACCATATCCAGCGCATGTACAGAGCACCAGACGGTAATGCACTTATTAATCGCCTCGCTCAGCGCCCGAACTCTCGCATGGGGAAAATGGCGGCATTGTTTACCACGATTGCTGGCAGTCCAGAAGGTTCCACTTCCTTCACAACTCCGAAAAAGCGCAACAAATGCATCTTCCCCATTTATCTTTCCATTCCTGGAATACTCAAAAAGTCTGACCAGCCTGTTTCGGCCCTATTTCAGTTGACCCAGTCGCAACTGTTTGAAAATTTTCATGATTACCTTTAAGTTGTTACAGACGCATCTGTACACAATGGCGGCCAAGGTGGCTGTGCAGCTTTCTTTTGCCCTACGACAAACATCCGGCGGGTGTTTCGTATACCGCATCTATCCTTATCAACAACTGCGGAACTAGTTGCGATTGATGTTGCTCTGAGATACGTACTTGAAGAATTAGGAGAATCGAAGGTTATCATACTTAAATACTCTCGCGCTGTCCTTTGCAGATTGTTGAGAACAGACTCCGATGGCCCAATTATGTGCAGCATCGTTAAATCTGCCTCAAAACCTATTACTCGTGGGCTATCCCTCATTTGCCAGTGGATACCTTCACATGTTGGTATTCTGGGGAATGAAGAGGCCGATCACCTCGCTTCAAGTTGTGCCCACAACGAGTGTAACTGCCAAGAAATTTCATGCCTGTTTGTCAACGCTCGTCTGCTGATCCGCCGACATCTTCTAAAGCAGCACCCCGACCAGCGTGTCGCAAGAGGATTGTTCCCTCCTCGTATCCGTGGTCGTGGATTGCCTCGTAGTGACGTAACCCTGTTATATAAGTTAAGAGTTGGTGCTGTATCAGTGCGCGAACGATTATATCGTCAAGGACGTGCGGACAGTCCGTTATGTTCGTCGTGAGGCTCCTGCGAGACACTAGAACACATAATTTTAGAGTGTCCAACAATCGTTGTGCAGCGAGCACTGCTCACGAAGGAATATGGGCTTATTGGACCTAGGTGCAGGACACTTGACGATTGCCTGTTCCCGGAAGGATGTGCTACTAGGCGTGACCAGGCCCATCGAGCCCTACTAACTTTCTTAAAGAAAACAGATTTCACCTCGCGTTTATAGACATTATTCCATGTGACTTCTTATTTGTGTTTATGTCTATGTTATTTGTTTTTTTAGATGTGAAGCATCTTATGGCGAAGCTTAATCCGGTGGTGGTGGTGGTGGTGGTGTGCCGCGTGGCCTCCCTTACTGCGCATGCGCAAGCCCTTAAAAAAAATAAAAATAGAAAACCTCCTCTCCCCCCTCTCTCTCCTCCAGGCATCCCTCCCCACGGCAACCACTCCTTCACTGCGCATGCGCCTCCCCTCCTCTCTCCCCTCCAACGCTCCCCCCCTCTCTCCTGTAGGCATCCCTGCTCGCGGCGTCCACCCTCCCACTGCCGATAGCTCGTCCCCCCCTCTCTCTCCTCTCCTACATTCCCCCCCCTCTCTCCTCTAGGCATCCCTGCCCGCGGTATCCACACTCCCACTGCGCATGCGCGTCCCCCCCCCTCTCTCTCCTCTCCTACGCTCCCCCCCCATCTCTCGCCTCGCGACGCCGACGCAGGCAGCGTCTGCTAGCGAGTTTCTTGGTTGAAAAAACCGACTGCTCGCGCTGCACAACCGTTCACTGGCCACCCCGTATATATGGCAGTGGATCTTGACCTGCAAGGTGGTGCCGGTGGGAGATTTCTCCTGTGCGTTGTTGAACAATATAAATTCGCAGCGTGCGCGTTAAGTAAAAGCGGACTGCGGGTCTCTGTATGCAGTCGGAGTCTTTTGTCTCTCATTGCCCATTAGCAGCGATTGGCATGTTCTAGTAGGAAACACCGCTCCGTCACTGCGTGCTTTGCGCCTCCCCAGTTTTCTCTCCTGCGCAACGCTGCGATGAGCGCCATCGTCAACGCCGCCGCCAGTGTAAGCGTTAGCGCCCGCTGCTTCATATCTACACATGGTTCCCTTTAGCGGGAGATGGTGTATTTTTTTATTTCCTATTCTCCCTCTCCTTTCCTTCCCTCATGTCTTCGTTTCCTGTGTTTACCCTTCCCGAAGGAGCAGGCAGGCGTTGTGCCCCTCTAGGTGGTAGTTGTCAGTTGTTGCCTCCCTATTTCCTGTGTCTCTTCGTGTTTTCTATGTATGCAAACCAAATAATAATAATAATAATAATAATAATAATAATATGGGGTATGCGCCACAGGTGTTTGACAATTTATGTCTACCCAGAAACAGCGAGGACAGACATTAGTAATTTAAAAGTGAGAGCATTAAGGAACACTGATGTCGGCAGCGTTGACCCAACGAATGCAAATAATAAATATCAGGGTCCCAGCAGGAATCGAACCCAAGCAATCTGCGTGGCAATAAAGTATTCTACCACAGAGCCACGCTAGGTCTCGGAACAGCCTTGCAAAAAAACCCTATATAGGCGTAATGTTGGTGAAACGTCAATCGTTTTTCTAGTGCTGGCTATCTGATTTTATAAAGTCTACATATGTACTACTATGAGGGAGGTGTCATGTCGGGTTGACGAAAATTGTATACTTAAGCGCCATCCACTGTAGTTGGTCCACGATGCACTATCCAGGGCTACCATCCTCGCAAGCAGAAGTGCTGCATATCAGATTACCGCTTCTGGTGTAGGTAATACCTATGTTTCTGTTGGCATCGTCACGCAACTCTAAACAACTGGCTATAGGAAACATATGCGACCGTTGAAAATATGTCTGTGTGTACAAGATTTGTACATATCTTTAACTTCATTTCGTAACGTTTCGCTCAATAAGAAAATTACAACCCAATCACCTTGCCTGCGCATGCTTCGCATAACATCGATTCCCGTGGTACTTGGGATCTTCTAATTTTTTATGGTTATCAAAACAAAGAAGTGCCTGCGGAGATTAGTACAAAAAGTGCGTCCACACGATAAAACATACCTCTGCCCGATTCAATCGCTCTTGCATCTAAGAGCCCATGTGCTTTTGACAGGAGAGTTATCACTACAGACTGGATTTTAGGCAAATACTTATTCATTTCCTTGCCCTCCTATTGGCCCACTTTGATATATGAGCATGAAGAAGAGGTTAAGAAGGGTTTTTATAGTGTTCTTATAATGCGTGCAAATGCCCCTTTTTGAGTTTCTGCCTAAATGTCTACAAATACCTATAACCGTCTACAAAATCGGCGCCTATATGAGCACTATTTCGGTTCAAGCTTCGCTCTCACGAGCAGTTTCAGACCGTTACTCATGTTACCAGGCAATATCGCCTGTTCGGAACATTATAGAGTTCAACCTAGCAATCAAGTCGAGCCAACCCCCGGAAAGCAAACACTTGAAGCAGTGAAATGGAAGGTGCCGGCCAGCATACGCCACCCCAGTGATGTTTCGCGAGCGTCCGCCGAATACAAAACCGCGGAGAGCCGCCAAGAGAACGGAGTGTAAAATGCAAACGAAAAAAAAACAAACAAACAGAAACGTGATATCCACGCCACTTGTTTTTTTTTTGTTCATTTATAACATACTTTTTAAAGCGTTCACCACCAGTAAACCATTGGCTGTACGCGATTCTACCGCCCAATAGGCGGCATATCTCCGTTCTAGTCTTTTAGCGATCTGACTATCTCCTTCTGCTCTGCCCTTCTCAGTCATGCCGAAAAGAAGGACACCCAACAGTGCGATGATTGGACACTGGAGACTTAGCTCATCATACTACAGAATAAGCGAAGACATGGTCCTGCGAACCGTGCAGGACAAAGCACAATTGCAAGGCTGCGTTAACTGTTGGCGTCTTTGTGCCGTAACAAACAATGAGATTTTTTTGTGTGTTCGTGTCGTAGAGACAGATATACAAGGCTTCGATTACGGTTATTTCCATTTATGTAAACATTTATTGTGCGTATGCTAGAGATGTTGGACGCCCAAAATGTTTTTGCCTGCCAGGCCACGAATTCGCCGGAGCTTTTAATAAAGTTGTTTACCACCACCACCTATTTCTGGTTCCTAAAAGGCGCTTTATAAGGCCTAGAAATCCAGCCTCTAGTTTACACAGTAATAAAACTTTTGACACTAGCATATAACGCTATGCTAATGTCCTTTTTTCTACGACTGGGATCCAGAAAATTTACTCTAGTAGCACTGCGGCATAGGTACGTACTTTCCTTCCATCGCAGAAGTTGTGGTCTTGTTGGAGGCACTGCAACAAAGAAAAAAAAAGCGTATGTAACCACCTGAACTACCATGACTGCAGCAGCCTGCATTTCAACTAGGGTAACCTTTGTAAACTGATTACTAGAACAATTGTCACAACAAAAGATCCTTCGCGAAAATGTCTCATAAATACGCCGGTGATGTCTTTTGATAAGTTAAGGCCAATGTCTTGCTTTAATTACTTTATTGAATGACGCAGTATGACCCTTCTTTTGACACACAGCTGGAGCTATAAATAAACATTGGAGAAATAGACTGAATTTTTTACACTAACCAAACGATGTTACAATCTTGCTTTCGTTTTCACGGTGTGTCTTATGGATATAGAATAAGGTATTAGCTTTGGTAACTAATTCAGGTGTCTCGTTCTTGCCGTAGACAAATTCAGTAACGCTCCGACACCTGTAGCGTTACCGCAAAATTCGTCGTTTCTAAAAAAAATATTTACGGGTGTAATATAGATGTCACGAAGATGGTTTTGCTATACTCATTCATTACCGAGCCGTTGCCTATTTCTTTACCCAATCTATTCGCAATGCTGGAAACGTTTTAAGGAAACAAGAAAAACGTGTTCACGACACAGGTTTCATTGTGCAGTCAAATGAAGCATCAAAACTTGTGCAGCGATTGGTGTAGTTCCAAATTATGCACTTAGTGCAACTCCCCTTCTCTGAAACCTGCGGAAATGCGTAGCATGGGCATCATGAGATCCATCCACCTTCGCAGCGTTCCCACGACTCCGTCAAACAAACCGTCGATGACGTGATTGTTTCAGGTAAGGATGTACGGTTTCCTCGGCATGAGTACAACCTTGTGAGGGATATTCGCAAACTCAATATGCGACCTGCGCGCTATTTGGCTGCACTTTATTGACTTCCTGCTTGCTATGGCAGTTGAGAGACGTGTCGTCAGCATCGACATCCCGCACGTTCCTTCCCCCTTCGGATATAGCGACGAAAACGCTAGACAAGCGTCGATGGGAGAAGCAATAAGGGATTGTTGGGAGAAGTCATACGTTTGTTAAAAATGCGACTTCTGGTTGTTTTAACACGAAAGTGTTTTATGCCGGGGTCCACCAAGATTTGAGTGACGTATTTCCGTCACAGAAATGACGTGGAAAAAGTACAGATCATCAGAAGACAAAAGTTCCATCAACGGGAGTCGAACCTATTACCTCTAGGTCCACGACAGGAGATGCCGGGCACGCTATCCACTACGCCACGGTCACATACTCTGTAGGCGTTAAAAACAAGCCTTTTATATCTACCACTGTCCGAAGTAATGCATTATGACCGTGAAATGCACGATTAGTTCCTTCAAAGCGTTGTTTCCACGCGTCCGTGGCATTCGGCGCGTTTCGAATAGGAAAACTGCGATTTTGCCGACGCATTAACACACTGCCAGGTGGTGACCTTACCCCAAGCATCGCCCTCGCTCAAAGCATCTGTCCATACCAAAATAGCTCTGCGACGCGTGAGTGGGTCGCGTGGCAGTAACTCCGCGTTCCTATAGCTCGCCCCGCGAAAAATCGCAGCCGGCCAACGGCGAAGACACGACGCGCGTTGCGTTTCCCCCCTGGTCGGCCAGCGTTGTTCAATAACTTTAACATGGCGAGAGTAGGCGACCTTAGCCCAAGTTCGGCGTCCAATCAGTGATGTTCTTGTGGCTGTCACACCGCTTTCACTGATTCTGTTCTCACCGTACAGCTACCGCAAGCATCTATGACCACGAGGGTTTGTGTAATCATTGATCATGGACGTTAGTCGTCGGGATACAGATATACCATCAAGCGTCAACGTGGATGCATCCATGTTAAACGGCGCTATAACTGTGAAACACCAATAGACATTGTGCAAGCTTTCTTCTATCAATGCACAGCATACATTCAACTACTTCTGTAAGGACACGTTTCACTTTCGTGTTATACCGATTCCTATGACGGAGGGATCAACCATGTCTTTTTTTCCAAATATGTCTCACTGGAGTCAAGAACGTTGTCTACCATTATACTGGCACAAATATTGCAACGTTTTATAAAAGCTCTTCAGAAGTTATAATGCGTCAAATATGCCCAACTGAGCCTGCGTGGAGAACCAGAAGTGCTCCCTGCAAAACTACCAGCCGCGTTTTTCTTTCATAATATTGACCTTATTGCCAATGAACAGCTTTCGCTTTTCATAGTGACACATTTCTTATCTCACTCGCCCTCTCGGCATCGTTTTCACTCGCAAGCAGAGCTCGCGCCCAGTCGAAGGGGCACTGATATAATGTAAACGCGAGGAGACTCGAGTGGCCGCCGCTACGAGTCGTCTTCTGAAGGTTGCCAAGCAGCTGATCCCGAGACAAGCATCGCAGCACTATGCCATTGACTGGGTAATTGTTGTTGAACAGCTGCTTTGTGATTACGTGGTGTACAATTATTTTGAACACCTAGCATTCGATTTGCCCCACACAATGAAAGACTCGGCCAAAAGGTCGAGTTGACGCATTTGACGCATTATAACTTTTAGCTACTCAAATAATTCGAGGTTTTTTACGCATACTGGGACACAACGTTTTTGACTGCAATAAGAGAGAATAAAGAAATAGAATTGGCCTTTCTGGGAAAACTATTCGCAAACTTCGGTGTTTTATGGTCAGCCACGTATGTGTCATGACATTTTTGAATAATAGCGGTAAGCGCACAAGCCACGAATTATTTTAAGAGAAAGCACCAATATCAAAGTGAATATGTACAGCACTTTATTATGTTCATTTGAACCTGTCTAGACCAACAAAATGCTGAATTAGATGTATTTTGCCACGTTTACAATTTTCGAAATTTTCTACATCCAGTTCCCTTGACAGAAAAAGGAAATGAAATACTGAAAAGATTGAGTTTTATTTGTTCATTGACCGCCATAAACGTTCTATTGTTTTTTCCATAGTTACATTCAATTTTCAGGAAAACCAATCAAAGCGCAATATTGTCCTTTGCTACAAAAAATTATTTTTCGGGCAGACAATTTTTTTCGTAAAACTAACTTTGATGTCATTGTTATAGGTCTCAAGTCTCCGCCTAGAGTAAATTTCATCAAAATCGGGAATGGTGAGCGCCACCTCGTGCTCGTTCCTATCGAGGCACACCCTTCTCTAAATTTGAAGAAAACAGTCATGTTTTTGTGAAAATGTTATGGCCACGCTGTAGTTATGTAGAAGCATAATTGACTGCTTTGAACATTACCTCCTTAATCTTTAAAACGTCTGGGAGCTGGACTTGTGTACACTCCTCGCTTTCCTTTTTTGGTTCTGAAGTTGATGTCGTAGTTTCCGATGCTTCAGTTTTGGCTCCAGTGACGTTCTCTCCTGTATTTTCACCTGGAAGTGTTGTAATTTTGTCCACAAACGTAGTTTATGCTCCCGGTGCTGCGCATGCTTCAGACTTAAAGAAAAGACACATTGAGTTATAATACTGCATGGTATTGTAACGAACTTCGCATGATGGAGACCAAGTTATTGTTCCATAATATGCCCAACCTTCTTAATATTGCTTTCTCTCTAATATTCTTTGACGCCTCCATACAATATGTGACAACCAGTTTACTTTGTTGAGAATGAGAACTTACATTTATTTTTGTGTTTAAAGGAGGATGTAACGATTTGGCTAAAATATTTAGCTCCCTTTCTCTGGCCCCTATGTGTAAATGGCATAAAGAACATTACAATAGCCTTAAATCAAATTGTTTAGGTAAACAAAATATGGCTTCAGGAAATGTTTCTCATTCGATACAACACTGCAAGAATTCGCCAACAAACAAATTGCCTTTACGCATAATTTTTGCGAGACTTATCACCCGCTGTCATCTAATATCCAAATTATGAAATTTGACTTCTTGCCACTTGCTTGGCTCCGCTACTTATTTCATTTAATGAACAATTCATATATGCACAATTTTCTAACAGGATACCAGAGACATTACTTGGGAAGCGTCCACAGGAAGTGTACGAGGCCCCTAACTTTTCCGAATCTTCAATAGCAGTCCACCAATGTGATCTAGATTTCAGTTGTAGGTATTATGGTAAGTCGTTAGTAGATATGAACACTTCAAAATGTAAGATAATGGTTTTTTTGCCGCACAAGAATGACACCAATTTTTAATATCAAACTATGGTAACGTAACCTTAGCAAAGTGCTGCGGACCATGCGACAGAAATATTGAGGGTTATTATTCACACAAATTTTTCATGGCGGATTCTCGTAACGGTCCTTTGTTCGGAAGCAGCTAAATCACTAGGCTACTTGAGTCGAAACATCAACAGCCCAATGAGCGTCCGCCATCTGGCGTGCTTGACCTTCGTACTCTCAAAACAGGAAAACTCTTCACTAGCTTCTTCACCCCATCACGCCTATTTAATACAAATAATTGAAGCTGTTCAAAACAGAGGAGCCCCATTTTACAGTTCCAACCTGCCTACGTCATAGGGGTGTCTCGCAAATTAAAGTTCATGTTGATATACAGGCATTGCATATCCACCACAATACATCACTATTTCGCTGTTTCGCAACTACGTTCACTGCATTAAACCGTACCCTTTTTCTTGCGCACACGTGATTACATGTCGGTAGGCTTGTGAAGTATGCTCAGCGTTAAGCGTCTTTTCTAGGCGACCGCATTATGTGTCTATGTTTCAAGGTTGTGTGTGTAAGAAGAAATGTGGTCCCAAAAGCGAGCATGCTAGATGCGTGTGTGCTTCGTCCACTTCGTCTTTACGGCGATCGCATGAGTTTAAAGGAGGAGGAGGAGGAAAAGAAAGTGGAAAGACAGGGAAGTGAACCAGTTCTCAGACCGCCTGGCTACCCTGTGCTTGGGAAAGGGGTAAGGGGAATAAAAGATGATAGGAAATAGATGTTAAAAAATTAGGAAAGAAAAGAAAATGGTGAACAATGATACGGTAAACGGCACTGCTTACAGTCTGTCTCTAAGACTAGTCGTCCGTAAGAAACGCAACAGCGCTCTCAAAGCTTTCCGGGCCGTGGACGGTTTCGGCTAGTGTCCTAAGACCTTTTCCTCCGAGAATGAGCGATTGTGAAGTTTATCGAACACTTTTGACAGTTCTTTTCTTGGTGCACTGAAGCGAGGGCACTCACAGAGAAGATGGGCGATTGTCTCCTCGCAGCTACAATTATCACATGTCGGGCTACTGGCCATTCCGATTCGAAATGCGTAAGCATTCGTGAAGGCCACCCCGAGCCACAGGCGGCACAGAAGCGTCTTCTCGGCTCTAGTTATTCCCGATGGAAGACGGAGCTGTAGATTCGGGTCCAAGTTGTGAAGACGGGCGTTGGAAAATTCCGTCGAGTTCCACTGTGCGAGCGTCAGTTCACGTGCAAGTGAACGAAGTCTTGTAGCAGCGTCCGTTCTTGATAACGGTATAGCTGCACCAGGGAGAACATCATGAGCAGATCGGGCGGCTTCATCTGCACGGTCATTCCCGTAGATACCGCAGTCTCCCGGGATCCACTGATAAATTACGTTGTGTTGCTTCTCAGTCTTATTTCAGCGACTAACTGTTCGTTTGGACCATGACGATATGGCGACATAATGCACTGGAGGGCGGCTTTGGAGTCGGAAAAGACTGACCATGCCTGTGGTGGTTCTTGAACTATGAACTCTAGAGCAGCACGGATGGCGGTGAGTTCTGCAGCCGTCGCAGATGTCAAGTGCGACGTCTTGAATTTTACAGTGGCGGATTTCTCGGGAAGAACCACTACCCCTGCCGAACTTGCAGAAGAAACTGAACCGTCCGTGTAAATGTGAAGACATCCACTGTGTTTCTCATGCAAGAACAGTAGTGTGGCTTGTCGTAGGGCCAAAGTTGACGACTGTCTTTTCTTTTGTATTCCGGGAATGGTTGTCAGAGCTTTCAGTGGATGTAGACACCACAACGGTAACGGCGGTCTTGCTGCGTGCGTGAAGTTCGCGGGAGTCAGTGTGCGATGCGAAGCGACAATACCGCTGAACGCAGAGTGTGGCCTAGAAGTTGGAAGTGAGGCAAGGTGGTGTGATGGAATCCGGGTGGCATGTCTTATGTGCATTCTCAAAGCATCGACTCGAATGTATGTCGTGATTGGGTGATCACTAGCGATGGCGACAGTCGCTGCTCAGAACGCGCATCTCGGAAGCCCAAGGCATATTCTCAGGGCTTGAGATTGAATCGACTGGAGGACGCGCACGTTTGTTCTTCGGGTCCTGCCCAGCACGGGTAAGCTGTAGCGCATGAAGCCGAGGAAAAGTGCAGTATACAGTTGCAGCATCGCTCGTACAGATGCACCCCATGATCTTCCCGCAAGAAATCGTAGGACGTGGGTGATCGTGGTGAGTCTCCTTTTCATGTAGGCTATGTGGGGGGCTCCAGGACACGTCCCGATCTATTATTACTCCCAAGAAACGATGCGTCTTCACATAGCTGACAGTGCCCCCCATTGATTTTGATAGCGTATGGGGTCATTACCTTGCGCGTAAACGCAACCAGTGAGCATTTCTCAGACGACAGCTCCAGTCCCCGTCCTTGGAAGTAGCTTGACGTCAGTGTAGCCGCTCTTTGAAGCCTGGCTCGTACGTGTAGACGAGTGACCCCTGATGCCCAGATACAGATGTCGTCTGCGTAGATTGACAGATGCACAGACCGCGGAAGAACGTCAACAAGGCCGATGAGCGCAAGGTTAAAAAGTATGGGGCTCAGGACCCCCCCCCCCCCCTTGAGGTACACCACGACAAGTACAATGGCGCGTTGGTGTGCCCTCCTCTGTCTAAACAAAGGTTCTGTCCTTCAAATAGCTGTATATCCATTGATAGACGCGGCCGCCCGAACCAATGTTGCCCAATACATCTAGGATGACTTCATGCGATACATTGTCATATGCACCTTTTACGTCCAAGAACAATGCCGCAGATAATCTCTTTAGGCTTTTTTTGTTGCTGTACAGACGTGACAAGGTCAATAACATTATCTATAGAAGACCGTCCCCGCCGAAAGCCGGACATAGCATCAGGGTATATCTCGTTATGTTCCAGGTACCACTATAGGCGAGTCAGTATCATATTCTCCATCATCTTTCCAAAACAGCTGGCTAGCGCGATGGGACGATAGGAGGCCAAGTACAGAGGAGATTTACCTGGTTTGAGAAGCGGGACGAGGCGGCTGGACTTCCATGAAGCAGGAACCAATCCTTTACACCACGAATCGTTGTATACAGCTAGCAGGGCACGTCGAGCTGCTTGTCCGAGGTTACAGAGGGCCATGTAGGTAACACCGTCAGGTCCAGGGGATGACGAACGCTTGCATGCTGCCAAAGCTGCCTCAAGCTCCTCTGCAGAGAACAGGTTGTCCATCCGGGAATCTCTGGACATAGGTGCGTTTCCTAGGTAACTCAGGGTGTACCCGGATCCATTATTGGCAGCAACCCCGAGGCAGAAGTCTTCTGCTACATCAATCTCGCGTCGACTTTGGTGGAGAACAAGGCATTCGAAGGGGCGATGCTGTTGTGGTAATGTTCGTAGGCCGCGGACGATTCTCCATATAGACCCCTTTCATAAATGTTAAGCTAGCTTTCCTGCAGTGCAGTTTTCCCTACTAATGGCGGCTGGTCACTTACTGCAAACAGCGTGTTCAAGCGCAGTTTACTTGCCCTATGGCATGGAAAACATTCACTGGGCTCCCTTGATATAAACCCGCATGATAGAAAACCCATGGCACGTTCCACTAGGGCCTCCTCTCTACTTAAAGGATGACGGGTGCCGCCATGATGAAGGAAAATATGCAGCACAGGCAAGCGCACTTGCAATTTTGAAAGGGGTCTATTTGCGATAGAGGCTTGTGGGGATCAAGCGACTGGCATAATGATTTCCATCTAAGCGGTTGGAGTGCGTTGATTCGACGCTGAATCTTCTTTTGCAGACGCCTCGCCTCCCTCAAGTCGTGGATGGATTTAGTGCGCCTGTATCGTCGTTCGGCACGACGAAGTATTGCTCGGAGCCGCTCCAATTCCACTTCGTATTCGCTAAAATGTGATGAAGGTGTAAAATTATATGTAGCGTCTTCAGTAGCCGCTTTGATTATAGTTTCTAAGCTTTCAAGAGAGCCATCTCGGGATTCCTCGCACTGCTTCTCTGTGGATGACCTATATTTTGGCCAGTCGATTCGTGAAGAGACGGTGGTCTGCGACTTCCTTAGGCCCTTGATCTTTATATAGGTGGGGATGTGGTCACTTCCATGTGTTTCATTGTCCGCAAACCACCGTACCTTGGCACTTAGGCTGCGTGACACAAAACTTAAGTCGAGACAGCTGCTATATGTCATACCCCGCAAAAACGTGGGACTGCCGTCGTTTAGACAGTATAGTTCATGGTCAGACGCAAAGGAGGATACACGTCGTCCCCGGCGATCTGTCTTCAGGCTTCCCCATAGTGGGTGATGAGCATTGAAATCGCCAGTAATAATCCACGGCCCAGGTGTTGCTGATATATTAGTGCTTAATCTTGCAGTGTCGAAGCTGCCTGAAGGGGAAAAAATATATACGCCTACCAGTGTGAAGGTCCGGTTATTGCGTTTGACAGTCAGGCATACGTATTGGTTGCTGTCATCAGGTGGTACTGGATGCTCAATATAGGTGAGTTCACACCTGATATAAACAATGGCTTTACTGCTGTCGTTGCAGGTGGCAGACTTGAAAGCTTCGTATTTAGACAATCGTATCGCACTGTGGAGGCGTGGCTCACAAATAATGATAATCGGAAACTGATTCTTAAACACAAATGGCCGAATATCCGAAATGCGGGGTTTAAGGCCTCGGGCATTCCACTGGAAAATTGACGCCTCTTTCACTTTTTTAAGGAAGGACTGCAGAAGAGGAGCCATGGTGCTTCTCCAGACTCGACAGCACCGGGTTCAGAGCATCCAATATTTGAAGTGCGCTACGAGCGACCGGAGTCTGAATATTATTTAGGAGTATTCGAATGGTGTTCATGGGGGGTTTTTACCATGGCTATTACTTCGTTATCTTGACTATCGCCACCCACTCGTTCCGAAGTATCCTTCAACGAATGATGCTGAGGCTCTGCTGGCGGGTCTATCGACGGCAGCGCTGGCCATGCGTCAGGTGGGCGGATGATCCTCGCGTCATTCTTAGGGTGCTTATTGTTGGCACTTGTTCACGCTTATGGTGGTGGGTGTGCGGTCTGTAGTAACCGTGGATCCCTGGCCTCGGTAGTGGGTTTCTTAGAAGTCCTCCTGCGACGAGAATGACGACGTCGCATCTTAGCAGCAGCCTCCCTGTGGGTGGAACCGTCTCTGACCATCTGCCTCAGCACATGTGTCTCCTTCTTCATGTCTGGGCACGTCTTTGAAGATGCATCGTGAGGGCCATAACAATTGCTGCACTTGCGATGTTCTGCATGACAAGCTTCTGTGCTGTGTGACTCTGAGAATCTCGAGCAGACAGCAGAATTTGTGCAAACAGCACTGACGTGTCCCATCTTACAGCAGTTCCGACACTGAAGAGGTCTTGGTACGAACGGTCATACTGCGTGTCGAAAATAACCAACTCTGACTTGGGATGGAAGGCTGGCACCCTTGAAAACAAGCTTTAAACATCGCGAATTCCCAAGACGACGGGCTTGTCAGATGCTGAGTCCTTCCTTCACCGGCTTGATGAGAATGGGAAAGTCACTTTCACTGATAGAAGTGTCGACATCGTAGATAACACCTGCCGTAGAGTCCTTGCCGTCTGGTATGTAAGAACGTACGTTGATGTTCCCCAGCACATTGAGTTTGCTCAATACGTCCAGAGCAGTTCGTTGCGTGACTTCTATCGCCAGAACGTTCTTGCGGCCATTGATTCTCACATCTGTTATTTGTCCCGGGACGAGCGCCTCAAGATGCATAGACATGGCTTGACGATTAAGCCGGTTCATGCTTTCAGCCGCATCCAGTGGTGCAAAGAAGATAGTGTGAACCGGTGACTCTTGCGTATTTATGGTAGCCTTACTTTTTGAAGGAGACGTCGTAAGTAGTCTTCCCTTCGCTTTACGCCTTGTAACGGGCACAAAGTTGATTTCATCCGAGCTCTCATCACAGGCCGTAG
The DNA here is from genome assembly GCA_030522465.1 of Rhipicephalus appendiculatus. Classification (NCBI taxonomy): domain Eukaryota; kingdom Metazoa; phylum Arthropoda; class Arachnida; order Ixodida; family Ixodidae; genus Rhipicephalus; species Rhipicephalus appendiculatus. Next base: position 117,561 of record JALIZH010014057.1, on the reverse strand, counting down.
AGTATATCAGCGTGTCCTCACTGTCGGCGTCGGTCGGGTGGCCGGAGCGCTTTCTTGGACCGGTCACAGACGACGTGGAAGGTATGGGTGGCGGCCCAGGTGATTCAACGTCCATTCTCGCAGTCCCAAGAGCGGCGTCTTGTGTAAACACAAAAATAAAACCGGAAAAATCGCGAAGACTGAAAGCAGCATTCCACACAGGAATACGAAGGCATGACTTTAAAAAAAATTAAAGCAGCATGTAGGCACTCGATCTGCGTGTCTCTTCTTCCACTTCGCCTTTGCCACCTTTGCGCCATGCACATGGGCAGCAGCTCAGTAGGGGTGTGAAGAACGGTGATGTGCGTTCTACATATCGTTTCTGCGGCGAAGGCCACGCTAAGCATGCACGGTCGTGGCGGAGGAGAAAAAAACGGCAGATCCCACGCACTGTGGGAATCGATGTGATGCGAAGCAGACAGCAAGGAGCAAATCATGCTGTACATAATATGCATGTCATGATTTACATGTTAAGACCTGTCATTTGTGTTCGTCATACAGTCACGTCGCGCAATACAAATTTTGGTGTATGTCAAGCTAGCGAACTGGACGCAAGCGCACCATGAGCGTGGCATGTAAATTGCATTGTAGATGACATGCATGCCAAGATTTTCATGTTACCACCTGCCACTTACGTTCGATATATTGTCACATCGCACAATACAAATTTTGGTGCACATGAAGCTAGCGAACTGGACGCAAGCCCACCATGAGCGTGGCATGTAACTCATGTCAAGATTTTCATGTTACCACTTGCCACTTATGTTCGCTTAATTTTTTACCTCGAATCGCAGCGAGACGCGAGACCAATCTGCCCCCGTTTCGCATGCGTTCGTATTCTCGCGCTCTGCGCATCGTGCAGACGCCATCCGCGTTCCAGCGTTGAAATTGACGGACACTTTGTCAATTCCAAAGCGTGTTCCTCGAACGCCTGTGCCGGCCTGTGCCCACTGAGACGGGGTCGGTCAGAATGGAACGTGATGCGCACGTCTCCCTCCTTGCATGATTAGAGACGCTGGGCACAGCGACGTTGCGCAAGCAAAGCGCGAGCGCTGTAGAGTCCAACGCGACCAGCGTCCGTTTGCGCGCCCCGGCGCCCACCTGGCACTGTGCCAGGGCACGGCTGGAGGGAAGGACGTATGGACGGGCGGACGTGAGCATGAGACATTAAAAGCTTTCACCTTAATATTTGGTGTATATCAAGCTGGCGAAACGGCCACAAGAGTGTCATGAGCGTGGCATGCAAGTCATATTGCACATGACATGTCATGATTTGCATATTACCATTTGTCATTTATCCTCCTCATACAATCACGTCGCTGAATACCAAATTTGGTGTATATTGAGCTAGCGAAATGGCCACGAGAGTGTCATGAGCGTGGCATGTAAGTCATGTTGCACATGACATGTCATGATTTCCATATTACCGCTTGCCATTTATCTTCGTCATACAGTCATGTCACGCAGTACCAAATTTGGTGTATATCAAGCTAGCGAAACAGACGTCAGCGCGCCATGAGCGTGGCATGTAAATCATGTTGAACATGACATGCAGGTAATGATTTTTTATATTACCACCTGTCATTAATGTTGGTCATGCAGAAATGTCTCACCGAACAAATTTTTGGATATATCAAGTTAAGAAAACGGCCTCAGGAGCACTATGGCCATGGCGTGTAAATCATAGCTTTTATGACAAGTTAGTCATGATTTTCATGATATGACCAGTCATTCCTCTTTTTCATATAGTCATGTTATTCCATACCAATTTTGGTATAAATCCCATTAACGATACGGCCAGGAGAGCACAAAGTCGTAGGCGGCTAGATAGATAGATAGATACGCTCAAAGTCGCCGAAGTTCGCTAAGAAATGCTTCGCATTTAAAAGGGAGAGGGGGAGGCTGAAGGCGCGCTATTAGCGATCGCTTCTAATCGGGCCGGGCCAAAATCGGTTTCTTCTGCTCGCTAGGTTGTGGGTTCTTGAGCTCATGTGGCGTTTAGAAAACTCCATTGCATGTACCTATACGTTGCCGCGTGGGCTCAGTGCTTCATTTCCCAGCGGTGTGGGTGTAACAATGCTTTCGCTTTCACATTCTTAGAACGGTTCTTCCAGCATCTATCTAATTTTGGTAATACACCAGCATTTAACTATCCTGCTGTATCTTAAGCAATCCCACTGTGTAATAATCGTCGCTACACTGCGTTCTGCGTGCACCTACAATCTCATTATACCAAGCATTACTGCATTAGGAAATTAAATGAATAGATATATATTATATGAGTGATGTGTTTCTTTGAATTTGGAGTGATATATTGTTGTTGTTATCGATCTACATCTGCTATGACGTATGTCTAACTTGTCAATTCCTACAGCCTGCGTTTTCCTTTCTTTCTGCCCCTACTTAACGGGGCAGGGCAAAATCGACTGAAAATTCAATTTCTCAGTTTTCGTAGCCCGATATTCCAGCATTATCGAGAAGCGTTTCTACGAAGTGCCGCGTTCTTGTGAGCAACGGAAATGATTTAAAAATGGCGCCAAGCGCGCCTGACCGCGTGACTGCCCCTACTTACGGCGCGAGTTCTGGGAAGGCGTCGTAGCGTTTGCTTTGTTGTGAATGTAAGGACACGTAATTGCATTTATCTGCATAATAACTTGGAATAGTAGTATATCTAGCTAAATAAATAATTTGAATGGTTCAGTTCTTGGTCTAATGGGGTCGTGACAGTCGCTGGAGCTAGCGCGCGAAAGTTTGTTTACATCCGCGTTTTCGCCGTTACCATACCGACGTTGTGCTCGGGCGTTCTGCAATTCTGGCCATTTCAGCCGTCAGCGCCCTGGTTTTTTGCAAATCAGCGCAAGAAGCGGAAATTATTGGGAAGCAGTACCTCCAGATGCACAGTAAACACATCGAGACGCCGCCAGTGAGTGCAAGTGCTGCCAAGTTTGGAAGTGCTCCTCGAGATTTCTTTTTTGATTGCGCTGGTGCAAGCTCACCTGAATATCGCATAATAGACATATCTTGGTGAACATTATGAATAATTGCGAAGAATATGCAGCAGGAGCATTGTATTCTGACTTGACGGCAACTCGAACTTTAAATGGTGTTTTCTTGACAGCCCTGCTTTTCATCAGAGAAGGAACATTTGCTCTGTAACTACTGCAGCTATGAAGTGGCAACCTTTGTGACTTCTTTCTGTATAACATGCTTCCTTACAGAAGCAAAAGAATGGTGTTGCCACGAGAATTTAGTTTTGTTACGAAAACTCTTCTTTAAAGGGGCCCTGCAACACTTTTTGAGCATGGTCAGAAAAAGCTGCCAATCAGTAGTGAGGCTCCCGTGTACACGCGAGGCAAATACTATAGCAGAGCACGCGGCCTGGAATGCATAACAAATTCTCAAACTCAGCTAAGAATCGCTTACTTTTCTCTCGACAAATGACGCGACAGGCTCTAAATCACTCCGTCACAGGCCAAGAATTAGTCATTGCCTGATTTGAGCATGGCTCAAATCAGGCAATGATTTGAGCCCACGTCATCCTGAAGCAGGATGACGTGGGGTTTCTCACTATGGTTTCGGATGTACTGGTGCAGGGACGCCTTTTTACCGAGTAAGCCCCTGCAGTTCCAGCGCCAAAGGCGAAACATCTCACTTTGCTTGGCCATCTCGACTCTGTTGTGGGCTGCTGCTGCCCTCAGATTGGCTAAATATCGTGTGGAGGATGGGGCCCGTTGCTGCAGGCTGCGGTTGGATGACGGCGCTTGGGGTCAGAGCGGGTGCTACTACGTTTTCGAAGAAAGACTCTACCTTGGAAACGCGCTCGTTCTGCGTGGCCAAGGCGACCTGCAGCTGGGCAAAGTTCTCCCCGAGCTGCTTGATGTTTTCACTGAGCGCGGAGAGCGTGTCTCGTAGCTCGGGTTGGACTCGATTGGCTACACCGTCCTGTTCACATGCGACGGCCCTCTTCTTGGGAGCGCTCTGACCATTGCTCCTGCTGCTACCGGCTTCATTGCCGTGCACCTCCATGGGTTGGGGCGCTGTCTCCAAAGCGTAGGCGGCGGCGGTTTGCGGTGGTTGGTTTCTCGCGTGCTTAATCTCTGTGATTTCGGACATTAGTCTGTTAATGGCTTTCCTCATCTGAGCGTTCTCACGTTTCAGCTGCGCAATCTCGCGCGCACTTTCCGCGTGCTCTGGGAGTGACCACGATACTACCTCAGGTGGCCCTCCACCGACCGTGTCTGCCCAAGTCAGAGAGCCCGTCTTCTTGCTTCTCGCTGACGCGCTGGTAGGCTGCTGCTGGACCCTGGCAGACCTGGAGCGAGACCTGGAGCGAGACCTGGAGCGGGACTTGGAGCGGCTCCCAAACTTGTAGCGGCCCCCGCCTCGGGAACCTCCTCGTGTCCGGGAGTGGCCCCTGGAACGGGACCGGGAATGGCCCCGGGAACGGGACCGGGAAGAGTCCCTGGAACGGCCCCCGGAACCGCGTGACTGCAGAAAGCTCTGCCCATCCGTGAGGGGTGACGGTGGTGCCTTGGCTTAGTCGGTGGCGTGGGACTTCTCCCAGCGCCTTCGTCGCACGACGTACGGGATCTTGAATCTTTGGCTACAGTCCTTGTCAGCCGTGAGGTGTTGGCCACCGCACAGCCTGCACTTCGGCGCCCACTGGTGCTGCGAGTCCGGGTTTGATGCCCCGCAGCCCCGACAGACGACGTCGCCGGGACTGGGACACACGTCGGCACGATGACCGAGCCGGCCACAAGCGTAACAAATGTCTATTTTCTTGCGATAAAGTGAACAGCGCACAAGGGTGGGGCCGTAGCGCGCAAAGTTTGGGACCCTGTGACCGTCGAAGGTGATGATAACCGGGCCAGTGCTGCCAATGCGCTCGCTACCAGGGCCAGTGGGTTCCTGTCATTTACGATCTTGTTGTCAATAACATCCGGGCCGATGACGAGAGGGATGCCTCTGATCACGCCCTTGCACGTGGAATGGGAGACGGCCTTGTAGGCACTGACCTCCAGGGTCCGACCCAGAACAATGATTTGCCGGACCCTGACGTAGCGGTCGGCATTATCCCTACTAGGTGTGCTGGCAACCATAATATTCTGCTGGACATTGGGGCACAGCGTGTTGATCTGCTGGTCTGCGGTGCAGATGCCAGTGACCGCCAGGAATGCATCAGCCACCACGGTGGAGCCAGTCTTGGCAATATTGAGGCCCCCGCGTGGCCTAATCACGATCTTGGTATCATCCCAGGGGAGCTGGGGCATCCGGCCAGCGCGGAGTATCCTACTCTTGATGTTATTGGCACCTTTGCGGCCTTGCGGAGCCTCGGACGTGTTCGTCTTCGTCCCGTTAGGAGTAGCACCATTAGGATTAGCGCCTGCTGAGCGCGCGCCAACTCTTCTCGCACCTGCAGACTGCCAACCGCGGTCTTCGGTCATCTCTTCAGGAGTTATGTCCTCCCCCGCCACACGATGTACCATTTGCCTCGCAAAGGTGCTCTGAGACGAGTGAAAAAGGGCCCCCGGAAGCGGGGACGGGCCTGGCGCCGCGCTATAGTGGGCTTACCTCGTTAAGCTTAGCCCCAGCGGCGGCGTGGTCGGGCGAAAAACGTTCGTAAAACGTGAAAATAGTCCACTTACAGAGCTGAATTTGGGGTCAAAATAGTCCTTACACCTTCACGGATCTGATACAAACAAAGCTGAACATGCACGCGGAAAAATTCACTTGAAACTCATTGTACCAAGCAGGAGCCGATCGAGGGGCGTCACGAGCCGTTCGTCCAGCCGCACAGACATCCCATGGTCGGGGTGTCCATTTAGAAGCGAAGCCTGGCAATCGAATGAGAAGACGATGCTATTGCGGCTAATCACGCTCTCACATTCGACTCTTGAAGGCGAAAGGCAAGCGATCAAACGTTTTCTAATCAGATTGCCAAAATCAGGTGCACAATCTGCTGCAAACGCAATCTAGAGATTAAGCTTTTATACTCCGTAACGCATCAGTAGAGGCCGCGCGCTTCATCCAGAGATTAGATTTTTGTTGGATGATGACTGCGCTCGTCGTTATCACGATACTGTGAGTGTTATTCCTTTTCAGAACCCAAATTTCGACAAAAAATAGTTCCGACTTTAGTTGACTTTTTGGCTGTTTAATTCGTTATCATCGGGTTATCGGGATATTTTTCTCTTTCACGTTGATGAACAAAACAGCCAATGCACGCAAGCACTGTCCTCATTTGATTTCTGCCAGCAAGTCGCTGCAATTCGCTCGCATCCCAGGCGTCTTTTCTATGCAGCTATCGTCATTTATAGCTTCAAGATATGTTCAAACAGGGTTCTTGGGACATTGTCTAAGCGGGGAATATGATAAAAATAAAGTAGTCCTTGGCCTTGAAGTTGAGTCACATTACAGAATAAGGAACAATAATATATAAGGAGTTTCACGTCCCAAAACCACGATATGACTGTCAGGGACGCCGTAAATGACTCCGAAAAAATTTGATCATCAGGTGAATTATAACCTGCACTGACGTCAGACAATCCACAAGCCTCTAGCATCCCCCCCTCCCCATAAAAATGCGACCGGTGTTCGAACCCACGACCTAGGGGTAAGCTGGCGTGCACCGCTACCGCTGCACCACCGCGGCGGACAACGGATTGCGAATGAAGTAATAATCGTACCTTCCACTGGTTCTTTGGAAAGATCCTCTGTGAAAACAAACATCTACAATCTGTATATAGGTATACACGTAAATATAGACTGGTAATGTCATTTATGTTGCGTTCTGCATTCAAATGATGATAACTTAAATAATCTTACCTTCATCCCCATTTGTCCCAGGCACTGCTTTAAAAGAGTAATGGAAACCAACAAGTGATATAAATCTTGATTTTCTTATTAGGTGAACAAAAATAAACATATCTAAAATGATTTTATAATCTGCCTATTCAATTTAGTTAATTAAATTACAAGGAAGATTGAGTAGTCTTCAGTCTTTTATCATTATGCCTCTTCAAATAAATAACCTACATAACCGTAAAAGCAAACGTAAACATGCACATCTGTAACAGCTACAACAACGCAAGGTTTCTAATGTGTACTTTCGTCTACAAAAATGTGCTATAACATGTGAAAAGTGTGAGTAAGTATCGACAAGGAAGCTGTTAAAATAAATATTTAGATAAACTTGCACTATTATTTTTATAAGGTCAAGAAAAAGAACTGATTTCATCTGAGTGTGAGGAAAAAAAACGGGCGCCACCCCTCCCTGCGAGCGTGAATATCCAGTGAGGCTGTATCAAACGCCGCACATGCTAAAGGGGGGAGGGCCTATTTTTCATTATTACTTTGAAGTAATGGTATTGATAATAACGCCGTGGTTGCTGTGGTAGACCGCCATTAGTTCTGCGACCCTTTTCATTAAGACGAATTTGTTGCTTTCGTCAAGCATGGTTTTCACACTGCACTTCTGGGCTCTTTAATAACCATGGTCTACCCATGGCATTCTTAGAATGAACTGAATGAGTTGCTAGACGGGTCTGGCTTTTATATATGAAAACAGGAAACGTACGTGGAGAGAAGGAAGACCGTTTGACGTCACTGGAAACCCTTGTGCAGAGTGAAACGCAGCTGTTACCAAAACTTCAGAGGCAACAGGTAGGGGGCGGGGGAGGTCCCCATCGCTCACAGGGGCCTTATCATCGAGCATGAGGCTTTGATGCTTCTCTTGTGATTTCCTTTATTGAAACGAATACTTAGCTCTATGCTGTATGCCTGATTGCAACTAAAGATATGCTGTTTGCTTGCTATTGTTAAAAGGCCCCTAAACCACCCAGAGGCCGAAAAATAGTTGCAGTTGTGCGCATCTCCACGGCGAACGCGTTCGTCGGGTCGTCTGTACATTTATCGGAAAACCCGTGTTCAGCGCCGAAGGTGAAAACGCAAGGAGAGGGCACATCCGCTAGCAGAGGAGCATGTTAGCTCGAACGTCTTTTGGTGGTTTAGGTGTTTTGTTTTTTGTCCACGGAGACCAAACCGTTGCGGGGTAGAGGTACACGGCGAAGAACAAAAAAAAAAGAAGTTTCAAATATAGGTGGTTCAGCGTACTCAGGTTGAGATGCGTATGTCAAAAGGCTATATGAGATCTTTTTGCGCAATCTTTTCTTGTCCTAACAAAAGTTGGTGGTGCTCTATCACTTAACTAGTACAAAGAATGGCCGTATTCCCAGTTCAGTACCCGGATGTTTTAAGCATAGCGAATGTCTGGGCATTTGACGTGTGAGTTCTAATTACCATTACGTGTATTAAGCGAAAATAAAATTGCCGTTATGGAGAAAGTGCACAGGTCACAATTATCACAGAGTTGTCAGGATGTATTCGGCTTATTAACTCATGCATCCACAATGCTAAAAAGTAAACATTGCTCGTTCAAGTGCCTTGGTTATTAATACAAAAGGAATGAAATTTAAATGCAATCTCGTTTGAGTTCAAATAAATGCGCGTCAAATTATGTGAATCTTACGCCACATCTATGGTTTTCCACACAAGGTTTGACTAAATAGAATCAATTTTTCAATGTTTGTAACAGGCAGCGATTGAACATCCAGCATTCACAAAACCAGCGAAAAACAATACCATGAGCGCTGCAACCACCTCGCGATGACGATTACTCCCCACTGTGTTCATAACCTTACTTTAGTTCATTACTAAAGGCATTATGCTCGTATGTCGACATTAGTTCAACTTGCGTGAAGACAGATCTTCGAGTGCACGCTAGGATCATCACTTATTTTCCTTCCAGTGCGGTTCCACACTGTTAGTAATGAACGGTCACCCTACAGCGCCGACGTAAGAGGTTCACGCTGTCATGTAAATGTTCATTGTTACTATTTTCTGATACAGTAAGAATAATTTGTTGAAAAGGTACCAAGTTTCACCAGTAATTTTACCGTTCGTCGGCTTCTCATTATTTCTAAAGAACTGTTGACCTGTAGACATCAAAGTAGGGCAGGTAACATATATATTTAGAAAAAAAATATTTAACAGTCAGCACCACTTGGGAGGCTGTAATGCTATACAATGAGATATGCAATAAGAGCGAGCGCTGACCGCAAACGATGATAGTTTTTTGTCGATGTGGTACGGAGTATATAATAACTTAAACCGCTCCACTGCTAAAAATTTTAGAGACCCAACAGGTCGATTAGTTCTTTTGCAGGATCTCGCAAAAACACCTCTTTCGCGCATTTCGCGGAAAACTCTTTTTGCTAGGTGAGAAATTCGAAATTTTCCTGACGAAAGGAAACATTGTTTTTTCGAGAAACTAAGATTGGTGTCGTGGCTCCGGGGACTCGGACAACAAAATATATCGTTTTTTTTTCAGCGAAATAAAGGCCGTCGGTGTGCATGCACCAACTCTCATATCTACACCACGTTCTTATTCTCCATGTTGTTAGCAATGAAGTAATGCAGTGAAGCAAAAAAAAAAAATGGAACCGAATTCTCTACTGAAAAGGAGAGAGGTTCATGCTATGTTTTTAAAAACATGTTTAGGCTGTTGGGTTATCTGACCAACATCGCAGATAAGCACCTAGTTATTTTTATTTCATGACAGAATATTTACAATCAATATTTCGTTGCTGCAGACAAAAAACAATCAACAATAGAGTGTAGACATTGTATCAGATTTTTTCGCGATCGTTTACTTTTTCCTCCACTTATAGAGATCGCTTGTGAATAACACAACAATCGTATGATCGGAAAGTTATGATGCATATCATGTTCATTTACGCTTCTGATTTTCTCAAAGCCTCAGTCTAAACAAAGCGATGAGAGTGGTGTGGTGCACCACAAGAACAATTAAAGTCGAACAAGTTTTCTGTATGAAGGTCAAAAGAGAATGTGAATTACGGTTGTTCTTTTCTTTTGTTTTCGCATCTATTTCTGTCTCCAGGTGATTTAGCCAACGAGATTATTGGCACACCTTTGTAGGTACTTTCATGAACATGGCGATGTATCACTGTCATGAATTGTACATCAATATCAATTTTATGCTACAGAACCTAACTTTGACAACAACAGTTCTCGATATGCGTGCCAAAATAAATATCCGAAATGCACATTTCGCGCGAATTCTTCAAAGTTGCAATCTTTCTTAGTTTAGGAACCGTTGGCCGTCGGTCCTCTACTTTTTCAGCAAAAGTTTACTTGTATAAGATCCCCCCATAACACCTCACAGTGTTCCATTCTACGCAAAGAACTTTGGAAAACGAAAAGCGTGACAATACCTGCAACTGGTTCCTCCGTATTTGCTGCTTAGGCGAAAAAAACAAACAGTTAAATATCTTTTATGGAGTACTCCGCTGTGAGATACAACATTTGCCACATAAAAGAAGAATGTATTTTATTGCAAAGATTATGTCTATGAAATGAAAAAATAAATTCTCACTTTCAGGTTCCTCAGGAACGGCTAGATAGGACAAGAACATTTTGTAAAAAATACGGCGCCGTCAATGGCAATTTTGAACAAATATACGACATAATTAGCTAGCTTTGTCTTGCGTCATGGAAGGATAGGAAAGAAGAGTAAACTTACGTGCAGGCACATGTTCAGTAGGTTCTGCATGACGGAAAAAAACATCACTGATCCCTCTGTCGTAGGAATCGGTGTAATACGAAAGCCAAACGTGTTTTCACAGAAGTAGTGCTTATTCTACAGTGAAATATGAGTGTTTGTACAGTGCATCTTGTTTGAGCACTGTACGGCGTGAATTTACCTACGTTGATGCGTAGTGGCATATCAACATCGCGACGACCAACGCCCATGATCATGATTTATTAGTTGGGGTATCTGAAGTTGTTAACGAAAGCCTGGACACAGCTTATCGTGAATGCCGCGCTTAGATGCCATGAACAAGCACATAATAAACACTGACACTTAATATGCACTTCTTCAGAGCATCGTCAATTAAGGAGATAAACGGCAGGGTGTGCGCCCCTGAGTAATACGGCAACGTACGCCTTTGCTCCTCCATACACTACCATACTAGCTTCAGCAACACGTGAGGTAGAGGTTCGTATATCACCCGCAAGTGCACGCATGCATTCCACGTCACGCTGGACTGTCTCGCTCCACCAAGGTACGACATTCACCCATCGACATCGCTGCTTTTATACGGCGCTTATTGCTTCAGTTTTATTAGTCGGTGCTAACGCACTCAAAGCAGTCGGCGGCAGAAAAACACCTTTGCTGCATGTGGCCGCTGCACTACTCAGACAATGAGCTGCCACATGCTAACACGAAGCGAAAGGCAAAGGACGTGTTCTGCAGAAGGACTTGTTGTTGGGCTAGTTGGTGTTTGCTTATAATCATGATGTAGCGCGAAAAGACACAACGGACACAGAGAACCACAAACCACAGACCGCCATCATGATTATAAGCAAAGGACGTAACTGTGTCTAGGATGACCCCCGATGCCTGTGCGGCCAGTGTTCCTCGCTGTTATCGAGACGTTTTAACCATGACTTCCGAGATTGCGCGCACGCAATCTCGTAGTTGATGCTTTAACTGCATCGTCGCCATATCGTTCCCTTTCGACGCTAGCAAGTGTGATGACCCATTACCTTACTTCACCGCTTACAGGCAGCGGCACCGCCCGCCCCGCCTTCTCCCGCTAACAGAGAGCACCGTGCGAGAGATAAAGCGTGAGAGATATAAGGCGCGTTTGTGGAGCGCCATGCATCTACCTCTGTAGAAGACAGATATAGTGACGTTCCTTCGGTAATGGTTTAATAATCGAACTGCTTCCTTTTTTAGATGCGAAGCAGCTTAAGGCGAAGTTCAATCCGGTGGTGGTGGTGGTGGCGTCCTGACTACCTTTACTGCGCATGCGTAGTGCCGGTGGGAGATTTCTCCTGTGCGTTGTTGAACAATAAAAATTCGCAGCGTGCGCGTTAACTAAAAGCGGACTGCGGGTCTCTGTGTCCAGTCGGAGCCTTCTGTCTCTCATTGCCCTTTAGCAGCGATTGGCATGTTCCAGTAGGAAACACCGGTTCATCACTGCGTGCTTTGCGCCTGCCCAGGTTTCTCTCCTGCGCAACGCTGCGATGAGCGCCAGCGTCAACGCCGCCGCCAGTGTAAGCGTTAGCGCCCGCTGCTCGCATCTACACATGGTTACCTTTAGCGGGAGATTTGGTTTGGAAAAACTTTATTGATAAATGTCCACGGCCGGCCGGCCGCTCCCACGACAGGACAGTAAGGCCGAGACCTACTGCCGCATCGTGGGCCCTCTGGACAGCCCAAAGTTGCGATTTTTATGTCGGGACTCCTCGGAGCGGAGCCCCAGTTGCTGGCCGATGCTGTATCAGTGCCACCTACCGAAGGGCACTCCCAGAGCATGTGGTGTAAGGTGGCTAAACCACCACATTTCGTACATGAGTTAGTTAAATAAGTATCAGGATAAAGCTTGTGGAGAAAGGCAGGGTTAGGATACGTTTCCGTTTGAAGTAATCTCAATGTCAGTGCCTGCGCTCTATTTAACTTCCTATGTGAGGTGGAAAAACTCTCATATTCATAGCGAAATGCTGGGTAACTTCATTGTTAGTAGTTGGCGGATCTCTATTTACCAAGTCTCCAGGTTGACCCAGAGGTCCTCCATGGCCGCAGACAGCAAACCCTCGCGCCCTGGAGTGGGCCAACTCATTGGGATTGATAGTTCTTTCTCCAATGGTTCCCATATGAGCCGGGAACCATGTAAGGTTGTGTGTTGTAAGTGACTTCTCACCGAGTATTTCATAGGCCTCTTTGCAGACAGTGCCTGCACTGAAAGCCCGAATGGCCGCCCTAGAATCACTAAATATATTTGCATGATTGTGATCTAAGAGAGCTAAGGCAATGCAACCTGTTCGGCGGCATTAGCACTTCGGGCGCATACCAACGCCGCATTAATAACCCCCATTTGTTTGATTGCCACTACCGCAAACCGGTCCTTATTGTCGTCGTATTGTACCGCGTCTACGAAACAGGCACCTCCGTCGAGATCCGCAACTTGTCGGAGAAGGGCCTGAGCTCGCGCTCTCCGCCTTCCTACATTTCGCTGGGGATGCATGTTCTGCGGGGCAGGTGAGATGATGATATTCTCCTTCTGATCCCTCGTCAACCCTTGGTACAGAGCATCAACCTGAGCTGGTTGGGCACCCATATCCGCGAGAATCCTCCTCCCCGCTTTTGAGCCAGAGAGCCTAATTACCTGTGCTCTTTCTTGCGCTTCAGTGATTTCTTCTAATGTATTATGAATTCCCAACTGCAGGAGACGATCCGTGTGGGTATAGTTGGGGAGCCCCAGGGCACTCTTTACTGCCCGCCTAATCATCGGATTAAGCTTGTCCCTTTCAGCTCTTTTCCAAACGTGCATTGCCGCCACATATTCAAAGTGGCACAACAGAAATGCATGTATAAGCCTGACCAAGTTTTCCTCAGATAGTCCTGCCCTTCGATTAGCCACCCGCCTAATTAGCCTAATAACACTATCTGTCTTTTTTGCTAAACTTTGAATCATGATGTTATTGGTGCCCGTCGCTTCTAGCGTCATAGGTAAGATCCGCGTGGAAGCCACTTTGGGGATTAACACTCCACTCTTGGTACGTAAGTGGATGTCTGTCTCTAGTGGCGGCACCCAGCCTCTCGGTCGGGAGCCCTTCCTGACCGGGTTATAGAGGAGAAGCTCAGACTTTTCCGGATAGCAAGAAAGACTTGCGCCCTCCAGAAAACTCTCGGTAGTGTCGATCGCCTCTTGCAGGGCAGACTCTACATTACCATTACTACCTCCTCTACACAAAATGGTGATATCATCTGCATAAATTCTGTGTCTAATATCTGGAATTCCACTAACGTGCCTCGAGAGTCCAGCCATGGCAATGTTAAAAAGTAGGGGTGAGATAACACGTGCCTGCGGGGTTCGCCTATCGCCCAGGACTTGCACATCCGATTCCAGGTCCCCAACTTTAAGGATGGCTCTTCGACCACTCAGGAAGGATCTGACAAACGTATGAAACGAGGCACCTAGGTTGAGACTAGAGATCGCACCCAAAATAAAATCATGGCGGCTATTATCAAATGCTTTCCTTAGATCCAAGCCTAGGATTGCCCTGGTATCCCTAGTATGATTATCTAAAATTTGAGCCTTAATGATTTTCATAGCATCATGGGTAGAGAGACCCGGCCTAAAGCCAATTAAGTAATGAGGAAATAGATCGTTGTGTTCTATGTAATCCGCAATTCTGTTCTGGATAACATGCTCCGCCACCTTTCCCACGCATGATGAGAGAGATATGGGGCGGAGATTATCCAAACTTGGTGCTTTACCGGGCTTGGGTATGAGCATAGGTCGGCAAACTCACTCATGAGTCGACTCACTCAGACTCACTCAGACTCAGATGGAGCCGTGAGTCTGCGTCTGAGTGAGTCTGGGTCAGTAATATTTTGCGTGAGTTGGAGTCCGAGTGAGTCCGGTTGAGAAAATATTTTAGTCAGCCTGAGTCCGAGTGAGTCCGGTCGCGGAAAATTTTGGTGAGTGTGAGTCCGAGTGAGCCCTAAGCGCAAAATGTATTTCTTGAGTGAGTCCGAGTGAGCTCTACACTTTTTTGCCGATCTATGGTTCTACTTACTCAACTGCAGCATTACTTTCAGCATTACGTAGGCTCAAGTTCATACTCGGGCCGAATAACCCATACTTCAAAGCACGAGCGCTCATACGCCAGCTCAATATTTATTGATCAGAAGCGTGAGTTACGGAAGAGGGGGGTGCCATGACCTCCCGTTCAACCCTGAAAACTGTGTTCCGGGAATTTTTGATCAAAAAATTTCACATCAGTCACCTCTTTCAATAAAAGGCGCATTGCAACCCCTGATATCTCATATTTGAAGGTACGAGACCAAAAGGCGCCAAGTAGAGCCATAGGTCGGCCAAACATGTGGAGCTCACTCAGACTCACTCATGAAAGATATTTTGCCCTTGGGACTCACTCGTACTCAGATTCACCAAACTTTTCCTCAACCGGACTCACTCGTACTCAGATTCACTAAAAATTTATTCCAGCTGGACTCACTCGGACTCAGACTCAAGAAACTTTTTCTCAGCCGGACTCACTCAGACTCAGACTCACGGCTCGATCTGAGTCTGAGTGAGCCGACTCATGAGTCCGTTAGCGTACAATTGGCGTTTTTGAACTTGGTGTCATTGCTCTTTATCACGAATATCTCGCATAATTGGGGCCCTACCGTATGATTATCACCTTGGCCAGCTTCCATTGCACCGGGGTATCACCTCCCTTCGAAATCCTATTCAGCTCATCAGTAAGAAATGCAGTAGAGTCGTCTTCCAGGTTCCGAAGCGCTTTGTTGGTAATCCTACCCGGGCCCGGTGCCGACCTGCCATTGAGTTCGTGCAGGGCTCGTCGCACATCGCTTATTCCGAAGGGCTCATCCAAATGGGGACACGGCGTCCCCGTGTACCCAGGATAGGCTAGCATGTTGGAATCGGGTGCTAGCGGTAGATACTTCTTAGCAAGCTGCTCCAGTATCTGCGCTCCAGCGGAGGACTTTTGAGCAAGATGAAGTATTTTAACGAGGACACCCCTTAGGTTAGATTTAGTGCCCGACTCATCCCGGCAGATGTTTGAGAAGATTCCATTTACCTCTTCTTCGCATTTGTCCCTCGACGGAGTTACACATTTCATCCCACTGCTGCCTCGACAAGGATTGGCAATGTTCTTGAATTTTCGTATTTATCTCCGCGATCATTTTCCCAAGCTTACGATTCAGCCGCTGACCCTTCCATCTTGCCAATAGCGACTGCTTTGCCTCCATTAAATGCGCAAGCCTGCTATCCATTTTTCTGTCTCTACATCTGTCTCGATGGTCTTGGTAACCACCCTAACATCCTGCAGCACCATCTCCGTCCACTGCTCCAGAGACTCCGGTTGTTCCCCCCGATCCGCTCGAGCCCTGCGTGACTTCCTAAACTTATCCCCATCCACGTAAGCGAACCTCCTTCTAGATTTTGCCTCCATCTGTAATTTAGTAACTGTAACATAGTGATCGCTACCTAAATTCGTTTGAAGGTTTTCCCACCCGACCGAGCGCACATTTTTGACGAAGAATAGGTCCGGGGTGGAGTCCCTGGTGGAAGATGTGCCGCGTCTAGAAGGAAACGCTGGGCCCGTTATTAAAGAGAGAGCCGCATCTCCCGTTTCCTGCCACAAGCTCCTACACTTAACAGAATCATACGGGTAGTTCCACGCCCGGAAAGGTGCGTTAAAATCCCCCGCTACAACCAGAGGGGAGAGCCCAGCCATTCTGGTTGCTTTAGCTATGGTGGTCTTAAAACGCTGCCTGTGATCATTAGGACTACTATATACATTCAATTGAAAATACTGGAATGGTTGGAGGCACTCGGAATGACCTCAACCAAGGATATCTCCGTTTTTCTAGGCCTAACCCCCAGATCATGTGTCACAAAAGTGAATTTGTTGCTGACCAATGTGTCTATGCCCCTACCTTCCCCTTTAAACACATGTGGCTTGTACCCTGGGAGGATAGTGTAACCCTCCCGGGGTACAAGGCACATGTGCTTAGCGGGAGATGGTGCAATTTTTTTCTTCCTGTAGCGGCGCTGTCCCACGCGCACGCCCCACGCCCTCTGCGCCGCATCGTTCTCTTCATTTTTCATCACATTCCCCCCGGCCGCGTTGCATGAGTGCGCCTCCAGGAGGTAGTCACTGCACAGGACGTCGGACTTGCTGACCGTTCGATAGCCGTATCAGGAAACAATGCGAAATACCGTCTTTTCCCGGAAACGCCTTAACGACACGACCCGTCGTTCACGTGAGAGGCGGCGTACTTAAATCTTTCACCAGGTCAAGTTCGTCGGGTTTTACGTTAGATGATGGTGTAGGCTTGCTGTGGTGAGCAGCGCGCAGAAACAGAAGATATTCCTTCTTCCACCACTTCCACCTCTTCCACCGCTTCCACAGGTTCCGCAATAGATGTTCCTGATGCTGCGGTCTTCTTCGACTCAGGGGCATTGAGGGCAATGTTTTTTCGTTCCGTCGGCAGTGACGAGACGCTTGCCGACTAATAAGTGGGGTGGTGTCAGAGCGTCTGTTGATGTGACGTCTTCCCCTAAGTACGTGAGTGCACGACAGTTAACTGCCGCTTCGACTTCAGCTAGCACGACGAGCAACTCGTTGTAACGCAAGCTGCTGCATCCGAGGCAACGCTTGAGTGTTTTCTTAAATGTGCGAATGACGCGTTCGCAGAAGCCTCCCCACCACGGTCCACATTCAACTATGAAGCACCACTGGATTCTTTGAGCACTGACGTAGTCCTGAGCGTCGTCTTTGAAGAGGGAGCACAGATGCTTGACACTTCAATGAAAGGCTTTCGCATTGTCAGAGTACATGATCACACGTATTCCATGTCGTGCTGCAAAGCGCTTGAAAGCGAGTAAAAATGCTCGCACTGTCAAATCTGTTATCATTTCCAGGTGCACTGCCCTGGTCGCAGCAAAAGAAAAGACAACCATGTACACCTTTTTTGTCGAGGCTAATTCATCACGGCAATAGAGTGGTTCACATAAATCAATTCCCACCACCTCCAACGGTGTTGCCTCACTAATTCTTTCCTTTGTGAAGGGTGCTACCGGGGCAGTTCCGGGATGTAGGCAGCGTCGCCGGCAGGGTAAGCATTGTTTTAGAACACTCTTCACTGTACCGCGGCCTTTGATTATCCAAAAGCGTTCTCGATGGTCTAGGAGGCTGAGCTGAATCCAAGCATACAGCAGTCGTCTGTTGCTGGCGTCAACCAAGAGATGGGTGAATCGGTGATCAGCAGGAAGTAAGATCGGATGCTTAAGCTCCTCTGTGTCGTCAAGCTGCTGAAGCCTGCCTCCTACACGAAGTAGTAGGTCACGGTCCAGAAACGGTTGTAATGTCAGCACACTGGATGACTTTGGAACTCGTAGTCCTTTATTCACGGCCATAATTTCGCTTGAGAAGGCGGTGTGTTGGACAAACTTCAACCAATACATCTTTGCCTCGTTCAACTCTGATGCCGTCAGTGGTCCTGTTGAAGATGACTCCTTCGATGAGGCGTTTCGGCAGAACCTCATGATCCAAGCAGTAACTCAGAGTAACCGGTAAAGACGTTCATAGTTTGAAACTTCATGCAAAGGTTCGCATGGGGGCGCATAGGGTATCACCACTGCGGTGGGGCACGCTGATGTTACTTCACTGGTTTCTCTGTGAATAGCCTCTATTGAGGGAGTGGATGAAATCTTCGAACGCCATTGAAAATGATGCTGCAACAACCACGAAGGACCAGTTCACCACAGTGGCTTGTTCGTTAATGCCTCGGCTGCGACTCCACGCGTGAGGAAATCCGCTGGAATATCGTTGCTGGCACAGTGTCTCCAAGGAAACCCCGAAGTGAGACGTTGTATTCGAGAACACCGTTCTTTACGAAAGTGTCCCATTGTTTAGCGTCAGCTGCAATCCACTGTATGGCTATTTACGAGTCGCTCCAGAAAAAACTCTGGCAGTTGGCTGTTTCCACAATTCCTTGTAAGTAGTTACACAGCCTGGCAGCCAACAAGCACGCAAGCAGGTATAGACGTGGCAGCGTGGTAGTCTTGAGTGGTGCGACCTGAACTTTGTACGTTTCCCCTTTGGTCTTGTAACGCGTGTAGACAGCTACGCCGTATGCCAGTGGGCTTGCATCGCAAAACAGTTGAAGTTCAAATGGTTGAACCTTCCGAGGAGAGGAACAAACAGCGCAGCGTGCAATGCGCATCGAGGAGAGCATCGGTTATTCAGAGATCAAAGTTTTCCACTGCCTCTCAATGTCTTTCGGTAACGGTTCGTCCCACGCTGAGTTCATTCACCACAGTTGTTGGAACGATAATTTTGCTCGAATGACGAACGGTGCAATGAGTACTAACTGGTCGTACAGTCTAGGGAATGATGGTAGAAAGGTGCGTTTCGTGGCTGAGTGCGAAGAGACGTACGCGGACAAGGGTACCGGGGCTGATCACGATGTTGTCATCATTGCGGTCCCACACTAAGCCTAGCAACATTGTTGTTTTCCTGGTTTCTCCATTATTGTCGATGGGGTTGTTGTCCTTTAGGAATTGGCGACAAAGAAAGCTTGAATTGGAGCACTACTTTTCTCAGCCCCATGCTAGCGTCTCCTAAAATAGTCAATGCAGCATGGTAGATTTCGAGAGCCTCTTCGTCAGTGGAAGCTCCTATGACGAGGTCGTCTACGTAGAATGCAATCTGTAGGCGAGTAGCTATTACTGGCTCAGTCTTCCACGTTTTGAAGTGATGCTGGAAAGTAGCCGTCAGAAGGAAAGCACTCGATGACGCTCCAAAGGGCACATGAGTCATGCGCCATTCAACGAGAGAAGGTGGTATCCCTTTTTCGTCAGTGCTTCGGTTGACCCATAAAAAGCGAAGAGCGTCACCGTCTTCTTGTCGGATGGAAGTTTGTAGGAAAGCCTTCCGGATGTCCGCTGTCAGAATAACTGGGTTCACTCGGAACTGTACCAGTAGGTGCAAGAGCTCGGCACCATGTTTGACCCCCCTTGTCTAAAATATCGCTGAGTGATGACTCACCGCGTTCGTTGGAAGAAGCGTCGAACACTACACGTATTTTTGTAGTGATAGCCTCTAGTCGGACCACGGCACGGTACGGAAGGTAATAAACGGTCACTCCTGGCTCCGAAGATGTGCCGACACGTTCGGCGTGACCGTCTGTGAAGTACTCACGGATGGCGCGGTCATACTCCTCCAACAGCTTCCGCTGTCCTTCGAAGCGCTGAAGTTGGCGTTTGAGTCGTTTTTCCGCTTCACTTCCGTTTGTGCTAGCCAGTCATCCCTGACACTTTATCAGAAGAGGAACCGCATACCACCCAGCATCCTTGTGCACGTACTGTCTGAACACGTTCAGTGATTCTCGGTCCCAAGCGCCGGCGGCTTTCCGGAGGGTCGGTGATACCTATAGCATCGAGCCACATCTCTGTCGGGACAGTCATGTACGATGTGGCTTCGCTATGGCGCTCACACGAAAGGAATAGAGCCGATGTGTTGTAGTTTCCGTGATGCAAGTCGTTAGCGGTGTCTACTTGGTAGATGACTTGCACCAGCCAACCAAAGAGCGTCTCAACGGCGCATAGGTCGCTACTCAGGCGTTCGATTATCCCCGTCACTATACGCCAATAGTTCCCCGAGCCAATGATGACACTGATGGTTTAGGTCGGTCGATCTACAATCCGCTGTTCATCCGCAATAAGCATCTTGCGCTCGTGCAACTGTATCAGCAGACCTTGCCCGATATCTGGCGTCTTCACTGTGCAGTCTTCTGGCACCTCTAGAGCATCCATCGTGATCTCGTGCGCATCGAAACGACTGCGCAGCTTGAGTTGCACGGTTCGGTATCGGTGAGTGCGGGAACGTTTGTGACTCCCAAATGTCAGCAGAGACAGGTCTTCTGTGCCAAAGGAAGGTAGATCGAGGCTCGTGGACAAGTCACGTCTTTTAAATGTTCTTTGGCTGCCAGTGCCAAGCAGTGTACCAACCAGCACAGAATTGTGCCTCCCCGACGCCTATACTGTTGCCGTTTGCATTAGAACAGCTGGCGATGACGGCGTAGAACTTCTTGCAGGAGCACTGGTGGTCCCTGACACGCTGTCGGTTTTCATTGTGTCGCTGTTGTCACCATTTGGTCGGTGGTACGGTTTCCATATTTCCCAAAGTGCGGTAAGGTGACGGTTTGCGCAGTGCTTGCACTTCAGCCACGCGGCGTTGCGGCACTTTCGTGCGACGTGTCCCTCTCTGGCACATCTGATGCAGCAGTTCTTCTCGATTAGTTGCCGCTGAATCTCTACGGCTGTCCTAGTGGTCGGACAGTACTTTACAGAGTGGTCACGGTGGCCGCATAATACACAGCACGCATGGCTGCTCGTTGCAGATCCTGCGGCGATTGCTAAAGCTGATGGTGTGCTCGGCTGCTGACCCAAAGGTCGCGGGTTCGATCCCGGCCGCGGCAGTCGCATTTCGATGGAGGCGAAATGGTAGAGGCCCGTGTACTGTGCGATGTCAGTGCACGTTAAAGAACACCAGATGGTCCAAATTTCCGGAGCCCTCCACTACGGCGTCTCTCATAATCATATCGTGGTTTTGGGACGTTAAACCCCAGATATTATTATTATTATTATTATTAAAGCTGATGGTGCCGGTGGTTGTAAGCGAGGATGGCTTCGGTCGTGTCCCGTTGGGCTGGATTTACACAGGCACTTCGAACGGGAGCACTCCTTTCCACTCTCGATCTGTATCTGCAGAGACTTCATCACGTCACGCACCTCTTCTTGCCGCGACCTTGGAGTAGCCCCGTCGTTCGTCTTGGTCTCCTTCATGCGTTACCGGTAGAGAATAGCGATGTCTTCGGGGGAGTGGCCGCATGAGCACACAATGAAGGATAACCGCGTACGCCGATGCTTGGACTCCGAGGCTATCCAGGCAGCTGGTGCGAAAGCGCTCTTCTTCGTATAGTTCCCACAGCTGTGATAGATTGGAGGAACGATCCGCAGTAGCGATTGCCAGCAATAATAATAATAATAATAATAATAATAATAATAATAATAATAATAATATCTGGGGTTTAACGTCCCAAAACCACGATATGATTATCAGAGACGCCGTAGTGGAGGGCTCCGGAAATTTAGACCACCTGGGGTTCTTTAACGTGCACCTAAATCTAAGTACACGGGCCTCAAGCATTTTCGCCTCCATCGAAAATGCTCCGCATCGTCCGCTTCAGTTTTCATCAACCTCAGTAGCTTAGTCGGCAGTGCGTAGCGCACTTGTCGTCCCGGAACGAGAAGCCGCAGGTTCGATTCGAGGGGGCAGAACTTTTTTTAATGTCTTTTTTTCTTTCCCATACGTTAGCGTCCATTTTCATCAATGTCATATCCGTGACGACAATACCTCACTGACGTCTTGGACCCTTGGTGGACGCGGACATCAAACTCTTTCGTGTTAAAAGTTAAAGCTGCAGTTACGTTTACGTGCAGTGCACCCATACGTTACAACTAAAGGAAAATATTCGCATCATCGGTTCGGTGTTCTTTAATTCAGCTAACTATCGGTATCTACTACCCGTGTTAGGTACCACCTCACTACTCGACCCTATTATAGTTGTGTTTTCCGAAAGAATAGACACTCTGAATTGCAACCTCCCCTAAACTCGTAAAAAATGAGTGCTTTGACTGTTGCTGTAAAATGCTTTACTTGCGTGCAATATATGCATTTGCGTTATATTCAATGTTGCCTTTAATATAGACGTCATGATATTTAATGGAATTGTTTTTGGGCCAGAGCCTTTTTTTTTTATTTACCCGGCGATGGCCACTGGATCATATTTGATACATTGAATACAAGCCTAGTGGCTCAAAAAACGTAATAAACCCCGCCAAAGCTTCATGGAAAAGCGATTGTTGCGTATTTAACATGCTATTAAAAGTTATACTGAGTTACACATTAATTAAAGGGGTAGGACGAAATAAACAACAATAAGTTTTACAACCAGCGATTACCCTTATCAAATGATATAAGGACGTGAAAGTCATGCTCTTACCGTTAACTGGTGATTTGCCCTCTGGTAAAGCAAAATGAATGCCAAGTTTATATTTATTTGGTGATTAGCTTTTATGCAATGACGTAATGAGCGAAAATTCATTCTTACCTTCAGCTGTTGGTCGGTGCTCTGTTACCACAAAATAAGGTTTTATTTAAAAAGTTAAGTCAATTCAATGAAAACGACATTACTTGTACGCTTATTAAATAAATAATATTGGTACAAATGATTGGGGCATAGTATGCATGCCTGCATGCTTAGGCCTACAAATTTAAATAATCAAGGAAATTTAGACATTAAAAGCTTTAACATTAACGAAAACACAGTTTTCAATCTTTATGCACTGTTGATGATTTGAAGCACAAGCTGATTGAAGCGTCGTTAACCTGCAACATACTTTGTGCCATACTTCATATGTATCACACCAAATCAACACTGGTCTTCACGCTCCTTTAAATCAGCGTCTGTACCGTAGCCAGACATCGGAGCGTCGTATTATCGCAGATCAAGCTGACGACATTCTGAAGCGCGGCGTTTCGGAATCTCTAACAGCCTGTGTTCCTGCCCGGTTATTCTAGTCTCTGGTTATTGTAGTAATAAATAAGGGTGGTTCAATAATATTTTGCGTCGACTACCGCTCGCTGCACGACATCATGCGCAAAGATGTTAATCCGTTACCTCGAAATAGACGAAAACCTAGACTGCTTACAAGGAGCAATGTTCTTCTCGTCGCTAGACCTGCACTCCGGTTTTTGGCAGGTTCCTATGGCTGAAGCTTCAGTTATCCCAGATCGGCTTTCGTTAACCCAGCTGGCTTATACGAATTTGACGTCATGTCAATCGGGCTCTAGAGTGCGCCTACCACTAGAGAGTGCACGATCGACAACATCCTTCATGGCGTGAAATGGCAGACATACCTGTGCTACTTAGATTATATTGTAATATTTTCACGCGACCTTTCCACATTTATTAAACGTCTGGAAACAGAGTTCGCTTGCCTCAGCTCCACCGGTCTACAGCTCAACTTGAAGAAGTGCGGCTTTGGCGCTCGAGCACTCCTACTTTTGGGCCATGTCGTCTTTAGAGATGGTGTCCTTCCGATTCCGACGAAAATTTGTGCCGTTGCCGATGTTTCCTAAGTCGAAGACGATGAAAGACCTTAGCAGATTCCTCGGTCTATGTTCATATTTCTGTCTTTTTATTCGAAATTTTGCCTCCATCACAGCACCCTTGACTCAACTTCTCCACACCAACTGCGACCTTTCGGAATGGTCAGCGGCATGTGATGATGCATTTGCCACACTCCGTCGCCTTGTTACATCACCTCCAGTCTTGGGACATTTTCATCCACTTGTGCCCACAGAAATCCGCATGGGTGCAAACGGTGTGGGTCTCGGTGCTGTGCTCGCCCAGCGCAAACCGCGATTTGACGAGTACGCCCTCTCCTACGCCAGCCAGGCGCTCACAAAAGCGGAAGCCAAATATTCTGTTACAGAAAAAGATTGTCTAGCCATTACAGAGCTCATAGACAAGTTTCGAACCCATCTTCACGGCAGCGTGCTTACAGGCTACTTGAATATATTGCCAATGGCAGCGGGTTTCACGGTGTCATTAGGACCAATGTACCATACGGTCTTCAAGCACGTCGCTTTCCTTTTTAAAAGAAGCATCCGCCCGCTTCGCCCGTTGGGCACTTGGACACCAGGTGTACGATATTCACATCTTTTGCCGATCTGGAATAAGTCATTCCACCGCAGACGGTTTGTCCCGATCGCCCCTACCATCTAGCGACGAGTCAGTGTCGACCATATAAAATGCATTTTGGTAATCTATGAAGGCAATATATAAGGGTTGGTTAGATTCCGCACATTGTTCGATCACGTGCATGATACTGTGAATGTGGTCTAATATAGAGTAACCTGTACGAAATCCTGCTTGGTCCTCTGGTTGATTGAATTATTGTAAGGTGGTCCTAATTCTATTAGCTATTCTCTTTGGAAATAGCTTGTGGACAACGAAGCGTAAGCTGATCTACATATCTTTGTGTGTGTGTGTTTGAAGTCCTTGACGTCCCTACTTTTGTGGATAAGGATGATGTTAGCATGGCTCCATGATTCTGGCACCCTCACCGTGAAAATGCACTTAGTATTGTAGCATGGTATGATACGCAATAAATACAAGCAACAAAGTACAGTATGCAGGGTGGCCAGTTTCTCTAACACAATCTGTCCACCATCTTTCAAACGATGTGATCTTACCTAATCTTCAACAGCTGCGCTGCCTTGTTGCATTCCTTCCAACATTTTCTATAATTCCCATGTTCTACTGGTGGGAAGTACCATACTTCGTGGTCACTACTACTTCTTACATTATCATCATGGTTGTCCAGGCTGCTGCACAGGTCTCTCTAAAACTGCACAGCTGCTTCAACTATCGTATTCGTATTGGTAGTGACGTTGCCTTCGTTGTCCATTAATGCATTCATCTGGTTCAGAATAACAGGGAGCTGTCCTAGTTGGCAAGTATTCATTCTAAAAGACAGGGCTTGCAAACACGGACATAAGGAAGAATGCAAGAAACCACAGACGCTGACCAGCAGCTGCAAAGGCGCACAGGGCGGGAAAGAAAGGAGGCACGAAAACGTATTTGCGATGCACATGCAATAAGGAACCTATCAATATGACAGGCGTTTATAACTGTTAAGGCATTTTAGTTCTTCCTTATGCGACTTAATCAACGGTTGACAGTGACACACGCATGCGCTACCACTATTATCAATATACTATGGCTCAATCATTAAACGCGTTTCTTCATTTGCGCGCTAGTACAAAACTGCGCGTTCATCGAACATCCGCGTGCACTGACACTCTCGGCAATATAGAGGAATATTAGGTGGTTGACTCATTGATTGAAAAACGGTATTCAAGAAATATGAAAGACAAGGGTGAGCCGGTTACCAATCCCTTTTGTTGCAATAATACCCAGTTAACACAGTGACCCGTCTGTTCTACGTAGAAGTGACCGCAGCTCAAAGGAACCTTAGCACCTCACCAGTACGGCAATCAGTGAATGTGTTGTTGTGCTTACGTGACAGAGCTCGGTCGGCTTCTTGTCTAATACTTGCTCATTCTTGTTTTGCGCAGCGGCACAAACCTTACCAAGCTTATTAGCACACGTAAAAACTACATTAACACCGCATCTACTTCCCACTTTCTTTAGCAGGAGAAATACCCAGTGATTGTAAGGAATACCTACGGCATGTTTTTAAAGACGATAGTCTTCCTTGGAATACTTGAACTCAGAATTTTTGGTCTGTCTGTCTGTTTTTCTGTCTGTCTGACTGTCTGCCTGTCAGACACACGATTCAGCCACACGGCCAAAGTTTAAGCACTTGCTGAACGCCCAGCCATCTTGAACTGGTAGCTGCGTTCAGACTTATCAACATTGTCGATCAAAAAGCAAATATTACACATATATGTGGCGCAAGATCAATACGTAAGTATTAGGTGGTGTATTCCTTTACTAGAAAATACATAGATACGTAATTCTAAAGACCCTATTGTTTCTTAGGCTGCACTGAAAATGTGACTCTATGCAAGAAAAAGCCCTCTGCCGACGATATGGTGCTGCCACCGGACAGTGGCCCTGGGTTCTGCACGCCACTGCCAGATGGCGTCCATATCTCAATCTGCGGATGAGACAGGACTTATGTAGTACGGCCGGCAAAAGACTATCGTTTTGCGATGACATTTGCAGCGAAGCACGCACATACGCGGTAAATTTTTTTTATATTTTCCTATCACTTCTGCAACCATGCTCGCTTTAATAAAACCGACTTCTTTAAACGTTCAGCGACATTGGCCACTGCAACGAGATATGAACCTACATCTAAAGTACGCGCCACAAGTGCATAAAAACTTGTACTCATTTTGACCTCACATGACTTGGTGAGGGAAGACTTAAGGCATGACATGGTTACACAGTCTTTTAGTTGCGAAGCAGCTTATGGCGGAGTTCAATCCGGTGGTGACGGTGTGCGGCGTGACCACCCTTACTGCGCATGCGCCTACTCTCTCTTCCACTCTCCTCCTTCACGCAGGTGTTGGTTCGCCTTCTCTCCTACTCCCCCGCGCTGCAGCCGCGCACTCTCCTCCTTTACGCAGACGTTTACGCTGGCGTTCGGTCGCCTTCTCTCCTCGCCTCCGCCCGCGCTGCAGCCTGTAAACCCACTCACTCCTCTCCCTCCCCCATTTCATATAAGCGCGTGCGCTCGGTGGAGGGAGTCTCGCTTGAATTGTGCGGTCACTCCGTCGGTTCCCGGTCGCTGCAGTTGTCTCGAGAGCCTCGCTACCCTCACCGCAGACTCGCGTTGTCTCTCTGTAGTGGAAGCGGTAGCTCGACGCCGACGCTTGGCTTTGACGGCCGACTGAACGTAAACGGAAACGTGGTTTCCTCTCCCCCCCCTCCCCCCCATGCTGCTTTGCATTCCCTCATGGTTCCCTTTAGAGGGAGATGGTGTAATTTTTTTACAGCCTTAGGATCCTTCGACAAAAATTTAAGAGCGATGTTGAAGATGTAGGGGAATATTGCCAGCATACGTGGTTCTTCTGAAACGTTAAATAAATTTCTGGAATATGTATTCTATTTTACTGTGGTAATTCTTTAGCAATGTTCAGCCCTCCTCAAATTTATTCAAATTTTTTGCTCACTAAGGTTTCAACGAATTCAAAGTTCTCACCACTAAAGAAAATCAAGCAATCGTCCACATAACGAAAAACTTTAATATTAGAATTACTTGAGGCGCATTCTAAACATTCGTCAATCTTGCTAAGGTATTACTCAGTAAGAATTGTAGCAACCTTAGAGCCGATACATATCCCAAATTTGTTCACATAAACCCCTTCCTTCCAACCTAATAGCGTCGACGTTATACACATGAAAACTTTCTAGAAAAGCCCTGTAGAGACACCATATTTATTCGTGAAAACCGTCTTGCTTCTCTTGTTCGTTAATGCAGTCATTTGCATATTTAGCTAATGCAGTCATTTGCCCTTCATGCGGCAAAAGATAAGATCTTCAATATCCTTACTAAAAGCTTTACAACCGCGGGGGTTTTCCTCTGAAAGGTACTCAACTTGTGCATGAGAATTACGCATAAGAAAACGGTCTCAAGAAGTAAAAGAGCGCAGGCAATTCTGCAAGTAACTAGACAAAGCGGGATTGCCAGGTGCCTTTCTCTGAGACAATCGCTCAAACGAAATCTCGTTCTTATGTATTCTCGCTGGAAAAAAAATAATTCTAAGGTATGCGAATTAGCTTTCTTGACATTTCAAGCTATCCTCTTAAGTTCATGTCTCAAAAAACGGACAACACGTTGCCTTGCTGCCAATGCTTTCAGTTTTACGGCCCTAAAATCTTTTTCGTGGGTGTTAACGCTTTTGCTGAGAACATGGAGTCCAACATAATCACGAAATGAACTTCCTGATCTGAAAAACTAAATTTAGCTCCTCCACGCAAGAAGTAACTAAAGGCCGGAGAGGCTCAGGACATTTTAGATGCATATTAGATTCCTTGATACTATCAGTGGTGGTCCAACTGCGCCAATTGCGCCATTTTGCTACGATCCAATATCCCTGCGCCTTGTTGCGCACATTGGAGTGCATCTTGCGCCAACTGCGCCAAAGTTCACTGGTCCCAATATTTACACACCATCAGCCCGTTGATGGCCCAGAAATATCCTTCGTCGAGCAGTGCACAGCTAGTGCTTTTTTTTTTAATGCCGCCGATGCCCTCTGCTCACTCCGTCCCAGTGATGCACTTTTCGTCAATATATTAGGTCTAACCAGTCTGCGTCACCGCGCGTGTCTCCGTTGTTGAAAGTTAAGGATGCCGTGGAAAGTCCCTTTTATTTATTAAGTCACTGGCGATAACACGTAGAAAAGTGACTTTTTCCTTCACTAGTCACTCTGCGTACCGCAATGTAGCCATCCCGGCCAAGCTGCTACAACTATCAGCACTGCGCGCGGTAAACGGTATCCTCACGCAAATGAAGATTCGGGCGCGCAAAACTTTGTTTTGTACTTCACAAAAAAAAGTAGATGTCTCTTAATGGCGTTGCACAACATTCTTCGGTATGCCGATCATAGCTAAGCCTAATTGCCCCCGTAGATCGGGTGAGGCACTATGTGGTGCAACTGCTGCACGCGCGTGACCAAGCGCTCGTTGCGCGTTTTGATTGTGAAACCGACGTAACGCGGTGGCAAGCCAGCTCACGAAGAAACTGAGCCGCGCACTCAGCTACGAATAAAGATCAAGTGCTCTCACGCGTCCTAAACGCCGTCAGAACAATCAGTGTTGTTGGCTATCAATGTTGTCGCCGACCAGATCTCTCTAGATAGCGCCGGACTGTTGCTCCCCCTATGAAGATTTTTTGTGCGAGTTGGAACTGCCGCGCATTTTTTGTCATTTTTGGCTGACGAGACTCTGCTTGTTCTTTTGTTGTTTGTAAATCGTGCGTTCTTTGTGGCGGAGGGATAAGCATATGATGTGAGAAGGCGGTATGGCCTGGTAGAAGCCGACAAGAGGGAAGTGCGCGTTAGAGCGTGAATGGAGTAAAGACATGGCGTATGAGTTGAGACCCGTCTCCATGATCCATCGTCACACACACATATACGCGCGCGCGCTCGTGCACGTGTGTGTGTTTGTGTCTGTGCGTGTGTGTGAGAGAGATAAATATTACACACAGAACATGGTTGTAACGCGTAGCGTTAAAGAGCCCGTTTCGCAGAAACTACAGCGTCGGCGTCGTCGTCATTGGTTGCCAGAGAAAAATCGGCGTTGTCCTTGAGCGAAGCATTTGAGACAGATGAAAGAGATAAATAATAAAAAACCTATGGCCCGAGTGAGAATCGAACCCAGGCCTCATGGGCGGCAAGTAAGTGTTCTACAGAAGAGCATCGCCAGATGTTGCAACTGCTTCGTAAACAAAGGCTATACGAATGGCATGTACTTGGAGGAGTATCCTCAACGCTTGTAATATACAGTGATAGAATTTTAAAATCGCACCAGGCGTCGGAACATATGAATTGCGCTGCAAGTGGGGGCTTTAAAGCTGTCTACCAATTATAAAGTGTGCATATGCGTAGGCGCGCGAGCCACTTTGCGGACGCGTAATGGGTAAATTGGAAAAGCAAGAGTTATCGCATCGTCCGCACTTCACAACTGTACCTGCAATAGGCGTTCTACCTTAGTTTGAAATGCCCAGTGTTGTTCTTCCGGCGTGGTTAAGAACGAGGCGCACGGGGCCCGGCTTCACTATCGCATTCTATCTTGGAAGCTAAGATCAAGCGTCCTCCAATTTTTTTCCGCATTCGGCAATTTCTATGTTTGTGTCTATTTTAAAATCCACTGCTTTCCTCTTCAACCACTGTTCATGAAGCCCCAAATAATTTTCGATAGCAGAATATTTAGCTTTCTCCCACATGTAGAAGTGAAATATTATCAGCAAAACTGTTTAGGCTAGGAGTGAGGCCGGTGTCGTAGAAAGAAAACTTGGCGGGTATGCGCCACACAGAGCGGGCATGTGGCAAGAAGTTCCTACCATAGCGTACGTGTAGAAACAGGAAGACAAAGGAGAAGACGACGAAGAATTAGAGGAAAAAGAAGACATATTTATTGTTGCCATTTCTTCTCTTCTTTTTTAATGTTATTTTTTAACCATTGAACATTTTGTGATTAACCTTTTAAGCCTCAACTACGCATTCGTGGCCCATCCCCCAGAGTGGGTACGTGCCATAAAACGGAAGGAAAAACAAACAAACAATCATCTTATTCACATTCTAATCATCTGAATAAACGGCTCTTTAGTCTGTTCGTTCACAACATTGTGCCGTGACCACCCTCCCCTCGTAGACAAGACCGGGACGCCAGAGCCCCAGCTGAAGAATACGAGGCAGCAGACATGCCACCGGGAGCGGCAGCCGTGGAGCCGAGAGCTACCAGCCAAGGAAGAGGCCATCGTTCCAACGTGAATGTTAGCCTGCATCTTGTTCACCATGAATCGAAACATCGTTTTACAGAAGAGGAAAACGTTCAGGATGCAGATAACGAATCTCATCACAGAGGCGGAAAGAAAGATGAATGATGGAGAAGGCGTAGACTCTCTAAGCATAAGCCTTAGCCAAATCAAGGGCATAACGGAGAGTTTGAAAGCGGCAAATACGCAAATGGAGTCATATATGACGCAGTAAACAGCAGCAGATGAATTTGAGAGAGTAGTGGAATATGATGTGAAGATAATTACGTCAGTTTCAAGAATAATGTCCACCACAAAAAGTTAACAGTCACAGTGCATGATGGACAACCGTCCAAGGGAGTAGCAAGAACTGAACCGACAGTGTCAGAAGATCAGCTTACTGATTGTTATGCGAAACTGTCAAAACTAGACATGTTCAGGTTTGACGGTAACAAGCTGACAAGGCAAAGATTTTGGATGCAGTTTGAAAGCGCCATTCATCTTCGACAGAATTTACCAGACAGTCAAATGTTCCACTACCTAATCTCTGTCCTTGACGGAAAGGCAGCTGCTCTTATTGAATGACTACAATACTCCGAAAAGTATTACCAGGCAGCTGTGAAGCTGTTAAAACAGGAATTTCGCAATGAAGACCGTTTGAAGGAAACTCACGTGAACGCATTGATAAAGTTAGAACCAGTTAAGAATCCGAAAGATGTCAAAGGTTTACGAGAACTTTGCCAGACCGTGCAAGTGCACACGAACGCACTGGAAGCGCTCGGAGTTGCAGTGCATTCGTACGCTCCGATGCTTATGCCGATCTTAAAGCGTTGCACACCACAAGAATTGTTCACTGAATACCAATTTTACGAGAAGAGAATGCAACGTACGCGAGAGCGAACGGGAACGTCGGAAGGAGAAAGCAACAGCGGTACTAGCGAAGATACACTAAAAGGGTTGGTGACATTTTTGCAAGAACAAGTGAGGTGCAAAGAGTCGCTAGGAAGTTTCGAAGACGATGAAGACAGACTTCTCAAAAAGTGGACTAACAGATCAAACTTCACGAGCAAGACTTCCACATTTCAGAGCTCCGTCACAAAACGATGTTGCTTCTATAATCTAACCAATCACAGCACTGAAGACTGTCGGAGGTTAATAAAATACGACGACAAAAAGGAAAAGCTTCGAAATGAAAACAGGTGCTTTAAGTGCACGAGACCGTATCAAAATGCAAGGTTTTGTAAATCCAGTATAGTTTGTAAGCGTTGCAAAGCAAGACACGCATCTTCCATGTGCAGGACAAAGGGCAATGAAGTCAGCAAGCCTAATGAAAAAAGCGAGGAACGAAAAGTGGATATGGCTGGTAAAAAATCGTGCAACCTGCTAGCATCTTCTAAACTGCAAGAACGCCATTGTATTCTATTGCAGACGGCCATAGCATGGACAGAAGGTGAAAGTAAAGGAGCGTAAGCAAGAATTTTATTCGACAGTGGAAGCCACAGATCTTTCATACAAAGCAGTCTGTCAGGAAGAATTTGTTGCAAGGTATACTCAAAGGCAACGAAAAAAGGCACTGCGAAGTAACACCGGAGATGCGGGGAGGGGGGAGGGGGCGTGTTCTGATTTTTTTTTGTTTTTAGTAGCAGGAAAACCCCATCATAACACAATTACTGTCATTCTGTGCTCACAGTGTTCCCACTCATTTGTCCTAATCCGTGATAGGAGGCAGACGACAAGCACTTAGGAGTGGGGGGGGAAGATGCTCACACAGGCTACTGGGGGGGGGGGGGGCAATCGCCCTTACCGCCCTCCCTCTAGATTCGCCACTGATCGCAGATGCTGCTTGCACAGAACCCTGCCTTGTTGTGAGCCAGCGTTGCTTTTACAGACGGCAGTCTTTCTTGGGATACTTCAACGCAGAAATTTTGGTCTGTCTTTCTATCTGTATGTCTGTCACCCGATTCCGCCACCCGGTCAAAGTTTAAGCACTTGCTGAACGCCCAGCCATCTTGCACAAGCGGCTGCGTTTATAATTGTGAACATTGTCGATCAAAAAGCAAATGATACGCATATCTGAGGAGCAACATCAATACGTAAGTATTAGGTGGTGTGTTCCTTTAAAAGAAAATACATAGATACGAAATTCCTAAGACCCTAGTGTTTGTTAGGCTGCGCTGAAAATGCGACGCTATGCACGAAAAACCTGGCAGTGGCGCTGGGTTGTGCACAAGCTCATGTTTCTCGATGCCACTGCCAGATGGCGTCCATATCTCACGCAGTGCCTCCTCTATTTTATCAATGCCAGCCAGATGCGGCCGATTCAACATAGAGGAGGCGCTGTCTGAGGCAGGGCAAAACATCGTATGGCCAGCAGAAGGCTATCGTCTTTCGACGACATTTGCAGCGAAGCACGACATTTCCAGCGTGCTTCGCTGATACTGTGAATCGGAGAGCTGTAAATATGGTCTTTCATATGATTGCTTTCTCTTTTTGCAGATTTATCGGCACAGAAGCCCATCGCACCGTTTTGGCCAATTCTTATGCATTATTGGTTCTTGCATATCTTTGCGCTGGGCTAGGGAAGCCCAGCGCAAACGGCAACGTCGGCGGGAAACTGCTACGGATGAAACGCGGGCTCGACATGCCGAAACGCAACGGCAGCGTCGGCAAGCAAACCCCGCTTCGCATCGCCTCATGGTCCCCTTTAGCGGGAGATGGTGTAATTTTTTATAGGCCCCCTGGCATATACGAACTTACCATAATGCATCTTCGGTTCTGCAATGCGCTCGCTACTTTCGAGCGCATGATGGACACCACACCAGCCTTCGTAACTACACATGAAAAACATGTATTTGCTTTGTTGACGATATCGTTGTGTTTTCTTCAGATTTTCTGACGGAATTCATTCGCTTACGTGAGACACTGACCTGCCTCACCTGTGGCGGCCTCGAGCGCAATATCAACAAGTGCCGTCTCGCTGCCCGCAAGCTAAAAAAATTGAGATACACATCAAAATTGGGTGTGCTTCCTGACCCAGCCAAGCTTCGTGCCTTCTCCGAATTTGAAAAAACCAGAGCTCTTAAAATGCTCCGCAGCTTTGTAGGCCTGTGCTCCTATTTCCGCGCTGTGTACGTAATTTTGCAACCATCATAGCACTACTGACGCATTTGCTCACGGCTAGCAGCGGTACGTCACCTTGGTCAACTTTGTGATCAAATCAAATGAAATAAAAACTTTATTTTGTCCGCCATCTGTCTGTTGTGGAATACTAAGGCACGAGGAAAAGTGGATCTATCCACTTGAGAAGCCTCAAGCCCACGTTTTACATGACATACAGCGAGAGTGCGGAAGTACTTGTAGAATATTTGTGCATTATAATGTTCATACTCATACAGTATAGCTGTAAAATGTTTTCAACAAACACAATATAATATTGTTACATTGTCTCATGATAAATCAATCACGTAAACATGATAATAAATTCAGCATTCCTTTGTACAATTGAAAGTAAAAAAATAAAAAAAAACTAAAGCACAGTGAATCTTGAAAATGAGTCGAACGTAATATCAACCTTTCGCAAAAAGGAAATGCAGTAGTCCTTCCCGACAAAAAAAAAATCCTTTGATTGCACAGTTCCCAGTTGTTTCTAAAGTGATTCCGCATCCATGGAGTTAATTTAACAGCTATGGAAACGTGCTAGGAAACTATTCTTTTGTTAGATAACGCATGCCATGGGTTTTTTTCCAGATACCATGGCTGCGTTTATTATAAGAACTTGTGAATGGTGATGAACCATTCAAGCGACTACGCCGCTTACTTACTTGACCCCTATCCTGCGATATTACAATCCCACAGCGCCCACAGAGGTCCATATGGACGCTAGCGGCATCGGACTTGGCCCAGTTCTAGCTCATCGAAAGGACGGCTACGACGAGTACGTCGTCGCGTCTGCCAGTCGTACTTTGAAGACGACAGAAGCGCACCATTAAGTCACAGAAAAGGACTGTTTGTTGATCACTTGGGTTCTCGGCATATTTCGCTCAAACCTATACTGCCGTACTTTCGACATTGTTACCGACCAACACACCCCTTTTCTGGCTTTCTTCGTTGAAAGATCCGTCAGACCACCTCGACCGATGAGCGCTTTGCTAACAAGCATAAAACATTCGCGTTCTTTCAGAATGGGCCAGGGTGCTCTGAAGCCGATGCGCTTTCTAGATCACGGATACCTTGCGTTGTAGCTTGCCTGTCAGAGCTTTCCGCCTCCATGTCACCTATCCACGCCACTGATATGCCGTACGAACAGCGCAAGGATCCCTTGCTTTCAACTATGGTAAATTTTCTGCAGGATCCATCGTGAAACCTTCTCCTAGAACACTTCTTCGCCAAACCGCCCACCTTAGTGTGCGCATCAACCTCCCTTACTATAGAATTACATGGCCGACGGTGCTCGTGATACCACGACCACATGCGTTCTCACATCTGCGCTAACTTCCATTCTGTCCTCAAAAAGGGCGCGCCGGCGTTCTCAAAACGTATACTTGGCTAAAGTAACGTTTTTACTGGCATGGAATGTATCACTCTCGCTTCCAGTGCAGTCGCGCTTGCATGGCGTGCCTGTGGTCGTATACGGCCCATTTCCCGGCAGTTCCTTGTGTAACAGACGTAAATTCCAGTGCGCCAACTCGCCACTTCTCCCGAGGTCACATTGTTCATTCTGCGAAATTCCATTCTTCGACATGGAGCGCCAAGCGAACCGCTCAGCCACAGAGGGCTCGTGCTCCTGTCCTACGTTATACCAGCCGCTCTCGCTGTACGCAGCATCATTCACCGCAAGTTTACCGCAGACCACACGCAAACCAACGGCTTCACGACGAGGTCCGAATGCACACTCCGTGATATCACAACTATTTAAGTCGCGTCGTATCACAGTAACTGGGACGCTCTTTGTCAATTTATTGCTTACGCCTACAATAGTGTTACACAGGGTAACGCTGGAAACACCAGTGTTACCTTGTGCGAGTTGTTACACAACTAACACTGGTATTTATATTTAGGCGCACGTTAAGAAAACCCTCGCGGTTAAAATAAGTTGTATGTCTCGCAATACGTCGTGGCACTTAATCATATCCTGGTTCTGGCCTGCAACACCTCGGCAAATATTACATTTAACTCAGTTGTGTTTTTGGTAGTACAAGCCCTCACTCATTTATATCCCTGAATCTGTATAAGTTTATCAAATGTCATAAGCGACCTGTTCACCGTTGCAACGACAACGCGGTGACTTTATTATTTCGTGTAGAGTTCGTCTATAACGAGCATTCCGTCCTTAGGTACCTTGACTGAGCTAGCACCAAAGAAAATCCGTTCAGTGGCTCCGCTGTCAAATTCTGTGAAAGTTATAACGAAGCCCGTGACTTGCGTAACCTAGTGTTAGCGCTCACCAAAATGTTAGTCGCAAGCTTTACACAGGCTGCTCGCCCCAGCCGGCTGCTTCTGATGACAGACAAAAAATTGATGCCCGATGCTGCGAGCATAGCATGCTTGTTATTCCAGCCATAGAACTATAGAATGTCGCAGGCGCGCGCCAAGTGCTGGGGCTCTGGCTGGGGCGGGGAAGTAGCAGACGACGTGGTGGACAAACCTCACTTACCATTATGCGCGCATGCTCTGTGTTTGCAAACCTCGCAAGCAGTTAGCGCTCCGCGGACCGCCGGCCGTGAGCTCCTGTGTTGCCTCTAAGAGGGGGACTGTGCTCTGTACAGTGAGAAAATGGCGTGCACAGTACGCGTACAGTATTCTATTCGTACTGTACACGTACTGTAAACGCCTGCTCTGCAACCACACCACTGCCGGGAGGCGGGCCATACCCACCGCTGCTGCCTGTACCGCGAGACGGGACTGCGTGGCCAGATGCACAGAGTGGTGAAAGACCACGCGACATCGCGTACTACCTCGTAGAAGCGCAGCGGATATCCAGACGACCTTTCCGTTTTCCATCACTAGGCCACTACAACTCACAGCAACGCCGGCGGTACACGAGCCCTGTCCGCGGCTGATCTAGGAGCTGATACCGCAAAGCCAAAAGAAGCAACTGATGTAGGCGCGACTGCTGTCCGTCGCAATACGTAAGATACTTCGCTGACGAAATCTTCAGAACACGCCACCAGCCCTGCAGGGTCCTGTCGACAAAACTCGTCGGCGAACGAAGACTTGACAAGCCATCATCAAATATTCCTAAAAAAAGAGCACTTAAAATTCAACGAACAATTTACGTAGAACGTAAAATCAGAATTCATTTTTTTTTAAGTAGAACGAGAATATCCTCACCTGTTGGATTGGTGTCCTCACAACCCTCAGGAACTGTACGGATAAGAAAGAGCCAATTTTTTAAGTTATTAGAAAAATGAAATGTAAGCGGAGTACCTATTGACCTGTTTCAAGAACTTGCAACTCATATATTTGAAATAAACTGTATCGAAAAGAAACCAGTTGGTTCTTTCGCATAATAATTTTATGAAGACTGGTCAGATTCCCAGACACGTACAGTATAATGCGTTTTTATTATCTATACAGCGCGCCTCTTTTTCTAGTTCTCATTGGGCATTAATCACGGTTAGACTAAAGAGCGTGCTGTATATATAAATAACTTCTTGGACAATGAACGCCATGATTACTCTGCTATGTCGTGATATTTGGTTTATTTGTTATGCATTCAATTCTGCCGGTCCTGGTTTGACGAAAACTTGCCTATGAGTACCATTCTGTGACATATTGCGTTAATAAATTGTAACACACTCTATACGACAAGATTTCAAACATATGCAATTTAATGAGCGCTGAATAACACAACATGCGAGGTATTTTCACTTGAACAACTCAAGCCTTCAATATTTCAACCATTTATGGTATTGCGTTTTCTTAAATACAATTTTACAAAAACTGTCTTCAGAAGTTACCGGTATGGTACAGGTTTAAACAAGCATTTTTTCATGCTTTGCTCAATGCGTCGCCACACTACGTAATTGTATATTAATGGTACAGCCAGTTCCGCAACCATGCCCATAGCACCCTGAAAAAAAAAACATTGAAAACTATTTGCAGTGTATTGGTAACTGAAGCCTTCAGTAATCTTGGTTCACAGCTGTATGCACTGCATCATGCGCCAGATAGCTCTTGTCATTTTCATGTAAAAATTATTCGCTACTAAATAAAGTTTGTACAAGATAACAAAAACTGAAAAACTATAGAACAGTCGGTACACGCAGTCTTGGTGCAAGTGTACGTAAGTAACATACGGCATGAATCTTGCAGGACAAGACGCCGGTTGACGTCAAAATATTGATATTGGATCCGTACGGTAAAAAATCATGGCATCTCATCTACCGTAACAGCGTTGCTTTGGGATATTAGGTTTTCTGAAGATCTATAACATATTGTTGCGCATATGAGCGAAGACAACGAAAACTACGGTGAACGTGCTTGCTGCTCCGGGTTAGGAAGGAAGAAGAGAACCAGGTGGATCATAAAATTCATATGTGGTCACTTGTATCTATTAAAGTGAAGGAATGAAGAGAAGGACAAGGCACAACCATCATAACGAAAGAAAGGCACCACGAGATTGGCGCTCCAGCTCCACCATCTTCATCGCCCTGTGTCTATTTTCCAATCTACCACCTGTTAGTTATGCTCGCCCAATAAACCTCCTTACACTATAAATTGTTCAGCTCGACGATCACCTTTGAGCCACCCAGCAAGCCCGCGAGGCGGCGAAGAGGCAAGACCTCTACGTCCCCACGTGGGAGGCCTAGGCCACGCAACTCAAATCGCTGGTCCTAAATAAAGTTTATTCCTCCTCCTCGTTTTTTGGCCGATCTCCCAGAGTGGGTGTGAGCCATACATAAGGCAATCATCATTATAGGTCGGCAAAAGAAAGTGAAACTCACTCAGGCTCACTCAAGAAATATATCTTGCGCTTCGGACTGACTCGTACTAGACTCGCCAAAATTTTTCTGAGCCGAACTCACTCGGACTCACACTCACGAAAATTTTCTTCAGCCGTACTCACTCTGACTCAAACTCACCAAAATATTACTCACCTGGACTCACTCAGACTCAGATTCACGGCTCAATCTGAGTATAAGTAAGTCCGAGGGAATCGACTCATGAGTGAGTTCGCCGACCTATGATGAATATCATCATCATCATCATCATCATCATCATCATCATCTAACTAGTCGGCCGCTTCTGAGCTGATCCTCACCGCGTAATAAACGGCCCCTTTCAACCTTGACTGTCTCCTTCATGCGTACCAATATTATAATGTCTCCTGAATTGGGGCACATTGTTCAGAAGGTATGGCATGTCGGCTGTCTAGTGGACCAATGATACTGATAGTGCAATGTCGATAGCACTTTACTGGTGAAATAGATCAAGAATGATCAGCATTACAGATACCTCACCTCACATATCTTTTTAGACTAAATTTTTGGCTTGAGGCCGTATGATTTTGTGCAATGATATTATGGCAGTAGTTCGTGTTTTAATTACGTTATCTTTTATGTAGTTCCGCATTGGCCAGTGTCGACACGAGTACATCTGTAAAGGTAGATCACATAGACAAACAAGTGTCAAATGTGTCCGGCGCGCTCTCGATGTGTGCAGGTAGCACAACCCGGAAATATGTATTTCTGGCGCAAGGCCACATACTAGTAAGTGAATCAAGTAGGCGCGGAAGCAATAGTGGCAAATCTGTGCGTTTGAGCGACAAAGTACACGAAATTGCATGGCCTAGCGTTTGCGCTTTACTGGAGTCAGGGAAAAAAAAAACAGTTGGCACTTAAAAGGGCCCTGCAACACTTCTCCAAGTAGCCATGGAATGGACTCAATAAAGGAGCTAATTGCCTCGCGAATTCATCGCCGCAAAATTTTTTAGAATCCGTCCAGTACGAGCGGAGTTATAAAGATTTTTTGCACGCTGCAATTGCATTCTCTCTTCTGTCGTACCGACGAAAGCGCTGGAAGCTAAGCACGGAGGGATGTCACGGGAAAAGAAAATATGTCACGCCCACCTCGTGACCTTGAGTACCTTTTTCTTTTTTCTTTTCTTCGAATACGCGGCTTTTCAGTGCAATTGCACGCGCGCACGCGTGGACAAGTCATGGCCTCCCGCGGCGGCCCCAGTAACGACCGAGTGCGCCATGCTCAAATCAGCCAATGTCTGATACAATGGCTGTGACGAGTGATTTTTGAGCTTGTAGCGTCATTTGTCGAGAGAAGAGAAATCAATTTTTAGCTGACTTTAAGAATTAATTGTGAATTGCAGGCCATGTGCTGCGCTTTAATATTTGGCTCGCGTGTTCTCGGGAGGCTCGACTACCGATCAGCAGAGTTTTCTGACCATGCTAAAAATGTGTTGCAGGGCCCTTTCAATATCATGGCATATAGGACGCTCTAAGGAAACCGTGTAAAAAGAGGAGCCACACCACGAAAAGAAAGGCGCGATAGTTTTCCGCCACGAATATATCACCAAGTGATGGATCACAAATATCTAAGGGAAGTTCTTTTCGAAGGTGATAGTCACACTGCTCGCGATAGCTCTCTTGCGGCTGTGTAGTATATTTCCCAGTAGACCAGCGAAGGCGTGTGTGGTACTCTAGCAGACATGTTGTGATTTGACTATGCCGCCTGCGTCTTCTGGAAAGGAGACCATGATGTTGCTGTAATATATCAGCATAAATCTGCTCGTACACGCTCATTCGCAGGCCTGTGCTCTCTCACGGAAGCTATGAAAGTTGTCGCAAACGCGTATTACTCGCTGACCAAAGCCTACCTTCCTATTTTTACGACTCCCCCCATTGAGTGCGGATGTCGAGGTAAGAATATTGGCTATTGGTCAGTCCATGATAGCTTCCGTTACTTGTCATGGATGGTTTGCGCGATAGTTTTCTTTTGTAGGAAAAAAATCTCAACTCCGCTTCTCTGACTGAATATTGCTTCGAACAGCTGCAAGCATAGAAACAACGTGAGCTCTCCTAATATAAGCAGTGTCTATAACAAAGAGTGCGTCGACTACCAGATTGGAAATCGCTGACTTGTTGCCAAAGGAAGTATTCCTCTAATTTGAAAGCTAGTGCAGCTATTGCAACGAAGCACACTGCCTCCGTAGTAAAACGCAAGCGAGAAAGCATGACGTACGTAGAAATACCTTTAATAATCAGAAACGTTTCGGCTGGTGGGCCATCATTAGTCACATTGATGACGGCTGGCCACCAGCCGAAACGTTTGTGATTATTAAAGGTGTTTATACGTACGTCGTGCTTTCTCGCTTCCGTATATATATATATATATATATATATATATAGAGAGAGAGAGAGAGGAAAAGATGGGAAAGGCATCACGATATTGCGTCGGCAGGCATGACGAACAGTACCCGTAGAGAACGATGAAAGACAACGGGCTTCTGCAGGCGTATACATCCAACCCGGCGACTACTGATTATGAACGTCCAACCGAGCGGGTTTAAAAAATTTTTTCAATTACATCTGGGAAATGTTCGAATAAAGCTGAAAACAAGTATCGCGGGTGAAAGTGAATGTTAATGCCCTCTGTACATTGTGATGACAGCGACATTTATTTGATAGCAGCCTCGTAGAAAACCATAAAACAAGATAGTAATGAACCAATAAACGGACCAGTCCATACTGAATCTTTCCGCATGTCATTCAATTTCACATGTTTCCGCAAGATTCTTATGCAAAGATAGGACATATGTATTGAATATACATGGACTTTAAATCCAATCGTAAGGAAACATGGAATTAATAAAATACAACACGCGATAATTGAGTATGCCCCAATTTCCCAAACTAGTCGAATATACATGAAGCAAGCTCAAGAAGTTGACGAAGAAGACGACGTAATTCATGCCAAGGGGACAGGGGGGGGGGGGGGAACGAGAAGAGAATAAAGAAGTTAGGAAATGGCGACCCGAAGAGCTCCTGAAGCGAGCTACAACAGTTCGACTTTGAAGTGAACCATCGCCCAGGAGCTTCAATGAAAGACGCCGACGCGATGTCCAGATTGGGGATCGTACTTGTTGACGTACAATGGAAAACAATAAGCGCAGCCAAACTTTGGGAAGGCACTGAAGCTTTACAGCTCACACAAACCGGAAGAATAGCAGTGCCTCCTACGCTAGTTCCGAAAATTTTGGATCATTATCACACAAGTTGTCATTCGGGTGGTCACG
Organism: Rhipicephalus appendiculatus; assembly: GCA_030522465.1. Lineage (NCBI taxonomy): Eukaryota > Metazoa > Arthropoda > Arachnida > Ixodida > Ixodidae > Rhipicephalus > Rhipicephalus appendiculatus. Next base: position 75,561 of record JALIZH010014057.1, on the reverse strand, counting down.
ATGGTTTCTGGCGGACCTGCATGAAGCTGACCAAACGGTTCACTTGGCCCGGCATGAAAGAGGACACAAAAAGATATGTGCAATCGTGCCATGAGCGCCAGATCAACAAGGTAAAGTATAGACAGCCAACCCAACAGATGGTATTACCAAAGCACTCTACTACACCGTTTGAGGTGATTCACATGGACTTCGCTGAACTTCGAAAAAAAAATCTGAGAGTGTGAAAAAAACTCGAGCCTTCCTGCTGTGCGTCGATGAATGCACAAGGATGGTGGCAGCAAAAGCTGGAAAGGAAGACGCCAACAGTGTGATCTCCTTTCTAAACCGCAAGATGTTTGACAATGTGAAGGTGTTGGTTACAGACAATGGACCAGCCTTCCGGAGTAACCAACTCAATGAGTGGGCAAAGCGGCGAGGAGTGGCGCTCAGGTTTCCTGCGCCGTATCATCCAGCAGCTAATGGGCTAGCGGAGCGAGCTATTCGCGACATCAAGCAGTATTTAAGTATGTATCCGGACTTCCCAGGTGGATGGAAGTGCTGTCTGGAAGCTGCAGTAGCTCATCATAACCGGTCCTATACAACGGCTCTAGGATGCACACCGCTGTTTGCTGCTACGAGAAAACCAACATATTTGCCAGCTGACAAGACCTTAGGAGTTGAGGCGCAGATCCGCCTGACAGAGGAGAGAAGAACTGAAGAAAGCGAAGGGAAGTATCGAGAGCGGATGAAAAGGAACTTCGACAAAAAACAAAATACAACGGACCCAGCAATAGAGGTGGGAGACTTCGTGCTGGTGAGAAAAGGATTGCCGAACTCGGGTGCGAATCACAGAGGGCCATTCCCTGTTGTCAAGACAGCAAGCCAACAGGGACACTTAAAGACTGTCTGGTATATAGGCCCCAACGGCACCGTCGAGTCAGCGTCTATAGCTAACGTTTTCAAATATCATCCCAGGAGGGATGACAACAACGGTGGGGGGAGTGAAGCAAGCTCAAGAAGTTGACGAAGAAGACGATGTAATTCATGCCAAGGGGACAGGGGGGGGGGAACGAGAAGAGAATAAAGAAGAAGTTAGGAAATGGCGACCTGAAGAGTACTGTCTGTTTATTATGTGCGGTCTCGTTACAATACACTTCTAAAACACGTTAACGCCGTTAAGTTTAGAATAACGCATATGTCATTCTCGTAAATGAATGGCAGCAGATGAACAAAAAATGTTCTTTACAGGGAAAAAAAAGTAATACCTCTTGGGCTTTTACGTTCCGAAACCATGGTGCGATGAGAAACATTGTAATGGAGGGTTCCGGAATCAAAAGCTATGTTATTTCAGAAACAATAGCCCATGAAATCTACATAAGTAAACTTTTTTGCTCTTGATAAAAAGGCAGTATAATTTATCACAGCAAAATTGATTATGTGAGTCTGCTAATTGCAAGAAAACTGTGGAAGAACAGAGATAAACTGTGAGAAAAACTTGTATGTGTGACTTTTTTTGGCGAGTTCTGATTTTCCATGTACTATACCTCTGTCTTTCTTTCGATATCAAAAGATACGTTGTGGGCAAGGTTTCCTTTAAGGTTATCACTTGTATTTTAAGGTGAAGTTTGGCAGATAGCATTATCGCCAGCGGACTGCCTGTAAATTGACTTTTTGAGATGTGCGAAATTTTGTTTCAGTTGGCCTTTAATGAATTGAAATGTTCCCGAAGCCGCTCATCTGGCAGGGTGTACGTATCACAGACAAGGTGTACTAGCAGGGTGAACGCGGTACAACGAGTGGCTTCCGGAACATGCCATTTCATTAGCGGTTCGTGTAGGAACAAATGTCCCACACCGTATTCCAGGCGTGGATGCACCGCTAGCCTGTCTGAGGTCACCCGCCTAAAAACACTATCGTCGAAGGTGCGCGCGAGAGATCTTCAGAACCTCTGCTATCTACCAAAGGGGGCGAGGAAATTGTAAGTGATCCGTCGCTTGATCTGTTAGACAAGGAAATGGGCTATCGGACGCCTATACGAGCTATATATATATATATATATATATATATATATATATATATATATATATATATATATATATATATATATATATATATATATATATATATATATATATATATAGCTTCATCTGTTAACTATTGAGCTGGCAGTCTGCGCCAGTCCTTGCGTTACTTTCCTTCGACCTGTGCTCGTGCTGTGTTTTTCTACTTGTTGCTAAGCCCTGTCAAAATTGCTCAGTCCTACCAAAAGTGATCCTTTGCGAAAGTGATGCTTAAGCTTCGCCTTCAAGAGTTGAACGCAATAGCGATATCCTATCCCTAGTGCGCACTTCAACCACTTAGTGCATACTATGTAATGGATAGCATGCCTTGAACCATGAGCAATATGCGCGTGAAATGTTTTCGAACATAATTTGCACCTACTAGGTGGTCTTAAGGAAATACGGGCAGTAACGTATGTGCATTTTTATAATGGGTGGCCGGGTTTAAACCACGATGTCGTTATGATATTCACAGGTTTTGACGCCCGATGGCAATGTACTCTTGTACCACACATTATTACTGCGATATTACACGTTGTATCGCGACGCCTGTATACAGGACGCGTGTGTTTGTAAAGCGTGAAAGTTATTTTCACTGCATTTCCAAGCAGAGGAAGTTATTATTATTGTCTTTCGAAGCAGACGCGTGACTGTTTGGTAAAAGACCTGCTTGCCACGCAGACGGCCTGGGTTCGATCCTTACTGGGACCCGTAAATTTTATTATGTATTTTATTTACACCTTTCTTGATTTTCGGTCACGGACAAGATGGTGATTTTTCGCTCACAACCAACGACGCCGACACCGACGCCGGAATTCCTGCGAAAAGAGCTCTTTAACGCTGTCGCGTTAAAAGCTGAAGAGAAGCATAGAAGGCTTGCCCAGCTCCGCACTGCCTTCAGGCTAGGCACCACTAGTGTGAAGCTGCCTTAATTTTTTTATTTATGTATGCAAGCTCGTGCGAACGGCTTGTCCTACGACAAGCCGAGAGTAATGCGATGCTGAGAGGATGCTTTTGCAATCACGGTTATTTATTCTCACCACACTCAGGTTAGGCCGCCAGGCTGATGCTCACCATGCAATAGCTACTAATAATAATTAAGATAATGGTAGTGGTTTAACGCTCAAATGTGGCTCAGAACAACTGGCACTTTTGCAGACCAGAAGCATAGATACAGGCTCCTCGAATGCAGGAACCAATACTGCATAAGAATTGGCCAAAACGGTGCGATGGGCTTCTGTGCCGATAAATCTGCAAAAAGAGAAAGCAATCATATGAAAGACCATATTTACAGATCTCCGATTCACAGTATAGTCTGACGGTTACGTTTATTAACTGAACATGCAACACATTTTTGGGGCTATGATCGCTTACTCGTACACGCCCAGCCATGCTTTCACTAGATTCTTTGTGGCTTTTCTTTTAAGTTATTTAATGAGTCTGGCAAAAGTTGCTTTCTTATACCCTCCACGATGCCAGCGCCACTCCGCGGAAGGTGTTCATAACTCCTTCTGTGCAGTGTTAACATCTGCTTCATTTTCTCATTTTTCACCACACGTTTAAGTTTTCGCGGAGGCTAAGCAAGAGTTGTTTGATTTATTTTATCAAGCAGGCCCCTAAAAATTATCAGAATGCGTAGGTCGCGCAGCTGAAACAATCCTGTGCGCGGTTAAAGACTTAGAAGCCTCAGAAGGCACGAAAAGTTACCCTCTGCAGCGTCCATCACATCAAGAGTGACAAAAACAAATGCCCATGAGATAACGTCGCAGGTCGCCGAAATTACTGACTTTATCGTGGCGCTACATTGCCTGCCCTCACATGATGACGTCATCAAAAGGCGTCATCACTTGGTGGAAGGTGTGGTGACCCTGGAGCTTTATCAGAGCTACGTGAGGTGCGAAAATCCCCACGCCTGCGCGAAACACGCAGCACAGTCAACAGTGAAAGCTGAAAGAGCGGCCTTTCTAGAGCCAGCTCTAGACTCTCTAGACTCTCTTACTACGAGTACGGATGCAGGGTACCGACAACGCCATAAATCGTCGTAGTTGTTGTCATGTATGGAAGCACCCACTATGCCATTATTTTTCATTCTGCCGAGAAGCGTGCTACCCACTATACAGTGGTTGCGGCTGCGACGGCGGACCACTACACGAAAATCGGCTGGTGTTGTAATGTCATAACAGCTCTCGTTGTAAACCGCTTTCAATGCCTGCAATAGCAAAGAAGGTGGAAAAATTGGGGGGACCCTTAAGCTTCGCCTTTAAGAGTTGAACGCGATAGCGATATCCCGTCCCTACTGCGTACTTCAATCACTTAGTGCATACTATGTAAGGGGTAGTATGGTTTAAACCAGGAGAAATTATGCGCGGCAAATGTGGGAAATGTTTTCGAACTTGCTATGCGCCCACTACGTGGTGGTAAGGGAATACGCGCAGTTAGGTGTGTGCCGTTTGTAATGGGTGGCTGGCTTTAAACTATGGAATCGTTTTGATAGTCACATATTCTGACGCCCGATGGCAATTTATGCTTGTACCACGCAATATTCCTGGGATATCACATGTTATATTGCGACGCCTATATAAAGGACGCTTGCGTTTGCGAAGCATGGAACTTATTTTCACTGCATTTCCAAGCAGAGGAAGTTATTTTCACAGTATATCCAAGCAGAGGCATGGCTGAGTGGTAGAGCACCTGCTTGACACGCAGACGACCCGGGTTCGACCCTCACTCGGACCCGAAAATTTATATTATTTGTTTTATTTGCATCTTTCTCGATTTTTCGGTCACGGACAAGATGATGATTTTTCGCTCACAACCAACGACGCCGACGCCGACGCCGGAATTTCTGCGAAACGAGCTCTTTAACGCTATCGCGTTAAAATCGCTTCGGATGCACAAAGCGTTTGGAGGGAAGGGGGGAGGGTCAGCACAATCGAGTGAGTAGAAAAAGAGAAAATGTTTCGCATATGAGTCATGGTAGCTAAAATATCGACTTTTTGATGCGATTTCTTGTACTCAACGCTTTTTTTAACCGCTTGACCTTGCTGAGGGGACATTTTAGGCTTTTGTAATAATAACTCAATGAATAGAAATACCCAAAGACACATCACGTAGATTTCAAGGCTCTACAAGAGGATTCTAAATATTCTTCTCTATTTGAGTGTAAAAGCATGGCCCAGATATCAAGTTAAATATATCTCCAAAGGCAATTTTGCGTTCCATATTTCAGTCCTACCGCTAATTGCCGAATAGGTAAATATTTTTTTTATTTATATATGAAAAATATGGGAAGGTAGGCTACATAAGATCCGGCTATCCCAACATTATGGCAGCAATATAGAAGATACATACAAAGATAAGAAAATAAAATTATTTTGTACAATACTGCAGACAGTATTCCAAGCAGGAGAGGATGTACATAAACACACACACATAAACAAGAGGATCAGAACATTTTGCGTAGTAAGGGTGAAGTAGATGGTAATGAGTTCCCCTCTATGATTGTTCGCGGGAAAAATGAATTTTTATATACATGAGTTTTCGCGAACACAGGTTTCATGCAATGGCTGTGCTTGTGACGTCAGGTTCGGCCGATGTGCTTCAGCAAGTAGTCGTCAGAGTTTATTCCGAGCTTACCAAAATAAACCGAAGATAAGAAATTCAAACGTGCCTTTTTTCTTCTTTCAGATAGTGGCTCTAATTCGGCCGTCTGTGGCATAGCTGAAGGGGAATCAAGACGTCTGAAGCGTTTGTAAACCTAGCGGACGGCTAACCTTTGATTTTTTTCGAGTTTTTCTATATTGACTTGGGTATAAGGATCCCAAACAGCAGTGTCGTATTTCAAAGAGGGTCCAATAATTGTTTTGTACGTCATCGATCTAAGAGAAGGGGAAGATTTGCCCAATTTGTATTTCAAGAGGCCTAATATTTTTTCAGGGTGTAGGGCATATGTCATTTATACGGGTCGACCAGGTAAGCCTGGTCGACCTATATTATTCATGTAATATGACTACTAAATATCTTGAGCACAAAGTTTTATTAGCTGCAGGTAAACCATGCATGTCTTTTTGCTTCCCAAGATTTATTGAATCGGAACGTTTGGTCATTTACCTTAAAGCTGTTAATCATATTACCTAACAAATCTGCAAAATTTCTCTTCGGCAGTTAACAATGAATGTTATCAAACTTTTGTATGCGTAAACCGATTCGTATCACTAAGGCAAATGCTACAACCTATTTCTTACTTCGGCTGACCCATTATTAGCCACTTAAACGCTGTAGAATGAATAAGCGATTAAAGAAAACGTGTTTAGCGCGCGAAACTGAAGAACTATGCATTGATACCTAAGTAAATGAGTGTCGCTTATGGAAACATGAAGGGAACAGCAAGTGCTATAAATGCGTAACGCGTATGAAAGGAAAGTGTTCAAAAGCGCAGAGATCGCGCGGGCACTTTTTGCCGTCCTTCGTCTTCAGGCAAATCATTAAAAATCTATATTTCAATACTCCTTACAATCATTAGGCAGCATTCCGTGTAAAGATATCATACTATCTAAAGTATTTAGCACTTCTTCTTACCACGGCACAAATGATACGCTAATGCATCCACGCGGGTGCAAACGAGTTCCTGAAAAACGGCAAAATTCCAAGTTACAAATGAGATATTCTGGATTTCCGAATGTTTAGTTCAATGTTCTCACTCTAAGCGAAGAAACATTATGACATGGTATCAACAAATGGGCATGGTCATAATATCATACGTAGAATATGCACATAGCATATAATATGGTAGTTGACACAGGCCACTATTTCTCTCTGCGTCATCTTTTTTATATTCAAAACGAAGACGTTTTATAGCGTGTTTATGAAATATGCTGAGACAAAACATCTAATGCCAAACTTTCAAGAAAACATATGCAATGTGCTTCTGCCTGTGCTTCATAGCATAAAATTATGTCTTGATTAGCTTACATATTACCTGCCACTCAAGGGGTTTCGTTGCTAATACTTCCTGTGGAGTGAATATATGAGGTGACATTTGCGACATTAAGTTAGCAATTTCCAATTGTTGAGGAAATAACTATTTCACTTGGCTATTAGAGAAGGCTTGACCATTATAATGTGCAGTGTAGTTATATTTAATTATCTCGCGACGAATCCTCTAAAGTTGTAATATTTACAAAATATACAAGTAGCTGGTAGTATTGTAAAAAAGTAACGTGGTACTAAAATGCTTGTTGAGCTTCGCAAATGTTTCTGATTACAGTTCTCCCATAAAATTGAAAAAAAAATGTTTTGTTATGTACAGAGTAATTCAGAAATATCAATGAGGAAGAAAATCTTGTGCTACTTACATCCAATGGATTGTGGAAGGTCAGTTATGGCGGGATCATTGCAATTTTGAACTGGTTTATGAAATCCAGGGTGCACATAAGCGACGTTGTATACATAATTGGCAGGTGTTAGTGCGAAGTATGGGCAAACATACCGGAATCCGATTTTGATAATGATGTACTGCTGAGATGGTTGGCGAATCATGATAGCTCATGGAGTGTGCATGAAAAACATGGATAGCGCATGTGCACAAAAATATACATAAGACGTAAGCGCTAAGCGCTTCAGCGCTTAAGTATTTTCTCTTTTTTCATGTGGTGATGTGGTGAGAGTTCCTTTTTTACGCGTGCTGTCATAACTTGTCAGTTCTCTGAATGTCTGACACGCAATGTCCTGCTTTATTGCGCATAATGGACATTTTGTCGCAAATGCGGACTCGTAGATTGCGCAAAACTGGTGGGCTGTGTCAGCACCAGAATACTTTTCTTGCTATAGGAGCAGTGACTGTCGAAGTGTAGTTCGCGCTACTTTAAAGATTAGTGTAGACGTCGGTGCTCAATATTGTCGCAGGTGACAGAGAACGAAGACGGACAGATTGTTGTGTGGTATTGTCAGTGTTCTTCAGACAATGTCAACGAAGACACTGAATACCAATCACATAATCAAGAAACAATTCCTCCCAAAGCAAAGTAATGAAAACGACACGTCATCAATTCACAAAATAAATATTTACCATGGTATAAGTCCTTCAGAAGCCATGGTTAATACCGAACAAAGAATATTCGGTGAGTACGCGCAAGTTAAAGAAGTGGCGCCCAAGCAATGCAGTCGGAGTAAGTAGTGCAAGTAATTAATGATCGATTGTTTTTGCACACAGATCACATGGTGTCTACCAACAATGTCATTGAAAAATGTGCAAACTCAAGACGCAAGAATTTTTATGGGGCATGGAGCATTAGGTGTGAATTGAAAACCGCATGTGGCAAAATTAGCGGCTGCATTTCTCGGTATCAGGCAAGAAAATGCGGCGTTGTTTCACTGAAACTGAGAAGCATATATAGCTGCCGCTGACAAGTGCATTTCAATTTAAGAGTGGCATGCATTATTTTGAAGCCAAGATAGAAAAGTTGGGACATGATAACTTTTCGGCTAAAGTACTTGAGAAATTAAGAGGTAGTTCAGGGTATGTTTGCTACCCACAGGCTAATTAGAATACTTCGTACTTTATGCCTCTAGTACACCCACAAATCAATGTGTTTGAGCGGAGATAGTGACTGAACTCAAATTTCCTAGAAATTTGTGATTGGTCGTACAGGTAATTGTCTAGTACGAGGCTGTCATATTTTTCAACTGGCAGGCGCGCATATCTAAAGCTATTATAGTGATCTTAATGGATTTACCACATCGGTTACTACAGATTATTGCGTGGATGTTTCTACCCTTTGCGATACATTGGAACGTGCATTTACCAGATCACTTTGAAATATTTCCTGAACTTGCGGAGATGACCTTGCTGTACTTTGTTATAATGTAACTTACATATAGATGCTATCTGTTTTAGTTTATGTGGTAATCCTGCTTAATAGTTTGTTTCTTCCGAAGTTATCATAAACCCTCTCAGAATCAGCAAGACACAGTCGACTAGCTTTCCTTAACTGTGTCGTGGCATTCAACAACTCCGGTGTTGTTTACTTAAAACTTAAAAAAATACTCCAGGCAGCTTCCTCTTTATCGGTCTCCTACCCTGCTCTGTTCTACAAAAAAAAGATAAAAAAGCGCTAATACAAACAGAAAACTGATCTGCGTTATTTTGTTTGTTCTAATCAGCTTCAAAATGCTAATTGTTTATTTCGGAAACTGCAAAACACTGGAATGTCACGAACAGGGCATTTCCCCTGGTATTTCTTGCGTTTCGCCGGCATTGTCTTAGAGCACAAAAACACAAATACGCAAAATATAATATTTAAAACGGCCTAATATCATCCTTTAAAATCTAATCTATAACATTTTATTCAGAAGTTTCTTGCCTTGATGCGTTTCTTCGGAAGGTAACTATTTAGTCATGCCTTTATAATAATTTAGGCAAAACACACACAAAAAAAACAGCGTGACTTACGCCTTGCAACAGTCAGGAAGACGCATTTATCGCCTCGTCATAAAGCGTGTCGGCACATTTTTAAACTCTGGCTATGGTTAGCTGGAGCACCCTGCATAGTGCCTAGGAGCACAATTAGGACGTCGCTGCGCAGTTCAGCTCAAGGTTGCGCGGTTCTATCAAGGCTGTAACACTCACCCTTCCAAGAAAAAACGTGCAAACATTTTTGTACAATATTTACGTATGAGGAAGACGAGGAGCAAATGATAAAAAGGCATTTAGATAAATCAAACGTGGGTTAAGTTTGCTGCCCTCCTCGGGGCAAAAGGAATCAATGTACTCAAAGGTAAAAAAAATAGGTCGGAAAGTGTGATCAGAGCCAACCTGCCTGCTCATTACAAGTCTGCAATCAATCGCACAACCGGATCACTTTCAGCAATATTTGAAATGTCGGCTTCCTTTTACGGGCTTGTTGGGTCTTGGGTGATCGTCCAAAGATATTTTTTCTTCTTTAAACAGGCTGTTCTCGAGTTAATTTTATGGAGTGGGAAGAACATCGCTGTATGTGACAAAGCGATTACAAAGAAGGGTCTCGTCAAAGTTATAGTATCTTGTCGGGAGGTCTCTGGCCTTCCTGTGCGAAAAGAGCATTGCTTCGGTAGCCACTTTTAACCGCATGGAGCACAGTAGTATTTTTTTCCTACATATTAGGGTTCAAGAACCATGGTTGCTATAAATTGCTATATAGCTCTCAACAACGGAATGTCTCCGCACAATGCCGGAGTTTGGAGATGTGCAAAACCTTCCCCTTCTTTCTAAACCTACACTGGATGGCAAGGTTGATAGCTTACCAATAGACACATTTGGTATTTCCGCAACAGGTTCTGTTAGAGAGAAGAGCGTGTAAACATTAACAACTTGATCGCTCTAGATGCAGTGATGTCTGATCAAGCAAGCAAGAAGAGTTGGGACGCTTAGAGTAATATATTGTTATGGTTATTGATGGTTATTTGACAAGGCGGGTGCCTATATGTCATGGAAGCAGCACACCTCATGAAAACGAATCATTGGAAACATTTATCCGGATTGAGAACCCCGGAGTATAGTAGTTTACATACGAAAAGCGGTACTTTGTTTTTCAGGCTTTGTTTCCCCTACACACCTTATAGTGCATCATCATATTCTTTTTATGAGAAATCTAAGATATATTTATGTTAAATTGTAGTTTCCTGTGATATTTTGCTTTGGCATCTGACGAAAGAAGAGAAAACTACGAAAAAAAGTGGATGCTACATGGCGTCATACGAAGAACTGTGAGCCGGTAGCTAGGAAATTTGGCAGCTGCTACACGTTTGTAAAACTTGAAGACAAGGCAAGGCGTGCTGCCAAATTTTCACACATTTTTGTGACACAGTAAAACGCATTGTGTGTTACACTCTCTTTGCTAATCAATGCGTTTTCCATGGTCCATTACATGCCTGACACATTGAACTGCAGTGCAATCTGCTAGGTATCTAAGCGCGTCCTCCATTGCCTTCTCTCTGGAGTAAACTGCTGGCGCAGCCGCCTTGACGTCAGTGGTAGAACAGTCGTTTTTAGCCGCGCGTGCCCTTGTCCGCACTCCACACGCCCTTCACAAAACAAGCCCACGTGGGTGTTTTCGTACTAATTTGAGCATTGACAAGGTTTTTTTCAAGGTAAGGCGGATGATGAGATATTGAAGCTGTCGCTTTAATATTGCCACGTGCGTTTCTTATTTCACTTTTGCTCTATTCAGCTTACGCACACAAAGACTATCAGAAATACTGAGCGAAAACCGCGCCTCCGTGTTTGAGAAGCTTCACGATTGTAGCAGATCGTTTTGTTTAGATTGGGCAAAAAGACGGGCACTCGAGCTTATTCCAGAGCTTGCACAACGACCAGTGAAAACGCTGGAAAGTTCGATGCCTGATGTACAGTGCCGTCCCCTATCAGGGTGAACACGGCTCAGCGTGGCAGCGCTCTGCGGAGCGCTAGTGCAGCCGGCGCGGCCACGCATCGAATCAAAGTGGCGCGGGCGCACACAAGCGCGCTGCTCTTGCTGTACTACAGACAAGCAAGGCCGGCGCCAGGCTACTACGGAACGACACGCTTGAGCGACGTAGCAGACGAGATAAAGCATCTCTCGTGTGTCCGTGCGCGCATCCGCGGCTACGCTTCGATGCGCGACCGCGAAAGCTGCACTGGCACTGCGCGGAGCGCGGCCACGCTGAGCCGTGTTTACCGTAACAGTGGACGGCACTGTACATAAGACAGCTCGTTCCAACGATAACCAGTTTTATAGATGGCCGACGCACTGTTCGCCGCTATCAATGTACGTACAGCGTGCATTGCTCGCTTGCAGTTTAACTTTGTTTCCCGGCCACAAGTTCGGCCAAATAAAGAGTTACGTATTTCGGAGTTTTGCTGGAGTCTTGTACAGCGTCACGACTACGTGACGTGGTCTTGGCGTGATATATCTTGAAATTGCACTCGTCTATACATAGGTACATATTTAGATGGTAAGCGGAAATAGAAAAATAAATGAAGGAGTTGTTGTCACCAAGCAATGGTGACAACAACTCCTTCATTTATTTTTCTATTTCAATAAAAAAAAATGGTAGCGGAGTCTGGACCTCAAGATAGGATTAGCACAAGTCTGTACTATTGTACGTGCTCTATACAGACGTCATAAAAAGCGCGGTTCATGACACTGCTGCCCAAGAGCATTGCCGAGTACTTGAGTGGGATATTTCTTTAGCCGGGAAGGCGATGACTTTTGGTCATTTTGGCCGGGCTTCATCGGCATTTTTGTGTTGTATACTACTAGAGTGACGGTAGAGGAGAAGTGAACAAGATGCGAATGCAGTGAACAAACAGGTTAGTCGATAAGAAACAAAAACGGCCTTTAAATAAAACAACGACAAAAAAAGAAAACTTTACGATACAAGTACTCATTCGAAAATTATTGGTCTATTCTACTGCCGACCTTGTTGACCATTTTCTTTTTATTTTTTTCACTGTCTATAGTTGTTTCACTTTCCTAGTGGGAGGAAAATCACTAATCACACTAGGCCCTGAGCGGCATATCTGGTGCGGTCAGGCATGTGATACCTGATTATTTATCCTGAAACGCAGGCAACTACCTTGAGGTGGTCAACGAGAAAGTTATTTATATTAATGTTTCCCAGCTCAGATTGTGCGCCGACCAATTCTAGAACAATACTTTCCGATGCTCTCGGCGTTGTTGGCGGCACCAAAAAAACTGGAGGAGACTTCAGCTTCGCTTTCAAGGGTAGATTGCGATAGCGTAATCGGGCCTCGTGCGCGCCGCCTTCTGAACTGCTAGCCTGCTTCGGTTCTCGGTGCATGCCTAAACCGTGCTGTAAGGAAATGAACGACTGTGCGCGTAACATTGGGCGTTTCAAAGTATCATCGAATGCCTATTGCAATCACAGTTGTTAAGTGCCCACTACGCCATAATTATTCCTTTTATGAATCAGCCAAGGGCCCACTACGCGTTCTTAGGGCAACACGCGAACCTACGCACTTGTCCACTTTGTTGATGGTTCTGCTGCTGGTGATGATCAAAATATGTCTGAGCGGTTTGTAATGGGTGGGCCTTTAAAACACCCACTGGTTGCTCAATTGACATCTTTTGATGCCTGACTCGATTGTACGCTTCTGCCACGCAATATATGATGCGTTAAGTAGACTTCTTCCACTACATGACATCGATGTAGTATAGAGTCCTTCATACATGACATCGATGTAGTATTTTATTCCAAAGCAGTTTCAACAAACGTTGTAGCTCTGTGGTTGCACACCTGCTTGCCACACAGACGGCCAGGGTTCGATCCTCACTGGACCCGGAAATTCTCATTATTTATTTCATTTGCATCTTTCTCGATTTTTCGCTCACAACCAACGACGCCGACGCCGACGCCGGAATTTCGGCAAAACGAGCTCTTTAACGCTATTGCGTTAAAATGAGAGGCGTGTTTTGTCTAACAGAAGTATACAGTCATGCAAGTCTGCGACTGTCTCCTTTTTTACAACCTACTTAATAGAAGAAAAAAAACATATATGACTGACAGTGCCATTTCACGCCTGTCTCCTAACACTGGAAATATCTCCGCGTAGACGCCGAGATCCTTCTATGACCAACACAGTCACCCCCTGAGGATGGAACCAAGTCGGTCTCGAAACGTCGGGCTCTCTACAAACTTGGCTGGAGCCACTTCAGCCTCCTAAATCTTCTACCCAGCCATATAGATTTCTGTCGAAATGTGTACATTTAACTTTCCGATAATGTGCGTGGTGCTCTATCGATTGAGCTGCAGTGGCTATTCTCCTCCCGTTCAATTTATTGGGTATGTCTGTGCATGTAAACCTGGGAGTGTTCGCCAGCATCCTTCGTGGGCAGCGAGAGTGGGTCACTGCAAGAGTGGGCCGCTCCATCTGGTCAGCTAGCATCACGTCCCACATCATTTTTAGGAGTTTCCAGCTGAACAGTGAGCTAGGAGAAATGCAGCGTGGCATAGAGGAATACAAACGACACAGATAGACAAATACAGACACAGGCGAGCGCCGACTTACGGCGCAGCTACTTGCAGTCATCAAGTCTGCAGTATCGAGACACTCGCTATATTGTGAGCATAATTTGTTTGACACTATCGAGATGCAGCGTGCTCACTGCACTGCATGTGCACAAGTACAAAGTAATCACGCGGTAATAGTACTTAATATGGAACCAAGCCAAAGCTGAATAACATCGGGGAAAAAAGAGTGATTTGCCAGAAGCAAGACCTTTTTCGAACTATGTATTAATATTACAGAATCATACTCTATATTTGCTTTATATAAGTGATGCATATGATTGTACTTACCTGCAGCTGGCGCCCTTGCTGTTGTAGATTCTCCTGCCTCTGTTTGGGTTTCTTCTTTTTATTTCTAAGTGAAAGATTGGGAAAAGCAGTATTTTAACAGGAAAAAATGACAAAGCACGGCACCCAAGCTCTATATATATATGTGTGTGTGGGTGTGTGCGTGTGTGTTTGCGAAGTTTTTTTTTCTAAAAGAGCCTAATGCATTTAAACGGCTTTTGGCTCTTATAGAGTGAAACATTTCATTTCGGCTTAAATCAGCTCGTGACATACTTCGAAAACTAATTAAATGTACGTTATCGTAATATTTTGCGATGCAATGAACATTTCATGTGAACCCTGTCCTTTGTCAGCAATATCTGCTGCCAGCCATATCTTTTGTCAACCATAGTAGTTGCGAACCGTAAGTGACATTTTTAAATGCCTGAGCGGTGGTTACTACCGCGAATTTTCATTTGAATGAACGTCGGTTTAACGAATATTTCATAATAACAATACTTTAGAAAATACACGGCGGTTTTCCTATGGGTTTTATGAAAACACTATATAAGTTAGACGAATGTCTCAATAGTGAATATGTCAGTTGAACGAACTTAATCTGAGAACGCGGGATCATTTTTTAGATAAATTCAATAAAGTTTTGAGCTCTGCTGCGCCAGCTCCCCCAAATCATCCATCCATCGGCGGCGGTGCAATATCGCTCATGCATGCAGCGCCGCTGAGCAAGGTGGCTGTGCGGGAGACGAAAACGACCCACGTACGCTTTAGTACCTGCGCAGAGCGATCAGATTTGGAAATTGTTGCCGATGTTCGTCCGAAATCACAAGAAGGAAAGTTGGAAGAAGTTGTAATGGCTGAGGGAGGTTCAAATCTTGCATCTCTAGCCGAGGCTGTATGATATTATAAAGTTGCAAGACTTCGTGTCCCAGCAACAAGTTGTGCTAGAGGGAGTGCACAGAAACGTAGACTCTTCGTCTTTTCTAGCGCATTGAGGGCGCGAGTCGAAATGGAAATTACAGAATTATATTGAAAATAACTTGCGATTCCAACGCTTGACTTCATTTCTACTAAGCCCAATGCACTTCCGTATTCTAGTGAATATTCAGTTGAGAGAACTTTCAGTTAAGTAAACTATTTCTTTGAGTCCCTAGAAGTTCACTCAAGTGATAGTTCACTGTACTTCAGCACGCTGGATTTAAGACTTATAACCAAGTTCCCGTCGTTGAGGAGTCAAAGAAGCTGTGCGTAATCAACACACACTGCCTTTTGTTTTGTTTCACCCGACTGCCGTTAAACATAGCTTTCGCAACGGAAGGTAAAACCGTTCTGGAGGGTTATGCTGGGATTCAATCAAACTTCGAAGACCATTCCTTGTCAGAAAGTAGGGTAGCATCGGTTAGTTACGAATGCACTGCAGTGTTTCCACGAGCATGAGGTAAAGCTACGGCTTGTCAATTGCAGTGTTCCTCAAGAGTCAGTGACGTATCTCTGTCACCAGATTGATCGTGAGGGTCTGCATCCAATCGAAATGAATGCTGATGTCATCGCGCAAGCCCGTACACGCACAATGTTAAACAGGTACGGTGTTTTCTGGGCATGCTTTTATTTTATTCGAAGTTCTTCGTTACTTGCACCGCAGTACAAATTACAGAGCAAGATAGGTTGCTTCTTGGGTCTGGTACAGGAAGCAGCGTTCCGGGAGGCAAAACAATGCACTTGAGAAATGGCTGTGCTTCGAGAAGTGTGTGAATCCACTTGTCAACGAAAACCAGTACATCGACTTCAGTGTTAAGGGAAGACAGAATTATGGACGCCAGCATCTGTAGAGTCCACTGCAGGTTCTGGGATGGTTAGTATAAGAATACAGAATATAAGAATAGTATAAGAATGGAATAGTAAGACGACGAGTTGGCCAAGTACAGAAGCACGGAGGTTCAACTCGAACGCTTAGTGCAGATCCAGAAACTGATGAACAAGCATGGAAAGCAGGCACTTATAGCGAACATCAACAGTCGCCGATACTGTCAGCTCAACAGAGAAGTGCTACAGCACCTTAGCCTGAAGTTAATCCGGAAGCCGCAGCTGGGAACGCTTTCATGGCCGAACCCGACACGCCACTCCAAGTCCTGTGACGCTCCACTTGTCCACGAAAACCAGTTGAGCGACTTCAATATTAAGGGAGAAGAGAACTTGTAAACTGACGTCAGTCTCTAAGAAACTGCTTTGTAAGGGCTGTATATATACGGTCTCAGGTGAAAGCAGTAAACAATTGGGCCTGTGGGTGCAGGCCATAAGTGCAGGCCGTAAATGCTTATACACCCCTTTCCTATGGCTCTATAAATATTACGAGGACTATGTCTTCTTCAAGGCCCCATCGAGCGCTAAATGCATACAAGAGTTAAAATTATGACTGGTAATTTGAAGCATTTATATACATATACCCGCTACTTCACTATACAGTCGTCGTTTCGACCGAGGCATCTGTCTTAGCGTTGCACCAACTTTTCTATACCACCATTTTGTATGGCAGCCGCGTGTAGTTTTAAGCAGTTAAGCACGCCGTTCTACAGCTCGCTTTCTGGAGTGAAATGCTTGTCCTCATAGCCAGCCTTTCGTGTGACCGAAAGAAGTAAACTGCAAGAAGGTAAACTGATGGAGCAAAGTCCGGGCTGTACACCTATGGTGAGTGATTGAACACTTGTCACACGAACGATGCAGGAGCGTCTTGGTTGGGACAGTACTTTGCGGCTTCGCATTATCATTAATAGTTACAATGCCTCATGGCAACATTAATCTACGCTTGTTCAGAATTGTGCTTTGTAGAGCGTTGAATAGTCATGCCATACATGGCTGCCACACCTTGCTGTTGCTCATAAAAGTCGTGCCGTACACAATGCTCATTCGTATATCTATTTCAGCTGCACTGCACTCCTCAGCATGCCAAAAACAAATTACAGCACGCACTTCACACATGGCGGCACACTTTATTATCCGAGGCGCGTTTACATGCCCGCTGCGCGCTCGGAACAGCGAACTACGACATCATGCGGTAAGTGGGCTTACTATAACGACTGCGCACCATATGTGCGCTTTGCTTCATCGGAATTTCACTGCGGTTTTTAGTCAGTGGCCAATAATAACATGAAAGAAAGTGTAGGCCTTGCAGTTTAAATAGACACGTTCGAACTCAGATATTTATGTGATCTACTCACTCTAGGTTTGCTATGGTCAAGACATATTGTTGCCGCCTGCAAAAAGGCCCTGACTTTCAGTAGCTGACTTATATCATACGCTGCATCTTGCTTCTTAAGAAACAAAATGTCTAATGCACAAAACCCTCATTCGTCCCATCCAATGACATGGTTGCGCTCTGTGGAATGCGTATACCCACTGCGATAATAAAAGTACAATGGGCGCAACAAAAGTGGCGTGTTGTGTTCGGAGTTTTCGCAATTTTTTTTCTTCTATAGATTTGTCTCACTACTACTGCTACACGTCGCTGTCTTGAATGCCGAAAAATTCGTTACATGTTAATCAACCCTCTTCGAGTCTCTTCTCTATGTAACTATATAAGCTTCTCCAAACGTTCACCAGCGAGGAGTTACCAGGTCATAATTATCACGGTCTTTTTCACTCGCACTGACTCCATTAAACAGAGGTTTTCGCGTCAACAGTTCAAGCCTGGAACACATTAGGGGGAGAATTTCGTTCACAACAATCAAATATTTCAGCGAAGCTCGTTTATAAATGTTCGTGTTTGTTCAGCCCTCTCCTACAATAGCATCATTCAGGCTACAGTATCTGCAAAACAAACATTCAAGTAAAATTTTCTACATCATAGATGTTTCATCGGTATATTATCTACCATTTGTTTAGGTTCATTAACACTGTTTTAGGTTCGTGGCTTCCTGTCTTTGCGCCAGCAATTTATAGTAGCCAACAGCTTCTGCTCTAAAATTTGCGACATCCAATCCAATGTTAATGACGTACCCGTTAGCATATTATCGTGTTAGAAAGTTCACTGCAATGACTATGACATTATCCACTCACCAGTTCAACCTTTCAATAACTATCCTTCTCTGAATAATGGTTTCCATGTAATCCCTAAACTGCAAAACTAGGCAGAAGTCTATTAATGCCTCGAAATGCAAGTTAATTGTTTTTAGTCGTAAATAATGTTTTCAGCCCTTCCCTTTTTAATTAATATTGCCGTACATCTTACCACATTTAAATCATTATCAGTGCCTCGAGCTCTCGTACACTAGAACAATTTTCTGAACCATGTTGTATCCATGTCTAATCGCGAAGCCTATCGTACGACCATGAGTGGAACCATTTGTCTGTTAGTGAGCACTAACTGCAAACAATTGCGTAAGAGCCCGTATCTCAGAAAATGTGCTTTCGGTGTCGGCACTGCCCAATAGGGAATAGTCCAAATAGATGTTAGGAAAAATTCAAGCTTGGAGCCGGAATCAAACCCTACAAGGTCTATAAATCATACCAGAGACAGGGGTTATTAATTACGCCACCCACCTCCTGGCTATTAGCCATGGCTCTGGTGATAGCGGCGATATTTCATGACATTATATATGTTCGTAAGGCCTAAGCCCAATAACGCTATCGCACTGCACGATAAAAGCACAACGTCTTCAAATTATTTTGTTACCCCCCTACCTTTGCTCAATGCCCTTCAATGAGCCTGCACGGTATTGTGAAAAACAAGCGGACCCGTCCCGCGTAAGGTAAGCTTACAGCAAAGATTCCTTTTAAAGGGGCCCCTCAGCACTTTTTTCGGAATGGTTAGAAAATGCGGCCGATCGTTAGCGGACGCTCCTGAGAATACGTGAGCCATACATTATAGCACAGCATACAACTGAAATCCCGGAATGAATTCCCAAAGTTATCTAGAAATTGTTCACTTTTCTCTGCACATATCATGCAAACAGAAATGATGGCACCATAAACCCAAAGTTGACGTACATTGAATTACTTGAGCATCGTGAGTGGGATAGTTACCGTGGCCTCCGGAAGATGATGCCATGTGCCCACGCGCACGCTCGCGATCGCACTGAATGTAGGCAGCGCGCTCGAAGAAAAAAAAAAAGAAAAAAAATACTCAAGGTCATGAAGCGCAGTGACGAAGGGACGTATCTTTTTGCCCGCTCGTCATGCCCGTCCCTACAGAGCTTTCAACGCGATCACTAACTAGTACGAAAAAAGAGGGAAAGCACTTGAAACATGCGGCAAATCCCTGCAACTCCGCTCGTACTTAACAGATCCTAACACTGTTGCGGCAGTTTATTTTTGAGAGAAGGGGCTCTTTCAATGAAACCGTTAGACGATAACTTCAAAAAGCTTGACAGGGCCCTTTTAAGCTCAGCGTACACATGAAACGATTAGACGATTTGGTAAAATTAAGAGTTCGAAATGGTCTTGGCCATTCAGTTACTACTCCCCGTGAAGTATAGAATGCACGAACCATCGCCGCTTTCAACTTGTCCTGTTCCCTCTCCTGAAAAAAAAAGCATGGTGAGTGATAATTACAGTAAAGTAAAAATACAGACAAGACGCTACACATTACAAGATCTTCACTGAACGCGTCCACTCGTGTGGCTAGAACGCTATGTGCCCATCAAGAATATCGAGGCAGTACATGCGCTTCCTTGATGATCCTCAGAAGAAGGTTTTACCTCAAAGCAGCAAACGAGGAATCACTCAGAATATTTTATTGCGACAGCAGTTATATGGACTCATTTGACGGGTTTTCGCTGTTGCCGTCGCTGTCATAGTCTCTATAAAGTTCTGCTACAAGAGCCATCGATGGCTCTTGTAGCAGAGAAGAAAACGCCGAGCCCGTCTTTCGTCTACAAAGGAGCATGAAAGAACGCCGTTGGAGGAGGGTTCTGAGTTGCTTCTTTCGAGCAGCAGTTGCGGTAGGGCGTGCTCTCTTCAGAAACATCAGTATAGAGCTATCATTAGCGACAGGCATGAGGTTGTAAAACGACGTAGACGACGAGCGTTGGAAGTAGCACGAGCGCGTACTTGAAATATATTCCAGAGCACGAGGCATGTGAACGGAGCCGCTGACAGTGTCTAGGTCGTCTCAGAAGCGCCAGTCCACGCATTGGCGACGGGAGTGACGGGCGTTCGGGTATGCAGCCTGTGACGCGGCGGCCCCGAGGTGTGCCCGATGAACTCGACGGCGTTCGAGCTAAGGCTCCTCGGCGATGCTGCGGCCGCGCCCAACAAGTGCGAGGATTCGGGTTACAAGCCCTTTTCTGAAATGAGCCACTAAAGACAATTCCCGGAGTGCCACGTCAGTGATGGAACGCCACGCCGGGTGAACGAGCCGGCGAAGGCGTTAGGCCTAACGCGCCTAGCTGTGAGGCCAACGGTCCGACGGCACGTATAGACAGGCGACGGCTGACCCCTCAGACACGATGTTTCAATGCGTCATGGATCGCAAGAGATTCCGGAGGAGACTAATGCTGATTGAACTAAGGCACCGAACGGGGTAGGCAGATTCAAGTAACAGCGGGCCAACGAAGTCGTTCTTGGGAGGGTAGGCATAAAATATGTTACCACTGTTACAAATAAAGGAGGAAGAAGGGGCGGCGGGCTGGAGCGACAGCCACGGGCGCTGGCTCGCTCAGTTGTTCTGTTTACCTTCGACGTAGCCAGACGTCCGGGTCCGGGTCTCCTTCGTTTCTCGCACTTCGTTCTGGTGCCGTACCCACCCGGTCGTCTGGCCCTCGGCTTTCGCACATGGATGAACTACGACTACAGCGCGGTTTCTACCGGACCGCCATCACCAAGGCAATCTCGACGCTCCACTCCCTGCTGGCCGACTCGACGACCCCGGCTCACAGGCTCCAGGAGGTCCTCGACATCATTGTCGCGAAAAATGCCCACCTCATCACCTTCGACAGGCAGGTTCAAGCTGCGCTACACGATGAGGAACTGGAGGCAGACTTGACCACCGCCAACGAATACGAAGATCGGGTCATCTGCGCTCAAGCAAGGGTTCGCCGCGCAACCGCGCCGCGGCCGGCAACCCCACCCGCATCCGTCGCCGTCACAACCACTCCACGCAGTGACCCTTTCGCATGCACATCACAGCCGGCCGCGACCTTGCCTTCGCCCGGCCTTCCGACTCCAACGACGCCATCTCGCATCGCACTGCCCAAGCTGCACATCCCGAGATTCTCTGGAGAACGACGCGATTGGCAAGGATTTTGGGACCAGTTCCAAGCCAGCATCCACAACAACGACTGGATCCCGAAAATCGATAAGTTCAAATACTTATTAACATATCTGACTGGGGCAGCAAAGGCAGCCATTCAAGGTATTCGCCTGGCCGAAGCGAACTACGACGTCACCATTCAAATCCTGTCGGACTGTTTCGGCCGTCGTGACATGCTAGTCGACGACCATCTAGACAGTTTGCTGTCAGTCGCACCAGTCCGAAGTTCCGCCGACGTGACCAAGTTAAGAAATCTATATGATGAGGCCACATTCCGCATGAACGCCCTAGAAGGTCTCGGAGTGTCTCCAGGGGAATATTGCACGGTGCTGCGGCACGTCCTCTTGAAGGCGTTACCTCCGGACCTTAGCATCCTGTGTCGCCAACGGCAAAAGGAAGCCATGCTAGCTGAGAACGCCACGGCATCTCAAGAAGCCCAGTCGCAACAACTGAAAGACATCATCACTTTTATCAAAGTTTAAGTGGAAATACGGGAAGAAAGCGGTCTGGAGGAACCGACGTCGTCTACTAGCCGGCGGCCTCCGCAGCGACACTGGCGGACACCACAGCCACCCTTGCCCTCCGCTACGGCTTTATCAGCAGAAGTTCGATCTCCGTACTCGCGCCCCCTGCGTCCTGTGCACCTCTCCCGAGCACACTGTCCAGGATTGCTCCGAACGTCTTCCTCTGGAAGAGATGCTGAAAAGGCTTCACGCGGAGAAGCTATGCTTTCGCTGCGCCAAACGCAACCATTTCGCCAACGATTGCCGCACCGCCAGAACCCTGCAATGCCGCCGATGCACGGGGCGACATTTAACCTCGCTGTGCGACATTAACAACATGACGAACCGCTCACAGCGTGCCAACAACACCTCGGTACGACAAGATCACGCACCCGGGTCCACCACTACCCCTTCTCGGGCGACGTCCGTGTCAACTACCGGCGCTGGTTTGACGCCCGTACTGCTACAGACTGGCAGAGCATGGGCTATCGCACCGGCGAAGACAGTGCTGGTTCGGTTCCTGCTCGACACAGGAAGTCAGCGTTCGTTCATTCGGCAGGACATTGCTAGAGCATTGAAATGTCCCGTTCGAGGCACTGAGCGCCTTACCTTGTTCACCTTCGGTCAAGCGAAACGGCCCGCGACTCTCACTTGTGAGCGCGTTGCGCTGACGTTGCGGAGCCAACACAGCAGCAACGAGACAACAATTGAAGCTCTGGCAATACCAGAAATCAGCCCAGTGACAAGTCCGCCAGCTGACGGCGAAATCGTAACCATGATGACACGGAAGGGCATGCTCCCCGCAGACGCACGTCCAGATGCGACAACGTTACGCGAGGACGACATAAGTGTACTAATAGGATCGGACTTCTACTGGGACGTGACGACCGGACATACAACACGACTGACCCCTCAAATAACGGCGGCGGAAACTCTCTTCGGATGGACCATTCAGGGTACCCTACGCAACCTAACACAAGGATCGGGCATGCGAACTACCTCCCTCTTCATTGCTGTCGAAGACGCCTCTGAACGCGACGCCGCCTTGGACGCGGGAATCACCAACTTCTGGCGAATCGATTCTCTAGGAATTCAAGAGGGTCCTGACGGGTGCCAAGGCGACAGCATTGCCCTTGAACTATTCGAAAGTGGCATTTCCAAAATAGGAGAGCGCTACGAAGTCCCTCTCCTTATTCAGGAGCCCGGCTTGGACACCGGCCAGAGCAACTACATCCTCGCTAAACAGCGGCTCCTGATGCAGCTACGCCGCTTCCGACAGCAACCAGATCTTCGGGCTCATTATGACGACAACATCAAGGCATACTTCAACGAGTACCATGCTGAACGAGTCCCGGACGAAGACCTGGTGCCCAAGCCCAACACGTACTACATGCCGCATCATGGAGTAATTCGTCGGGATGCTGTCACAACCAAGCTTCGGGTTGTATTCGACGCCTCATCTCACGCTCCCGATCAACCATCCTTGAACAACGTGCTCATGAAGGGGCCTAAGATGGATGCCAACTTACTTAAACTCGTACTCAGCTTCAGAATGCATCCAATCATCATGGTGGCTGACATCAAGAAGGCCTACCTTCAGATCAGCATTCGCCCGGACGACAGGGATGCGCTGCGCTTCCTATGGGTTGATCATCTTCCGACGGAACATGACCCGTTTCCGCCAATCGTTCACTGGCGAATGACACGCGTGCCCTTCGGCGCCAAATCCAGCCCTTTTCTGCTCGCAGCGACGTTGCATCACCATTTCCGACGCTCCGAAAAGCGATTTCCCGAAACAGTGGAGCGTCTCAGACAGTCATTTTACGTCGACGATTTAGTGGTTGGTGCGGACAACCTGCATACGGCCCAACAGATTTACTCGGAGGCAAAGACCATTCTAGCGGACGCCGGCATGGAGCTTCGTAAGTGGGCATCAAATAGCTCCTTGCTACGAGAACAGTTCCGAACGGACCGATTGTCGTTGGAAGATGATGGTGGCGATCCCCACACAACGAAGGTACTACGGCTCTGCTGGGAAAGAAACGATGACTCAGTTATTGTGAGTACCGACCACGTCCTCAATTTACTGTCAACTACGCCCACTACAAAACGAACAACGCTTCAAGGATTCGCAAGCTTGTACGATCCTCTCGGCTTCCTCACGCCGTTCACTGTTCGAGATAAAATGATTTTTCAAGATCTTTGGAAACTCAAGCATGCTTAGGATTGCCCACGACCACAAGAACAGCTCACAGCATGGAATGCCTGGTGTGCTGAGCTCCCGACGCTAAACGAGGTTCGCCTACCACGACAAGTCAACGGGGCCCTAGGTTATCCAATCAGAACCACTCAGCTACACGTCTTCGCGGATGCTAGCCCGCGGGCGTACGGTGTAGCTGTCTACGTATGTACTGAATCAGAGCACTCGCAAGAACGCAGTACATACCTTCTCATGAGCAAGGGACGAATCGCACCACTGAAGGTTATATCTCTGCCTCGTTTGGAGCTGCTTGCCTGTCTTACTGCGGCCCGCATCTACAACCACATCAAGAGCATACCATGTTTTCAAAACACAAGACCGTTCTTTTGGACCGACTCCCAGATTGCCATTCACTGGATGTCACAAGATCCAGGACATCGCGACGTATACGTCAGAAACCGAGTCGCAGAAATACAGCAGCACACAGCGGGCCACATGTGGCAGAATTGCAATGCAAAAGCAAGGAAAATCCGGCTGATCTGCTTACAAGAGGTGTCACTGCGGTCACGCTTATGCGTTCATCTCTGTGGTGGAGAGGTCCTCCATGGCTCTCTTGTCCCGAGCACACCTGGGAACCTAACACAAGAGGTAGAAAGCCCGTAATGCCCACTGAAGAATTAGTACCCGAGGCTGCTTGTGTCGTCACCCTTTCACAACAACAAGCGTTACTCAAGGTCACCGACTTCAGCCGGTACTCGCGCCTTCTTAGAGTAACTGCGTGGATATACCGTTTCATCGACAACACATCAACATGGCGAACATCCACAGTCGGACCGCTAAGTGTCCGAGAAATCGCACGAGCTGAATGTTACTGGATCAAGCAAGTCCAGCGTTCGCACTTTCCGGATGAGTTTGCGGCGCTGTCGGTTGGAAAACCTCTACCTACTTCATAGCACCTCCTACTCTTGCGTCCATTCATCGATGACGACGGGATTGTAAGAGTGGGAGGGCGTCTCCAACTTTTGCCCGGCTGCATGTCAGTTCGTCACTCTGCCATACTCCCTCCTCACGATGCTGTCACTGAGCTACTGATTCAGTCCACTCATGAGAGAATGCTTCACTCAAGCGTCGAGCTCACTCTCATCGAGTTGCGAGAGCGTTTTTGGGTACTAAAAGGTCGAAAAGCCCTAAAGTCCGCATTGAGAGGTTGTTTGATGTGCCGACGGCGCAAAATTACACCAGCAACAGCACCTACAGCACCGTTGCCACGAGACCGAATCACCGAAGGAAACCCATTTGCGGTCGTCGGCGTTGACTTTTGTGGTCCACTTTACTGTCATTCAGCAAAGAAGATTTGCTCTAAGGCCTACATAGCCATATTTTCATGTGCTGTGACACACGCTTTACACCTGGAACTCACTACGGGAACGACTGCAACCAGTTTTATTGCCGCATTTCGACGTTTTATCGCCCGTCGTGGAATACCGTCCACCATCTACTCGGACAACGCCCTGGCTTTCCATCACAACGCGAAACAACTCGGAAATCCATCCACTGTGGCAGATTTCTGCAGTAACCTTCGCATCGAGTGGAAGTTCAGCGTCGAGCGAGCCCCTTGGTGGGGCGGATGGTGGGAGCGACTCGTGGGCATCACCAAGAATTCGTTGAAACGTGCGCTGGGTCACAGTCATCTGTCCTTCGAAGACATAACGACGGTTCTCTGCGAGGTGGAAGCGAACATCAGGGTTGCCAGATCCTCGAAGAGAAAAAGAGCCACAAAATTAAGCAAAGTAGCCAGAACAGTAGCCAACAGGCAGCCGTTATTTTATTTTGGAGCCAGAAAAGTAGCCAAATGTGATTTCAGTTTAGCTGATTTATCACCGTGTTCTGACGCCTAAATATATAAAAAAATATACGTCGCAGCAATGTTTATCACATCGCAATAGAGTAAAAAAAAGACCAGGTGACTTCCTGGAGGAGGCATTAAGTCTAGAAAATTGGAAATTAATACTGCAGTGACAGTCAAGTGTACATATCGAGTTCACTTTTCCCAGCATGCCCCGCGGCACTAAATGTAGAGCTCGTAACCCCTTTCAGACGTAGTCCAAATCTGATCCAGATGATCGCGAGGAGAAGTTCGTGTGACATTCTATTCCTTAAGTCGCTTTTTGAGAGAGCCACAGCAGAAAACACTCGCTCCGCTTCAAGGAGTTTCATTGCGCCGTCAGCAATGTCTTGTATAGGATTAGCGCCTGATGTATATTTCGTCTGTGTTAACAGATCACGCAAACAACTTAGACGCATGCACGTAAGAAACGCACGCAGTGCATCGTGCGGGCACACAGTAATAAAAAAGCAAGCCTGTCATTTTCGAATAAATAAAATAGAACAGTCGACGTAAGAAAAGTCATGGCTGACTACTGCAGCAGCGTCGACAGTGAAAATAGCAAACCAGAATGAAAAATGCCACGCAAAAACAATGAGATGTGTGCGAATTGCGCAAGGCTTCTACGAGCCGCGCGCATCCACTTTTCGCCAACGTTCGTCGTTGGTGGCGCCACCTGTACAGCTCAAAGCAGTAGTGCAAGAGGCAAATAGTGGATAGAAAGCATGAACGAGTCCCCCCGCCAGCTACTTTACAGTGCTGCCTAACCTAGAGCAGTTCCATTAATAGTGTGAAAAGCATGGCGGCCGTGATGCGTTTCGGGCGCACGTAATTGCTTGCGGTATACAGAGTACACAAAGGCCATTACACCGAGGGAGGCGCAGCCGGCAATGCCAATGAACATTTATTTTTTGATAGTTGCGCTAAGTTTGAGCGTATATTAACTGTTGATGCCAGTGCCAGAATACTAGCCAAAAAGTAGCCAAGTAGCCACCGTCACTTTTTTGTCACCACGGCCTTTTAAAAGTAGCCAATTTGGCGTAAAGTAGCCAAATCTGGCAACCCTGGCGAAAATCAACAGCCGCCCGCTGACTTATCTACCTAATGATCCCGAGGACCCAAGCCCACTCACACCTTCGCACTTCCTGCTTGGCAAACGCGCGACATGCTTGCCGCAACATTTCGGCGCGGCTATACCTCAGTCAACGAGTGCCGATCTGCGACGTTGAGCGCGACATCGACAAGCGCTGACGGATCATCTCTGGAAACGCTGGCGAAAGGAGTACTTGTTGCTTCTGCGTTCAGCCCACGAAGCGGCACCCAAGGCACCATCGCGACTTCAGGTCGGCGACGTTGTCCTGGTGCACGACGACTCACCGCCAATAATGTGGAAGATGGCTCGCGTAACCGAACTGCTTCCCGGCTGCGACAACATCGCACGAGCGTGCTGCCTGAGGTTGGCGTCCGGTTCTATCATTAGGCGTCCGGTGCAAAAACTGTACCTTCTCGGAGCAGGCAGTACTTCATAAGTTCTGCGGCCGCGGGAGTGTGTTACAAATAAAGGAGGAAGAAGGGGCGGCGGGCACGAGCGACAGCCACGGGCGCTGGCTCGCTCAGTTGTTCTGTTTACCTTCGACGTAGCCAGACGTCCGGGTCCGGGTCTCCTTCGTTTCTCACAACCACGATATAGGACTGTTTAGGACTACTTATTGTTTAGAGTGAAGTGTTTTTGATCATTGGACCTGACTTATTGTTGACTGTCTTTCTGTATATTTAGTTCAGTGCCCTTTTTTCATGAATTTTTCGTGACCTTAACAGTCTTGGGCTGAGTTCATGGCGCGGAAACACCCGAATCCATGACAGGCTCCTAGACGTGTTGAGGTCTCACCGCCTACTTCTAGTTGAGACGACCAACAGCACGAAAACCAGTTTGCTTAAACCAGTCTGTTTTTGAGATGCACAAGGTCATATCCAAAAGAGTTAGCTGCTAACTTTACTTTGTATAAAATTCCAATTCGTGTCTATACCAATATTTATTCGCACATGCGGTGAAACTGTGATTTTATTTCACTGTGGATGTTAAAAAAATTTCTGTCGAACGTGAAACCAATATGAAGACGCCGATTCTCCGAATAACTGTTGAAGAGACGTGCTGAATCATTTCGAAGAATACAATGACACGAAGTTCTCACTGCTGCAATTCACTAAGGCCACCGTGACAAGATTCCTGTCATTTAATAAAGCATGGTTCACTATAGTCGGCCAGAGCTTCCAGCGTCGATGGATTCGATTGCGCTCTATATTTAATGCGCAGACAGATTGCAGGTACTCGATGGAGGAAATATGCATCACAATGTGCAATATTATGACAGCCACTCTGTCATTTTCATCCCGTTTTTGCTGGCGATGTGTTCACACGCTTTAATTTGCTGGAGTAGACGCTGACATCTTGCATGCGGCCGTCTTCCCTAGCATGCAGCCAGGAAAGCCAGCAGCCTTTAGCCCTGCTAACTGCTCATTATACCGGTCATGTACCTGGTAACCTGGCCTAGTATCAACAACACTGAGACAAGAAAAGGCTTTTCTGTTCTTCACTAAAATTGGAGTGGACGCAAGCAAAACTAAAATGCGATTTGCTAGATCGGGGGCATAGTTACAGTACGCATGCTCACCATAAGAAAAACAGTGTAAGGTCTAGAGGCACTGTGTCTTGTACTGGCACCTCGCTAGTAAAACTCAAATCGCCGCCTATCGCATTAAAGGCTGCTTAAAAATGATTCCATTTCCAGATTGCATGCAAATACCAAGAAATAGTCGGCTATAATGAAATACAATTAGGTCAATCCCTTGCCAGCCAAAACCGGACGAAAATAGCAAAATAGGGGGGATAACGTTGTTTTCTTTTTTTCAGCCAGAAATAAACTGGGCATTTGTGATACGTCGTTGAAAATACGCTAAACGCCAGAAGAGAAGTTGCCGCAAGTACTTGTGAAGTCAGCCGCATGGTTAAGGGCGTATTGTATTTCACTATCATCTGGGCGACTGTATGTAGGTCACATAGGACGTTGCGTAGATGTATGCTTAATGAAGCTTGGACCGTCTTTGAAAGGATGCTCGCATATTCCGCCCTCCAGTTCGCGCAGTGTGGTTGTGAAGTGCGCTTTTAAGGTAGGATCTCTCTGTTCAAGTACCGGTACCACGCGACTGCATCACATGACATGACATGATTTAAATATTACCACCTGCCGCTTATTTTGGTGATACAGCGACGTCACGAAATAACATATTTGGTGCATATTAAGATAGCGAAGCAGCCGCGAGCGCGCCATGAGCGTGGCATGCAAGTCATATTGGACATGACATGTCATGATTTCAATATTATCACCAGCCACTGATGTTCGTCATGCAGTCACGTCACGCAATACCAAATTTGGTGTATATCAAGCTAGCGAAACGGCTGTCAGCGCACCATGAGCGTGGCATGTAAATCATGTTGTACGTGACATGCACGTCATGATTTTCATATTAACACATATTATTTTTGTTGGCAATGCAGAAATGTCCCATCACACGAATTTTTGGATATATCAAGTTAACGAAACGGCCGCAGGAGCACCACGACCGTGGCGGATTTGGCTTTAATAGGGAACATGACTATGGATTTGGCTTTGGTACGGAACATGACGGTGACGGCGACGGCAAAAACCCGTCAAGATCCTCCATAGAATTGCTGTCGCAATAAAAAAAATGCCCCCATCTCCCCGAAGGGAATCGTGAGGAAATGCGAATGCATTTCGCGCGCGCTTCACTCCATTTATATATGGTGGTTGTGATTCGAAGAAGGAAAAAGGCGCCTAATTTCTGCAGCCCGGTCGGGAGCACGGCGCAGCGAGTTTTCTTTTCTTTTTTTTTTGCTTTTTTTTCTTTTTTTTTCTCGTCTTTTTATTTTTTTCATTTTCCTTCTTTTTTTCTTTTTTTCTTCTTTGTATATATATATATATATATATATATATATATATATATATATATATACATATATATATATATATATATATACGTGCGTGAGTGATTCTTTATTCATTAAAAAAAAAAAAAAAAAGGGGGGGGGGGGTGGGAGGTAGGGAAATGGGGGGAGGAGTGCACGATAACTGTCTCAATGAGGACACCTTAACCGAAACACTCGCGGGGGGTTGGGGATCAAAGGGACAGTGAGAGAGAGGGAGAGAGAAAAAAAAAAAAAAAGAGAGAGAAAAAAAAAGTAGGATTAAAAAAAAAAGAAAAAAAAAAGAAAAAAAAAAAGGAAAAAAAAAAAAAACTTCGGACTCGCGAGGAGCTCTGGTTGACCGTGGCGAGCGGCTTAAAAAAGCCGCGCGATTAAGTTCGACTCTTCGAGGAAGGCGAGGAGGGCCGAAAGCGCAACACGGCGGCTATCCTCGTGGCCGGTAGGGTGGAGGAAGTCCTGTAGGGTCACACAGGGTAGGCCGACGCGGCGGTACGCCATGACGAGCCGCTTCCGTGCGTCAATAAGGGACGGGCACTCGCACACGAGATGCACAACTGTTTCCACCGCGCCGCAATCGACGCAGTTCGGTGAAGCCGCGCCGCGGAGACGATGCCCTACGCTCCGCGGGCCACACAGATCCGGTCCTCAGAGCGAGGAGGAGCGCGCGATCGCGGCGGGGGGAGTCCAGCAGTAGGAAGCGGAGGAGGGGGGGCGTCCAGCGGCGACCCGCGCGTCAGGATGATCGCGCGCTAGCTCACGTCGAAAGTTGATGCGCGCAGAGTCAAACGACGTGGCGTAATCCGTCAGCGGGGTCGCGGCAGAGTGTGCTCGCTTTGCGAGCTCGTCCGCTGCCTCGTTGCCTGCGATGCCGACGTGGGATGGGAGCCACTGCAAGACAACGTCACAGCCACTCTCTCGAAGTGCCAGGAGTTTCTGGGCGACGCGCTGTGCGAGCGGAGGGCCGGAGTCCTCCCTCGCGAGTGAGTGATTCTTTATTCATTAAAAAAAAAAAAAAAAAAAAAAAAAAAAAAAAAAGGGGGGGGGGGGGGGTGGGAGGTAGGGAAATGGGGGGAGGAGTGCACGATAACTGTCTCAATGAGGACACCTTAACCGAAACACTCGCGGGGGTTGGGGATCAAAGGGACAGTGAGAGAGAGGGAGAGAGAAAAAAAAGTAGGATTAAAAAAAAAAAGAAAAAAAAAAGGAAAAAAAAAAGGAAAAAAAAAAAAAAAAAAAACTTCGGACTCGCGAGGAGCTCTGGTTGACCGTGGCGAGCGGCTTAAAAAAGCCGCGCGATTAAGTTCGACTCTTCGAGGAAGGCGAGGAGGGCCGAAAGCGCAACACGGCGGCTATCCTCGTGGCCGGTAGGGTGGAGGAAGTCCTGTAGGGTCACACAGGGTAGGCCGACGCGGCGGTACGCCATGACGAGCCGCTTCCGTGCGTCAATAAGGGACGGGCACTCGCACACGAGATGCACAACTGTTTCCACCGCGCCGCAATCGACGCAGTTCGGTGAAGCCGCGCCGCGGAGACGATGCCTACGCTCCGCGGGCCACACAGATCCGGTCCTCAGAGCGAGGAGGAGCGCGCGATCGCGGCGGGGGAGTCCAGCAGTAGGAAGCGGAGGAGGGGGGGCGTCCAGCGGCGACCCGCGCGTCAGGATGATCGCGCGCTAGCTCACGTCGAAAGTTGATGCGCGCAGAGTCAAACGACGTGGCGTAATCCGTCAGCGGGGTCGCGGCAGAGTGTGCTCGCTTTGCGAGCTCGTCCGCTGCCTCGTTGCCTGCGATGCCGACGTGGGATGGGAGCCACTGCAAGACAACGTCACAGCCACTCTCTCGAAGTGCCAGGAGTTTCTGGGCGACGCGCTGTGCGAGCGGAGGGCCGGAGTCCTCCCTCGCGAGCTGGCGCAGGGCTGGTTTAGAGTCGCAGAAAATAGCTGCGCTCGTGACAGCCGGCGAGTCGCGAAGGAGATCAGCAGCCAGCTCCAGACCCACCAGTTCGGCTGTGGTGGAAGAGGCACAGTAGCTCAGGCGTCGCTGGAGTTCAGTGCCGAGCTCGGGGGGCGACGCAGGCTGCCGCAGCGGAGCGGTCCTGTAGGACAGAGCCGTCGGAGAAGACGTGGGTCCTGCCGGCGAGGTCCTCGTGCATCCGCGCTGCGGCTTCCTGCGCGATGGCACAGCGGGGGGTGTTGCGCTTAGAGCGGACACCAGGGAGCTCGAGGGTAACTCGCAGGGGCTCGCGGCAATGAGGGGCGGGCCAGCGTGCAGGGTGCGTCGGTTCGTCAACCACCACACTGTCGTAGAAGTCGAGGATTCGGCCGACGCGCGAGTTGGGGACTGCACGAAGTCGGGCGAGGAGGGGGCCAGCGTCCGGGGCCTGGTGAAGGCGCTCCATGTGGCACAGGGCACGCAGGTCAGATGTTGATGAAACCGGCCACGCGCGAGCTTCCGCAAGTGTTTCTGCCACACGAGAACTGCGTGGAAATCCGTGGCACATGCGGATCACTCGTAGGTAATCGCGTTCCAGTGCGCGCCGCTGCACCTCTCGAACACTGCACAGTGGGAGGGCGTAGTGCACTAAGGAAAGCGCCATTGCCTCGTAGATGGTGCACGCAAATGAAGGGGGGGCAGCCGTCGCCACGGGCGAGGAGTCGGCGAACACAGGTTTCGACACGACGGGCGTCCTGGCGAATGCGCTTGACAGCAGGCAGCCACCGTAGACGGTTGTCGATGGTGAGCCCGAGGTAGCGCACGGAGCTTCGCCAGGTGATCGGCGCACCGTGAAGCTGAAGACACGGGAGATGGCGGCGCGGAGCAGCTCTAGGGTGGACAACGAGTGCCTCAGTCTTCGTGGGAGAGAGTGCCAGGCCGATGCCCTCCAAGAAAGCAGCAACACATCCGAGAGCTGCCTGAATGCGTTCACGCACAGCACTGCACTTCCGTGTGGGGCCGCGCACGTACAGGGCGACGTCGTCGGCATAGATCACCGCGCGCACAGGGAGGTCAGCCGTTTCTGGGAGGCACTTCACAAGAGGCGCGAGCACCAGGTTGAACAGAAACGGGCTTAAAACACTGCCCTGTGGCACACCAGAGTTTACGGGGCGCGGTGAACTTGTCGATTTCCCCACGCGCACAGTAAACGTCCGGTCTGTGAGGAAGGCTAGGACATAGTTCAAGAGCCTGCCCTCTACACCGAGTGCACGC
The DNA here is from genome assembly GCA_030522465.1 of Rhipicephalus appendiculatus. Classification (NCBI taxonomy): domain Eukaryota; kingdom Metazoa; phylum Arthropoda; class Arachnida; order Ixodida; family Ixodidae; genus Rhipicephalus; species Rhipicephalus appendiculatus. Next base: position 42,149 of record JALIZH010014057.1, on the reverse strand, counting down.
ACAGCGCTTATGATGGACGCGTGGGGAAGCGAGTCGAATGCCGACTTGACGTCAAGTAGGAGGAGTATGGCCATCTCCCTGTCGTTCAGGGCCTGCTCCAGCGTGCTGACGACGGCAGCGAGGCAGTCAGCTGTTGCACGATGATGTCGGAAGCCACACTGTTCAGGTGGGAACACGCCGCGCGCCGCCGCGATCCATTGGAGTCGGTAAAGGGCCATTCCCTCCATGGTTTTCCCAGCCACGGATGTGAGGGAGATGGGCCGATACGACTTTAGCTCGCGGGGCGGCTTGCCTCGCTTTAGGACCGGGACAACGACCGCAGAGCGCCACTGGTCCGGGAGGCCCGAACTTGAGAAGACTTTGTTGTATGCTTCTAACAGGAGAGGGTGCTGGGAGGAGTCCAAGTTTCTCAGTAGCTGGTGTGTTATGCCGTCCGCACCGGGGGCGCTGCGTCCTCGCTTCCTCTGGATTACCCGCTCCAGCTCGAAGAGGGTGAAGTCTTCGTCGCAGATGGAACGGATGGTAGCAGCGAGAGCCGGTTCAGGTGGTGGGAGGGGCGGAGCCACGTGGTCTAGGTCACGCGGAGGAGCCTGGGCAACGGGAGGAGGAAGCTCGAAGGACGTTGCGATGAGCTCAGCGAGCTCCAACTCCGTGATTCCGCGCGCCAGCGCGATGGCTAGGACAGGAAAGCGCGAGACTTTCGGGTTGATCATAACCCTCATGATGTGCCAGCCGCGGCGGCGGCGGCGCGGGTCGCGAAGAGAGGAACAGACGCCTGTCCAACTGCGGTCGCGCAGCCGTTGCGCATGGCGTCGGCAAACGGCGTCCAGTCGGTTATACTCCGTCCACTCCCCGGGCCCAGAGGAACGGAGTGCCCGCCTTTGAGCGCGCTGGCGCACTGCGCGAAGGTTCAGTAGTTTGATGTCCGGGCAGGGGGTTCCAGCGGGCACTACGCAGCGTGTGGCTGCACGCTCGCCACAGTCAGCGATGCGCGCAAAGTAGTCATCACTGCACTGGATACTCGCGCACAGCTCACGGAAGAGCGGCCACCGCACGACCCTGTACTCGCGGACAGCACCACGGCTGGGATGGCACGGTAGTAGCTCGATTGGAAAGTGATCGGACCCGGCGGTGTCAAAGTGTCGCTTCCACTCGTATGAGCAGCGTTCTGACACAAGCGCCAGGTCAATCACAGTGGCAGCCGTGTTGCGACGGATGAAGGTTGGTTCCCCACTGTTCAGGACGAGGAGACCAGCCCTACGTATTGCGTCGCACAACTCTCGACCACGCACGTCGGTGTTAGGATCACCCCAGCTGACGTGGTGTGCGTTAAAGTCCCCGCACAAGACGTGGTCGCGCGAGAGTGCAGCGCCGAGGGGCGGCACAAACGCGTAGCTGGCCGCGGCGACCGGGCGCACATACACACTCACGACTGAGGTGTCATGACCGTCTACGCGCACTATGGCGGCCACACACTCACACGTTTCACTGGTGAATTGTTCCGTGGAGACAAGAGCGTGCGGGAGCGTAGAGCGAATGTACAGCGCCGCGCGCGGCTTCCCAGGCGGGTGTAGAGCGTTACTACACGGCACACTGTTGCAATCAGGCAGCGCACACTGCGTTGGACTGCTATAGCCGATGTAGCCGGGCAGCGAAACCTCCTCCGCGCGAACATTCGTTTCCTGGAAGGCCAGGACGTCGTAGCTGCGCAAGGGGAGGATCGCTGCAAGGACTGCTTGTCGGCGGCGCAGTGAGTTGCAGTTCCACTGCAGTATGCGCGGCCTAATTTCCCGGCGTTGATTACTCGCCATCACTGGTTAATGCCAGTTGGGTGGCCAGCGCTGCGGCGCACAGCGGGCGAACCGGGCAGTCGGAGGGCAAGAAATCCATTGCCGCGTGGAGTGCTGCCACCAGAACTGCGATGACTGAGCCTTCCTTGGCACTGGTGTTGTGGCCGCGGAGCGCAGGGGGGACTGGGGGTGGTGTGCACGAGTGCAGGAGCGGTGACGCCGGTGGCGGCAGCGTAGGAGAGGTCTTGGGCGACCGGGCGGTAGCTGCGGTGTTCCTTTGGAAGGTTGCCGGAGGCCTTCGTGTCCGATGCTCGCGCGAGGGCGAGGGCCTCACTACGCGGAATCGGCGCTGCCGACTCGTTGCGAAGTTCGAGTACTCGTCGCTCCTCTTGCCAGCGAGGGCAGCGCGGTTCCGTGGCAGGGTGTTTTGCGCCACAGAACAGACACTTTGGCTGCTCGGCCGTGCATTCAGCCGGTGCGTGGGGCCCTCCACAGCGCACACAACGCCACTCCGATGTGCAGGCGACGTCAGTGTGGCCATAGCGGCCACAGTGAGAGCATTGGGTAGGGCGGGGCCGGAGAGGGCGTATCGTGCGGCGCTGTTTATACAGTTCGATGTCAGCAGGGGGGTTTGGACCCGCTGAAGGACACGAGTATGTTGCGGCCGGCACGGGTACACTCCAGGATGGGGAGCCGCGACGTGATGTTTGCACGGATTTCGTCCACGCTTATTGAAGGATCGACGTTGTAAACAACGCCACTGCAGGTGTTGGTTGTCGCCTTCTTTGCGCGGACAGAGATACCGCAGATGTCGGCGGTGGCGAGGAGGGTTCCGAGAGGTGTACCAGCAGGAACGTCGGTAGCGACGACATTACGGCGAAAGTTCACTCTCACACGTACAACACCATCAATGGGCGCAAGAGAGGCGGAGATGGCTTCCTGCGAGACAAGCCGGAAGGATACCTTTTTGTCAGCAGGACGGTAGAGGACCGTGTCCACTTGAGTGCGACCAGGTGACTGGGAGCGTGCTTGGACAGGGGGTGGGGCGGGTTTCTCAACGCGCTTGGGTTGTGGCCTTGGGACTGGGACGAGTGGTGCGCAGAGTGCTGTGCCGCTCGAGGCTCCAGTAGGCGGGAGGGCAGGGAAGGGTTCATTAGCCGGTAGCTGTCCCAAAACGCAGCTTGGCCGAGAGAGAAGCTGGGGGGGCGCGCCTGTGGGGGGCTCCCCTCTTTGGTAACAGGTGGCAGCGGAGGGTCCTGCGAGGAGGGGGGGGAGCCGAGGCTTGTTTGGTCGGCTGTTCTTTTTCCGGTCCATCGCTCTGAGGATGAATTGTGACAGGAGAGAAGGTGGGAGGGGAGAGAGGGGGGTGGCGCAGTGGATGTGCCTTGGCGAGTGTCCTCCCCGGTCTCAGTTGCGTCAGAGGAGGGGGGAGGGCGGTGTGCTGTGCTCGCAGAAGGGGGAGGAAACAGGAAAGGATGGGCAACTGGAATCGGGGATCTTCTCCCGGGAGGGCGACAAAAGGCCGGCGCTGGAATGTGGGGGACTCTCCTGGCTGTGCGCTTCTTGTGAAGCAGGACAGGTTTCAGTTCTTGGGTCACCGTGCGTCGGGACGCTGTCAGAGGCGTCTCTGGGGGAAAAGATGGCCGACCGGTGGAAATGGCAGCGGGAAGAAGGAGCCTCCGACCGCCGAAGTTTGAAGTGGTGGGGTGCCAGCGCATGGAGAGCGAACTCGTGACGCTGGAGTGCGCCTGGGGTTTCCCTTCTTGGTTTCCCCAGGCCGTGGACGCTTACGTGCTTTCCCGGGGCTTTTCTTAATGGTCCGAGTGCGTGTCCGTCGTTCTGTGGGAGCTCCAGACGTTGTGGTTGCCTCGTCCAGTCTCAGGAGGTTCGAGGCCTCCTTGAGGAGAAGGTCGTAGGCTCTTGAGCGGTTTTTACTGCTCAGAGAGTAAGCCTGAGGAAAGTCCGGGGGAAGTTCGTCGCCCATATCGTGGTGAGCGGAGCGACAGAGAGAATAAGAAGAGAGGAGAAAAAAAAAAAGTAGGAAGGTGGGGACCTACATTGCGCCTAAGACGGTGAGCCCTAAGAAGGGCTTCGCTCAGATGAGCGAGTAAAGGCGACTAAAAAAGAGAAAGCTAATAAAAAAACGGGATTGTGGAGCACGGGTGTGCATAAGGTATAAGAAAATAACTGGGAGAAGAAGAAAAAGCGACCGGTCTGGTCGAACGACGCGCGCTTGGACCTAGAGAAGCAGTTGGGGAAAAAAAAAAATGCGTGCGAGCGAGCGGACGGGAGAGTGGGGCGCAGGGAGGAGAGAGAGCGAACGGCGAGAGAAGGAGCGGCGAAGCACCTCACCTACCCTCTCCTACACTCTCCGCGGACAACCCCGGTCAACGGACAACGCCGGATGCCTGACATAGCCCGACTAAGAAATGCATTCGCATTTAAAAGTAAAACTACTTCCATGCACTGAAAGATGCCGAAACAGTGAAGCGCTCTCGTGGCCACTCTGGCCACTCCCGCTGCGGCTCGCAACGAGCGACTTCTTTCTCCAGGCAGTAAGGGGAAGTTATGCCTTTAAAGAGAAATGAAAATTAAAGCGTACAATAATTGTCTTTCAAGTGAGGACACCTCAAACAAAGCAGTCCAGGAGATTGGAAATTGAAGGGACGGTCAGACTAAAGGAAAGAGAGGAAGGTAAAAAAAGGGGTATGAGAAAAAAATAAAAATAGAATGAGAGGTAAAGAAAATGTGTTTCAATGTTAAAAAAGTCACTGTCCAGGTGGGTAACAAATGATGTTTGAACGTGCACCGGTTTTCTTTCGTACAACGGTACAACTGTACACGTTACGTACAACGGTACAACGTTCGTACAGCGAACGGGTTTTCATCACGAGCTAGGATGTATCGTTGTGTCTTGAACTATAGATTCTGATTTCTCTATCAGGACTTTCAAGAGACGCGACCTTAAAACTTTGAGTTTGGTGACGTTAGCCTAAAGCAGGGGTCTCAAACTCACCTCAGCCAGCGGGCCGGAGTCACGCAATTTAGTCCCGCAAGGGCCGGGGCAGTGAAGAAGGTAGAAGCGGGAAGGGGAAGGGGGGGGTTGTAAAATTTGAATTTGCTTGCAAACGCTGCCATTTGAAAGAAAATTTTCCCATATCTTATATACAGGTAATTTCCGAAGGAGGTTCGGTGCCAGGATTCCAAAAACACGTCGATACCGATCTCGAAAATGACTCAAATCTGGACGCCGATTATGAAATGAATGAATGAATAAACGTTATTTCAAGTCCGGCTCCTTCGGGCGAGGCGGGGGGAAGAGGGGATTGCCCCCTGTTCCGTCCCACTCTCCGTCAATGATGGCGGTGCCTCAGATGACGGCGGGAAGTCCATGGACCCGGGCGGCATCTTCGGCTTGCCGGACGGCCCATAGCTGGTCGGAAAGCTTGTCGCCGGTGAGTGCCGCCTCCCAGCGGCAGCGACGCCGACGCAGCTGATCCGCTATAGTGACCGCAGCCGCGGCGGCGGCCGGCCCCTGCCCTCGCGCGGTGGTAGCAGCAAAGATTATGAAATATAATTTTTGTTTCATGGTTATGTTTCAAAACAAAGTGAACCCATGGGATGCCTCACGCAACAATGCTTTAAAATAGTCAGGTCTGTGTACCTCAGGAACATACTTCACAAGAAAAATAAAATAAAATACGAGGGGCAAAGACGGTCATGTGAGGGCCGCGGGCCGCAACCGAGAGCCTGGCGGGCTGCCTGTTTGAGGCACGTGGCCTAAAGGGCACTAAAAGCACCTAAATGATATTGTGAGTAGATATTCATGTTGTGGCGGGTATCATCACTAGCGGGTATCATCACATGCAGGCAAAAGCTGAAATAATACTAGGGAAAGCGCGAGACCCTTGCAGCTATCGTATTGTAGCATTGTATTTTCACTTTTAGAGGACCAGTGGTAAGTAGCGGGGTTCGTTGAATTTGTTTTGGCTGCCACCGCTTCCTGATGATAATAGTTCCTGCGTATTCACGCACTGCTACATTTTTCTGCCTCACAGCTATATGCAGCTTCGCTCTAATAAACTCTCTCTTATAAATGTCTTGCCTACCTCACGTGTTGGGAGAGGAAGCTACGAACAAAATTCATGGAATAGAAAACCGAATAAAAGGAGGCGATGGCCGGCTGTTTTTAGGTTTGTGTGTGAAAAACACATATACGAAACACTCAATTAATACATTCAGGCGGCTGCAAAGAACTGCACACTTTTTAAAGTAATTTAGTAAACAGTTAGTAGACGCATGTTCTTCTAGGTTATTTTTCTTGTTCTTAATAATATATGGGGTATTACATTTCAAAACCACTATATGATTTTAAGGTAGGCCGTATTGGAGGGCTCTGGTAATTTCGACCATCAGAAAATATATAATGTGCGCTGACGGCCCATAGTACACGGACCTCTAGCATTTGGCCTCCATAAAAATTCTACCACCATGGCCGGGATCGAACCCGCGACTTTCGGGTCAGCAGCTGAGCACTGTAAGCGCTACACCACCGCGGCGGACAGCGCATTTTCCTATACTGGTGGCATCCCTTTACTGGCCAACAGGTATTAAAGCTAGTAAATTTTGCCGTTGCTAACCAATGAGCCTTTCTTAGTGTTTTAACTAGATAACTACTTAGCCATATATATTTCCAGATGCATATCGTAATCATGACAGTCCTTACCAATTTTAGACATACTTTTTTATTACATTGGGATAACACTTTCGTGCTACGTGATCGCACAGATAAACCTGATGGACAACAGATAAAAGGGCACAAAAAATGGGCAGAAAAAAAACATCTTTATTCTATTCTTCATCACATCTAACCGCTACACGGTGTTTTATATCAAAACAGGACAATAAATAGTCTTCAAGCTCTTGTTATCGTGAATATCGGGTACGTCGAAGTCTTGATATTGTGTGTGTGCGTTTGGCTGTGTGTTCCTATTTGTGGCTCATTCATGGCTCTACGCACGTTGTTGTGATGTGCACCTACCATGGTGATTATTTTGGTAATGAGCTGTTAATAATTCGATTACAAGAACAACGCCGTTATGTTTTAAAGCGAAAGCTCTTATGAGATCACAACAAGGGCCGTTTTTTCGCCGTAGTTGTCCGCCGCCGCTGCCACCGCCGGTGTCTCTAACCACTACCGCGCGAAATAATAAAAAAACAAAATAAATCCTACGACAGAGTGGGAATGCGACCCGGGCCCTCTGCGTGGCAGTCCAGCATTCTACCACTGAGCTACGCCGGCGCTTGAAAATGTGTGGCAAACTGACCCTATGCAGGCTTCAGGTCGCGTAAGGAGTCGCGCTAACATGTGTTGTAAAGCGTTTTAGAACAGTATACTGACCGCCAGGCATCACACAATTCGAATTGCGCAACAAGTGGACCATTCAATGCTCCAACCCATTACAAAAGCCTCAGGCATAATTCTCCATCGTCGTCAGCCACAGCATCAACAAAGTGCACATAATGCGTTACGAGTGTGGCGGGTACCGCGCTTTTCCGAAGAATGATGAATAATGGCATAGTGGACGCTTCCCCACTACACAAAAATTATTTTGATTTATGGCGTAGTGGTACCATGCAAGTGTGTTTGTAGTAGTTGCCCCAAGAGTGTTTAAAAAACATAGCTGATCCCTCTGTCAGAGGAATTGGTATAACGCGAAAGTGAAACGTGTCCTCCTTGAAGTAGCTGAGCGTTTGCTGTGCATTTTTTTCGCCACAAGGACGACGGAATCAATCCTATAATAACCAATTCTAATATCACGCGAAGAGCTGCAACCAGCTCGAAACTTAAACCGCGCTCCTCAAGCAGAAATGACGAGCGAAAGAACATACACAGGACAAGCGCGAACTAACTCTCGCGGCTCGACACTTAAGCTCGCCGCTCAAAGAGAAGGAAGGAAACGAGCGCAGAAGTGTGCACAGGACGAACGCGAACTCACAAAATAATATCTGGGGTTTCACATCCTAGAAACACGATGTGATTGTGAGAAACGCCGTAGTGGAGGGTTCCGGAAATTTCAACTACCTGGGGTTATTTAACGAGCACCTAAATCTAAGTACACGGTCGAGTGTGAACTAACAGTGGACACGGTTGTTATTTCTTTGTATGTGAGCGGCGCACCTCTTTCGCAAACGCGGCTACTGCAGCGAGCAAGGTGACCTTCTTGCTCTCTGTAACTTCAACGGCGGTGAAAGCACAAGCCGTACAAACCACTATCACGAGATAAGCGCGTGCGCCCGAGTGAACGCGCTGTGGGGAGGCGCACGCGCATCGCTAAACGCGGGGCGACGACCTTAAAGCGCACCCAGCGCGCCCATCGCGCCATCTCGCTAGTCATAACAAAAATCACGCCATATCCACGAAGTGAATGATGATGAGTGGGCGAAGCTCGATCGTTTTCATCCATGGCAGAAAGAGAATGTGTGGTCTGGAACGCGCTTATACTTCATGGTCATTAGCGTCATCGTTATCACGTGTAGTGGGTACATTCCACTATACTGGAACGCGCTTATACTTCACCGTTATCACGTGTAGTGGGTACATTCCACTATACTGGAACGCGCTTATACGTCGTCGTTATCACGTGTAGTGGGTACATTCCACTATACTGCGTCATCGTCATCTTTATCACGTGGAGTGGGTACATTCCACTACACGTGGCTATCTACCTACTACTACTACAGAGGAGGGACAGACCCACACCCCTAAGGAGCTTCGCCCCGAAAACACGCTGAATTCGATGATCTTTGAGTACCGCTGACAGTAAATGGTACTGTCAGGGATGACAAGTGAAAAGTCAAGAAGAGGAAGATGAGAAAAGCAATGGATGAAACGCGAACAAAGAATGCAAATCGAAGTGGTAAAAGAAGAGAGAGATGTGCGCGGAAGACGCGATCTTGGAGGGCTGGCGCGCGCAGAAGAGAACGGCGTGGCCAGGACGGCGGACGACAGCAGATGGTCCGGGCAGCATGGGTCTTGCCCCAGGGCTGCAGAGCTTGGATGTCCCCCCTGAGTTCCAGCCTCGGCGAGCCGTTGTTTCCATGCTGCGGTCGTACAGCTGGCCTGCCGTGCACTGAGCTGCCGGACAGGTCAGCGCTTACGACGCCGACCTTCTGCGAGCCCGAGCGTGCGGCCGCCCGTCTGCCCAGTCAACGGCGCACGGCCAGAGTGGAGTGGGGCGTGCCAGGACTGCCTGCCGGCACGTGCCTCATGCTGCCGAAGTCGGACGACGGCCGAGCACCATGCCTCGCCTCGTCGGCAAAGCGCGTGTGTGTTTTTGTCACACCGTGTTGACTTCATGTTTTCCAATCCGCTGACTCAAGCAAAACGTGCCGGGCCCTTCCGAACATCGTGACAGGTACATATAGCTAGGTCGCTGTTAGTACTCCCAAGAACGCACGCTTCGTGGCCGAGTGGATTCGCGCTGCCAGCTGCGGAGCGAGAGGTCGTAGGTTCGGCCCCCGGTGACGGAACTTTTAGATGTGAAGCATCTTATGGCGAAGCTTAATCCGGTGGTGGTGGTGGTGGTGGTGGTGTGCCGCGTGCCCACCCTTACTGCGCATGCGCAAACAGTTAAAAAAAAATAAAATAAAAAACCTCCTCTCCCCCTCTCTCTCCTCTAGGCATCTCTCCCCGCGGCAACCACACCCACACTGCGCATGCGCCTCCCTTCCTCTCTCCCCTCTTACACTCCCCCCTCTCTCCATCCCTGCCCGCGGCGTCTAACTCCCCCTGCGCATGCGCGTTCCCCCCTCTCTCCTCTCCTACGCTCCCCCCCTCTCTCCTCTACGCATCCCTGCCCACGGCGTTCACACCCCCACTGCGCATGCGTGTCACCCCCCTCTCTCTCCTCTCCTACGCTCCTCCCTCTCGCCTCGCGACGCCGACGCAGGCAGCGTCTGCTAGCGAGTTTCTTGGTTGAAAAAACCGACTGCTCGCGCTGCACAACCGTTCACTGGCCATCCCGTATATATAGCAATGGATCTTGACCTCCAAGGTGGTGCCGGTGGGAGATTTCTCCTGTGCGTTGTTGAAGAATAAAAATTCGCAGCGTGCGCGTTAACTAAAAGCGGAGTGCGGGTCTCTGTGTCCAGTCGGAGTCTTCTGTCTCTCATTGCCCATTAGCAGCGATTGGCATGTTCTAGTAGGAAAAACTGCTCCATCACTGCCTGCTTTGCGCCTCCCCAGTTTTCTCTCCTGCGCAACACTGCGATGAGCGCCAGCGTCAACGCCGCCGCCAGTGTAAGCGATAGCGCCCGCTGCTTCACATCTACGCATGGTTCCCTTTAGCGGGAGATGGTGCAATTTTTTTTAAATGCGAAGCATTTCTTAGCGAACTTCGGCGACTTTGAGCGTATCTATCTATCTATCTATCTATCTATCTATCTATCTATCTATCTATCTATCTATCTATCTATCTATCTATCTATCTAGCCGCCTACGACTTTCTGCTCTCCTGGCCGTATCGTTAATGGGATTTGTACTAAATTTGGTATGGCATAACATGACTGTATGACGAACATAAATGGCTGGTCATATCATGAAAATCATGACTAACTTGTCATGAAAAGTATGATTTACATGCCACGCTCATGGCGCGCTCGCGGCCGTTTCGTTAGCTTGATATACACCAAATTTGGGATTGAGTGACATGGCTGTATGACGAACATAAATGACTAGTGGTAATATGGAAATCATGACATGTCATGAGTGACATGACTTGCATTCCACGGTCATAGCGCGCTCGCGGCCGTTTCGTTAGTTTGATATACACCAAATTTGGTATTGAGTGACATGACTGTATGACGAACATAAATGACAAGTGGTAATATGGAAATCATGACTTGCCATGAGCGACATGACTTGCATGCCACGCTCATGGCGTGCTCGCGGCCGTTTCGTTAGCTTGAGATACACCAAATTTGGTATTGAGTGGCATGACTGTATGACGAACATAAATGACAAGTGGTAATATGGAAATCATGACTTGTCATGTGCGACATGACTTGCATTCCACGCTCATGGCGCGCTCGCGGCCGTTTCGTTCGCTTGATATACACCAAATTTGGCATTGAGTGACATGACTGTATGACGAACATAATGACTAGTGGTGATATGTAAATCATGACATGTCATGAGAGACATGACTTGCATTCCACGCTCATGTCGCACTCGCGGCCGTTTCGTTAGCTTGATATACACCAAATTTGGTATTGAGTGACATGACTATATAACGAACATAAGTGGCAGGTGGTAACATGAAAATCTTGGCATGCACGTCATCTACAATGCCATTTACATGCCACGCTCATGGTGCGCTTCCGTCCAGTTCGCCAGCTTGACATACACCAAAATTGGTATGTCGCGACGTCACTGTATGACGAACACAAATGACCGGTCGTAACATGTAAAACATGACATGCAAATTATTTAAAGCATGATTTGCTCCTTCCTAGCTGCTTCGCATTACATCGATTCCCACAGTGCGTGGGATCTGCCGGCTTTTCTCTTTGGCGTCTGTTAGTGTATGTTTTGAAACGTCATATCCGTGACGGAAATGCGTCAGTGGAGCCGTGGAAAAACTTTCCTGCTAAAAGGCTCTAGAAATGCCGACCTTCCAGCTTTCGCTGCGATTGTGCTGCGCGTTCAGCGCAGTTATGGCAGTTTTTTTTTTTACATCTGATATATGATTTTGTAATAGAATCAAGTTGACATGGCAATGCACAAATACACAATTTTAACAACGTATAACGCGAGCAAGGGGATTTAGGAGAGATGAAACACGCCGGCCATTTCCGTCACACGGAGCCCGCATTTGATAACATCACCGCGCGTGCGATGCCCGCCGTCGATTGCTGCGGAAGCAGATAGGAAACGCCCCGCCCGTGTTGTCTCGGGCGAGGGAGCATGGATGCCGGAGGAAGGAGGGGGGCTGCGTCACTCGAGCAGCAAGTGTGAACTTTGACCATAATGGTGCGGTTCCGAGCGCAGGTGCTGGCGTGATCTCGGCAGACATCACCAAACGACACGTATGCCCTTCTACGTGGTGCTGTGACCGATTCGCGTTGAGATGACAGACTGCACTAAAACCGCTTATTAACCTGGAGTGGTCATATTCCCTTACAGTAGCGTTTACAGCGTAGCTGTTAAAGGCGAGCTCACGCGCGAAGTGTCGTCCAGCTGACAATTTTAAACTGCACGAAGAAGACTACACGTAAGAACGTATAAACAAGCACACACTCGAAGTGCTGAAGTATGACATGGTATTGGGCTAGTTGGGTTATATATACAGTTGGCAAGTTTAAACTGCGTGCAGACGTCAACACGTAAGAACTTAGAAGCACGCATACACACAAAGTACAGTGTTGTTGGGGTAGTTTGATATATTCAGGCGCAAAGGCTCATTTGCGTAACGGTGAAGAAACGAGGACTTTTTAAATTGGTAAGGAAACTTTGATGACCTTACGAAAAACATACGCTCTGTAGGCTAATTATGGTACTGCGTTTTAAACACGTTAATTTATTCATTTAATCATCTTATTACTACGGATCTGGGTGCGAGGGTAATATGTGGGTGGGGGGGGGGGTGGATAATCACAAAAGAGAAGAGAAGACAAAAGCAACATGAACGTTGGCAAAACAAGTAATAATACATGTTACTCAAAAAATGTAAGATATCTAAAATGTGAAGTAATGAATCTTAATAGAAGAAAGAATACCGTAGAAATAAAAAAGTTTACACAAAATGCATTATGCTTACCATTGGTGTCTTGTGTAGCAGGTTCAGTTGCTTCTGCATAAAAAAATTATTTTCATATTCACACCTTTATACATTTGAAACACGTGCACTCTAAAAAAATGATCGAGTAAAAATGGTGTCTTTTTGTCCCACAACAATAATCGTCATCCGGCTTGCTTGCGCTTCCTTTCTTGAAAAAATGGTGCTGGCCACTTTCCTATCAAGAATGCTATGCCACGCTGATAACGCGCATGTCGTTCGTGACCTGAAACTGCCGGGCGCGCGGTGATAATGCAAGGAAAGGAACACAAGATAGATGACGATTATTGTTGTGGGACAAAAAAAACACCCTTTTTACTCGATCATTTCTTAGATTCTGTCGGAGCTTACGCCTAGATATACATGTCAATACACAAAAACATAAATTATTGAGGTGCACGATAGAAAACACCAGTTGGTCGAACTTTCCCGACAGTTACATTACTGAGTGCCTAATAATGATATCATTGTTTCGGACATAATACCGCAGCAGTTATTGCTCTTATTATCATTATATGATCATAAATTACGCAATTGAAATCTCCGCACTTGTCCTATCAAAAGAGCAAGGAAATATTGGAAGAGTGCTACAACTAAAAATATGAAATCACAATAGCTGCAACAGTATGCTGCGAATCTTACGTCCCTAGCTGGGTGTCATGGATTGCTATATACGTGGGATATCAGATAAGAAGATATGAAGGAAATGTGCGAATTTCCCTGCAGATGCTAGTTTCAAGCCATCGAAGCGATTTAATTGTCAATTAAATTGTCATGAATATATATATATATATATATATATATATATATATATATATATATATATATATATATATATATATATAATGTAAATGTGAAGAAAGGAAAGTGGACGAAAAGATAACTTGCCACCGGCAGGATCCGAACCTGCGACCTTCGAATAACACGTCCGGTGCTCTACCACTGAGCTACGGTGGCGGTCATCTCCCCGTCCACTTTATAGGGTATATATGTGTACTTAAACGTGGGAGCGTCAGTCAGCGCCGCCGCAGGTTCGGATTCCTGCCGGTGGCAAGTTATCTTTTCGTCCACTTTCCTTTCTTCACATTTACATTACAATTACTTCTAATAGCTTCCCCTATACTTTCCTTGGCATCTTTGTCTGTTAGTTCTCATTAATACTGTGTTTAACAAAGCAAACGAGCCCTTAAGTTTACAATTCCTTCCTATATATATATATATATATATATATATATATATATATATATATATATATATATATATATATATATATATATATATATATATATATATGACTGAAGAAAAGGATGCACGTGCGAAATATTTTATTTACGTTTCGGCTGGTGGACCAGCCTTCGTCAGAAGGCTGGTCCACCGCCCGCAGCGCATGCACGTCTCCTCCCCCCTCTCTCTCCTCTCCTACGCTCACCCCCTTTCTCTACTCTAGGAATCCTCTACTCTACAGAGCGGCGCCCGCATCCCACATCCCCACAGCGCATGCGCGTCCTCCCCCCCCTCTCCTCTAGGAATCCTCTACTCAACGGAGCGGCTCCCGCGTCCCACCTCCCCACAGCGTATGCGCGCTGTGGGGGATGTGGGACGCGGCAGCTAACCATCTCCCCGCTGCTTCGCATCCACACATGGTTTTCTTTAGCGGGAGATGGGGAAGTGTTTAATAAATTCGAACTAAAGGTGACTTGGGGTGAGTCTTAGGCCTGGCCTAGGCTTCGGCCGCGAGCCCTTGGGCTCGGGCGGGTCCCACGGCTCACTGGTTCTTCATCCAATGCGGAGCTGAGCAGAGCGCCCTCCCAGAGCGTCCTGCTGTTCGAGACTGCCGCTTCGTGGTTTCTCTCTGTCTGGGCATCTACGCTCGAGCACTCTCATAGTATGTGTGCTATGAATATGTGTATAAATAAGGTTACAGAGTATATTGAATGAAATTCCGAACATGATATTGAATTGATGTGCGTGTCGTAAAAAATTCTTCAGCTGAAATGGTTTCTTCCCATGAAGGACTTCAATTCGCCCCTTGGACTTGACCACCTAACTCCGCTAATTAAAAAGTTAATTAATTTAACTTTCTTAATAACTGTCCCAAATCATGTCTTCAACCATCTTAAGATGCCTGCCGCTACAGAAAAAGGAATTGCGAAGACAGCGAGCAAATACGCCATTTTGCTGATTTTTAAAAAAATAGTGGACATATTTCTTGAAACACCCTGTATACGCTCGATGCGCTGTTGCCTACGACAAACTCTATGGTAATTCTACGTTGAATTTCCCAATTAGATTACGTTAGTATGACAGGGCTTACCGTCAGTCGCTGGTTCTGCCGGTGGTAATTCTTGTTCTGATTCCTCATTTTTTACTTCGCCTGTTGCTTCCGCTGGATAAAATAATGGGAATAACATCATTTTTACAGCTAGATTGAGGAGAATGGCATCCGAGTTACCGTATGAAGGGATGCTAACCATTTTCTCTGGCTCCCACAAAGAATGACGTGACAACAACTAAAAATGAGTTACTGATACATTGAATCAAATTTTACACTTTCATGGTCGCGTTCTGTGTCAACCCTTTCACGCTTTACCGACAATGACTGGTTCTGAGTGATGCTGCTGTTTCCATAGTGGCATCTCTTATAAATAAGGTTATGAGTAAAGTAACGTCGGCAGCATCCTTTTTTGTAGGCGCTGTATCTGCAGGTTAAAGCTTTCGTCGCATCTGTGTGCACAAGATCTTCTGACTGATTGCGTCATGCTTGCGTTAGCAATCGCCCTCTTTACTTGTTTTGTGTGCGCAGAATCGAAGCAAAGTATGCCCTTTTCTCCTCTGGTTCGGTACATGTAGCACATGTGGCTCCTTTCTTTTTTACGCGAAATTTGGGAAGCCTTTTATATATCGAACCAGCAAAGCGCATGCGTCAGTTCAAGCTCCATTCTGCTAACCCCGGCAGAAATCGAGTTTATCAGAAGCCACCTGTAGAAGTTGCATCAGCATACTCGGAATAGAACTTTGAGTCATCGCCACATCTCGTAATCACCCCGTGTGTAGCACCAGAAGACAGTTCAGCAAGATTGCCCCCCCCCCCCCCCCCCCCGCCACATCGTTAACAGATCTTTCCCTTTTCTGGAGTTCCTTTTCTCTCATGTTTTTTTCAATAAATCCAGTTGATAGTTTGCGCTTGTCGTGTCCACTTCGTAACGTGTGTCCTTTCCAAATTTTTATGTCCCAGCAACTGTAGCGCAGTATATTAATCACGTTCTATTGAGCATTGCCGGTACCGGAAAAGTGTCATAAAAGCGTGGTCCATAGCACAAGTAATACACTCTGATGTATTGTTGGTATTGCGGTGTCGGTCCTTCCGTCATGCCGTCATACCAGGCAAACCAAATTATCTTAAGGTTATCGTAAGGTGTCATAATGGAATACGAATTGGGGTGTGTTCATATACTTCGACTATTCAAGAAATATTATTTCACCATTTGCGTTAGATAAGTTTCTGGGCAACAAGTCATGTTAAATTCACCATTTTTTATTTAAACAGGCGGACATTCAGGAATCAGTCAAAGCTTTCTTGTTTAACATAATAGCAATGATACACCTGTACAAAACAGAGACACAATTATTGCTAAAAACAAACTACTAACATTACTAAGTCACCCGTGATACCTTTTATCAGTAGTTCCACTGGGTTCAGCTCTGGGTCCTCTCTAAATCTTGTTTTATCTTAATAATGTCCCCTTACACACCACTTTACTTATTCCACCTATAGTATTGAGATGACTATTTTTGTGTTCAACGTCCCATTATGCGCAAACTGAATACAAGAAGGCACGACTACGATACTGCCTAAGGCGAATTCTGTGCGCAGCCTCGTGTTAGGGCAAGGTCAACTGTATTTGAAGCTTTCGCTGTACGCAAGGCATCGACTGCACCATAAATCATAACTTTTGTGAAGTAGGAGTGCACCCACAACGCCATTATTCTTCTTTCTGAGGCTAAGCGAGGTACCCGCGATACATCAGTAAGGTATTATGTGCATTTTGTTGATGGTGCATGTGGCTGATGACGATGACAAATTACGGCTTAGCATTTTGCGGTGCATGGGAAGCATTAAAACACACACTCGTTGAGCAATTAGCATTGTGTGATGCCTAATCGTTACTTTGCACTGATACCACTGAATACTACATAGGTTAAGGCGTGTCCTTGCATGTCATGACACCTTGCAGGGTCATTTTGCAAATGAGTTTCAGGCACCAGCGTGGCTCTGGTAGAATACTCGATTGCGACGCAAAGGGTGCGGGTCCAAATCATATTTGTTCCTTGGTATTGTTTTCTGATTTTATTTTTTAATGTCTATCGGTTACGCCAGCGACGGCAACGGCATCGGTGACGGTAACGGTAACGGTGAAGCCGCTTAGCGCAGGAACGGGCGCCTGAGAGCTGCGCTCTAAAATTAACGCTACTTTATATGAAACACTTATGTGTGCATACCAGTTACTTATGTACATGTTCGCCGTTTCGACTGATAGTTTTGGCATAGCGTAGCACCAACTTCCCAGCGGCGTCCTCATAGATGGCCTGTGCTTTTAAGCAGTTCAGTGCGCCGGTCTTCAGTTCACGTTCTGAGTCGAATTCCAGTCCTCATAGCCAGCCTTTCATGTGCACAAAGAAAATGTAAACAGATGGAGGAAAGCTCGGACTGTTTACGGATGGAGAATGATCGAGCACATCCCACCGATGACAATGCAGGGCCGTATTTGTTGCGCCTGTATTGTGCGGCGTCGCATTGTCATGAAGAAGGACAATGCCTGATGATGGGATACCGCTTCACTGGTTCTGAATTGCCCTTTCCAGACGTTCAAGAGTCACGCTGTGCAAGGCTGCCGCACCTTTCTGTCCCTCATGAAAGTCATGCCGTACACACTGCTCATTCGTCGATCAATTTCAGCTTCACTGCACCCCCATCAAAATGCAAAAGTTAAATTACAGCGTGCACTTGACTCTTGGCGGCAGTGTATGTTAACCGAGGCATATCTACGTGCCCGTTGTGCGTTGCAGGTACAAAATGACAGTAGAAAGCACAGGACCGAATTGATTGGCAGAACACGGGAGAACCCAATGCGCTGCAGTGGGCGTAATCAGGCTGATGATGATGATTCGCACCTAGAACTTAGGAACATATGTCAACATATGTTCGCGTTGCTTCATCGGATTTTCACTGTGGGGTTTAGTCGGTGGCCAATCAGACCATGAAAGAGAAAATAGGCCGTGTAGTTTAAAAAATACCTTTTGAAATCGGATATTTAAGTATCCTGCTCACACAACATGTTTCATGGTCAAGACATATTGATGCCACCAGCAATAAGGCCCTTAAAATATAGGTTACGTACATCATGCGCTGCATCTTGATGCTTTAGAAACTAACGTACTAATACATAAACACTTTAATCGGCCCATCCTCGAGTATGGTCGCGCTGTGTGTAATTTGTATTGATATACCCACTCTGATTTTAAAAATAGACTTGGTGCAATAAATTGTGTGTTTTGTTTGTACCATATGTAACATGGAATTTTCAGCGTTTGATTTTCACCTCCAGCTTCGTCTCACTGGTACTGCTATGCGTCGCCGTCACGAATGCCTAAAATTCTCCTATTTGTTAATCACGTACTCCTTGTGTCTTCTCTGGACGACTATAGGCCTTTCACCAAACATTCATCATCAACGAATCATCATACCATAATTATTGCGACCTTTTTACCTGCCCTGACTCCTTTGAAGCCAACAGTTGAAGCCTGGAACTCATAACTGGGAGACACTCGTTCACTAACAATGAAAGCATTCATGAAAGCTTGTTTATAAATGTTACTAGGTTTCTTCGTCTCGCACCTGCTATAACATCAGTGACGCTGTAGTATGTGAAATAAACATAAAAGTAATTTACTATACCTTAGAGCTTGTCGCTGTGTTATTTGCCCTTTGTTTTGATTCATTAACACTGTTTAGGGTTCGTGGCTTCCTGTCTTGCGCCAGCAATTTACAGACGCCAAGAACTTCTGATTTAACCTTCGTGACGCCCAATCCGATCTTACGGACTTTCCCACTAACGCATTACTATGTTAGGCAGTTTGCTGCGCTGAAGACGGCATTATCTACCGGCCATTTACATGTTTAAATTACTATACTTCTCAGAATGGCCGCCATGTGATCCATGAGCTGTGCAGAACTTGGCAGGAGTCTCCTAATGGCTCAAGATGCAGGTTAGTTGCCCTTAGTCGTAAACACACTCTTTCACTGCTTCGCTTTTTGAAAATAAGTGCCCTGCATTTCATCGCATTTAAATCATCATCACTGTATCTAGCTATTGCACACTGGAATGCTCTTCCGAACCACGCTGTTTTCCTGTCTAACGCGAAGCTTATCGTATGAACGTGATTGCAACCAATTGTGTATTAATAAGCAGTAATTGCAAGCAATTGCACAACAGCCCGTATCACAAAGAATGCGCTGTCGGCGTTGTCCGCGAGTGAATAATCCCAATGAATGTGAAGAAAAATGTTAATTTTGGAGCCAGAATCAATACCAACTGGGGAAATAAATGCTACAAGCGACGGGGCCTATTCATAGCTACGTCCCCCCCCTCCTGGCTATGTATCTTTCATGTGATCCTAGCCAGGGTTCTTGTGATGAAGCACATGTTTCCCTGACATTATAGATATGTTTAAGCCTTACACACTAAACAAAAATAACCAGAAAAAAAAACAAAAACGGGAGTAAACTGCTTGTCCTCTAGCGCACTACCTTTTCTGGGTTTTTTTTACTACGTACCAGTCGAGGTAAAAATTTACTCTCCCGATAGTCGAGTTTTTGAGCGTAGAAACGGTAGTAATTATTTACCCCGCCGAGGTTTTCAGCGAGTATAGTTGGAGTAATTTTTTACTGCCGTTACAAGGTCTTTAGGGTGATTTCTGAGAGTTATTTCTAGTGGTACAAAAAAAAATAAAAAGTGACGGCTCTGATCGGACCATGAGCCAATGCATTTATTAAACATCAAATGACGCGGAATTGAAGACATATACAGAAATAACATATACACAAACACACACACGCACACACACACACACACAACCAATGCAGAATAAAACATCACCTGAACGGTCCGCTCGCGTTACTCACCCATACTTCGACCACCCGGTATATATAGCACCGCATTTTGACCTGCCATGTAGTGCCGGTGGGAGAGCTACTTTTTTGGCATCGTTGAACCATAGTTTCATAGCGCACGCGTAAACTTAAGGTGGGTTGCAAGTCACCATGAGTCACACCGACCTCTTAGCATAAACCCTCCCGATCTTACCTTTTTGATTATTCAATTATTAGCTGGCACTCCAGCCTATTGGCCCACACGCGTTAGCAGTGCTCACGCACAACTCCATAAAATATACCCTAAGCACACACAAACCATGGCAGCTCAATAATTTTCATTGAGCGGCAGTACACAATCACACTAGCAGCACATAGTCAGGAACGCCGGCGAAGAAGAGCGGTGCCGCGCCTGTACCGGCTTCAGACCAACGGCGTCGCTAGGCCTTTTCGAGGAGCACGGCTATGCGATGAAAGACAGCTGGCGATCACAGAATGCACCTCCTCTGCAATTTTCGTCGTCGTTATTTTAGACAGCAATGAAAAATACGTCTCCGCTATTCGCGGCGTCTTACGGAGCGAAGTACTCGCAACGAACGAGACGGCTCACCGTCCGGGTTTTCTCCGTGCTCACCGGCGATCACACGCTGGTTCCGTATGCCTTGTATCGGTGCCCACCTTAGATCGAGATGTTTGACAACGGTTGGCGCATGCAGCGGACAATTCCGACTGTACTTTACTACAGCAGCAGACATTGCTTTCTGTGAAACAAAATCTATGCGACGCTTGTTTCACCTGCTCCGGCGACGCACTCACACTGGCCGCTGGCCGGCTCGGTGCCGACGACGTAGCGAAATGTTTTTCCTATCGCTTCGAAGTTGTAACCGGTCACTCTCCAGGAAGCAACTACGGACGATCACACCAGCTTGATGTTGTTACCGCTGGCAGTGTTCTTCGTAGCTCTTCGCGATTCAGCACGGAAGCGAGGTATCCGCGACGTCCAGGTTCGGAGGCTCGCGCTCGTACGCGCACGGACGCTCGATGACAGAAGAAACACGTGAGATCCAGTTGAGCTTGCCATCAGCGCAACGAGACACATACAGCGCGAGCTTCTGACACTCGCCAGTCTCCAGGGCCACTAAAGATACGCCAACGATTTGCGAAAATCTGCAAGACGGCTTTCCAGCAGGTTTCTTTTTTTTTTTCTTCGAGCACGCCCTTTCGTTCACAGAATGCTTTCCTCGCTCGTTTTGCTTCAGCAGTGCCCAGTTCCAGTTAAAGTGCGTGCACTGGGGGTCAACCACGAAGCGCGACAATGCCATACCAATGTTTGAAAAAAAAAAAGGCATTTGTGGGGTTCGCATACCTTCGCTGGAACTGAGAGCGTCACTCGGTGGGGGGAAAAAAGCCGCCGAAGCAACTGCAGCTTCCAGTCACGTGATAATAAACTCTGAAACGGTGGTTAAAAATCACGTGACGGAAAACTCCCCACGTAGTAAAACTGGATTGTGACATCCTTTTACTACGTCCCTGAGAGGTGGTGGTAAAACTATGTCATGTGCCGCCTTTTACTCCAACATGAGGTAGTAATTTTAAACGCGAGGGAGTTTTCAGAGGTCATGAGCCGCAAAAACCCCAATCTCGGATAGTTTTTGCTTACAGTGTAGGTACAGTAACGCATTCTTGTTCCACGCTTGAAGCGCAGCTCAAGCTTCTTCCGATTATTTTTTCTTACCCCCTCCCCTTGTTTAATGCCCTTGAATAAGAATGTATGGCATTGTACTAAACAAGTGGGCCCCTCCCTCCAAATGTTAGCCTAGATCAAAGTTGGCTTTGAAGACCAGAGACCACATTAACCGAGACCCACCACGGTGGTCTAGCTTTTATGATTACTGACCGCTGACCCGCAGGTCGTGAAATTGCATCCCGGTTGCGGCGGCCACATTTTCGATGAAGCCGAAAATGTTCGAGGCCCGCGTACTTTGATTTAGGTTCACGTCAAACAACCCGAGGCGGTCAAAATTTCCGGATCCCTCCACTACGGCGTCTCTCATAATCATATCATGGTTTTGCGATGCTAAACCCCATCAATTATTATTAACGCATCCACCTACTAAATCATTTGCTCAATTGAAAAATTCAAAATGTTGATGGCTATACAGTTAGTACTTTTCGAGAAATATAGAAGATGGACGAACCTTCACCGCTGCTAACATCTCCTGTTCCCTCTCCTGAAAAAAAATATACAGGCCACTTTTTTTGCCGGAAAAGTAAAAATAATGGCATATTGGGTGCGGGAAAAATACCATGTTTCTTTTGCCTTCGACATCGCGTGCTCTCCGCTCCGTCCCCCCTCGCGTACGCACTCACGAAATGTATTCCGGAATATAGATATCGAAATACATGCGCTGGAAGCTTATAGAATAGATATACTGAGAAACATTTGTCTGTGAAGTAAAATTGTATTTTGGAAATATATTATACAAAGGCAAAAAAGTGTTCCGAAATACAGATACAGAAATACAAATGCATCAACACAAAATGCCATTATACTTTGCCAAATCCGCATCTCACTCTGGAGCGGCCGCATTCTTTTACACCAGAGTTTTGTAAAGTTAGGTGAAACTGGATCAATAAGGGTTAGCTGCCAACGTTACTTCGTATAACATTACATTCATGTAATTGAATACGCATTCACTGCTTCGCCGTTGAGGTGAAACTCTATATTTTTTCAGGCACTGCTGGTGATCCACAAAGGCCCCATTATCTATTCTAACAAATGATAAGCAGTATATGCATTGTTTTGCATAAAGCTGCAACGATCTTATGATGCATGGCGCGTGTCCAAGAGCGTAGCAGCTCAGTACAATTTTGATAACCCCTGATTGTCGCTAGGCTAGTCGTCGGCTACCAGCAACTAAAACTTGGCTACCCCAAACAGCTGGCGATTTACTAATATTCTGGTGTTCATCTTCTCTAACTACTGCACAACATGCAAAACCGTACTTCTCTGTAATAGAGAATATTACCGGAATCTTACGCTTTGTCTTGGCGTTTGCTGCATCTTATATTTCTGTTTCGATCCCTTTCGCCATTTACCGAATTTATTCATTCATTTAATTACTCCTCTGATACTTGTGTCCAGGTTCTACAAACAAATGCCAGCAGTTGAAATGACTGAGTTCAGACCAAGTCCAAAGCATACGCTCACAAGTGAATCACACCCCTCGAAAGGTATTGCTGCCAGTTTACCCTTTTTTCACGCATATTATGTTAAACAAGAAGCCATAAAACATCTATTTGCCGCTTTATTGATACAACGATGACTACATTCCCACGCGGTTGTGTGGTAAAAACTGAAGCGGCCAACCCAGCAAAAACTGAACTTAACGAGGGTGAGGTTTCGCTCAATGAAACGAAAATCTGACACTTCGGCAGTGCTGAGGCTATTCGCAAGTCATAGAGAACACTCGCATCAGTGGGCAAGCGCAGTTTCCCACCCCAAAAAAAGTGATTACGGATCTAACGCGCCGGCTCTTTATACATTAGGTGCGAGTGATTCCAGTGCAATGGAGAGTTTCCGCGTACGTTTGTGATTATATCTCATGGTTCAAGAAGAGCAACCATTCAGTTAGCACAATCGAAAGAGTTCGGAAAGGCACCGGCACATCAAGGTGCCCATTGTGCCCAGCATTCACGTTCACAAAGCACAAGTCTCTTCCGTGAAACGCGGTCGCAGGAAAGAAAAACACAAGCGTTATATTTAATATTATTTATGCAGCTTCGCTTTAATATAATAATACTTACTTCTTATCCAAACTAAACATTCGAGCAGTATCTAAGTAGAAATGGAATGCTAGAAATGGTCATTGATAATTTAACAAGTGTTGCATTTCGCTGGCAATAATAACCACATAAGTTTGAACCTACCTCCACTTTCTTGACCTTCTGATGAACCTTGGTTTGAAAGACATCACAATATCAGTTCGAGCGAAAAACCTATATAACGCTAATAAATCAATGGACCGCTGCACAAGACACTACAATGCCAAAATGTACGCCACAATTTAAAGGTTATATGTGCCAATGACATCACTTAGGGGAACTTAATTAGTGAAAAATACACCAAAAGTATCTCATTGATTGATTAAGCTGCAATAATCGCTCACCTTCCTCGTTTTTCTTTACATCTTCTTCGGGCCCTATAGGAGAAAGCAGCTTTAGCACTAGTATAACAGGACGTAGTAGTGAAACATTTAAGCCATGATACGAGTTACAAGTATGAAAGTTGCTTGCGTAGCAACTATAAACAACGAAAAGCAAAAAAAAGCACTAGTGGTTATGAAATGAACATGAATACGTCCTAATAATACATCTTTAATAACAATTATCAAGTGAAGTTGCAACTTTTTTCCGTAATATTGTTTGATATAGTCCTTACATTCTATAATATTGTTTGATATAGTCCTTAAAGATTGCATTCTTACACAAAGACAATTTGGCAGATCCCAAGTACCATGGGCACCGATGTTATGCGAAGCATGTGGAGGCAAGATGACTGGGGTGTTATTTTCTGATTGAACGAAACGTTACGAAATGACGTTAAAGATATGTACAAATGTTGTAGGCACAGAAATATGTTCAACAGTCGCATATGTTTCATATAACCAGTTGTTGACAGTTCCGTAACGATGCCAACAGAAACATGAGTATTACCAACACCAGAAGCGGTAAGCGCTTATGTAGCACATGCACTTGCGAGAGTGGTAGCCTTGGATATTGCTTCGTGGACCAACTGCTGTGGATGCCGCTTATGTATACAATTGACGTTAACCCGACATGACGCTTGCCTCATAGGAGTACATATGTTGTTTATAAATTTACATGGCCAACACTGCAACCGCAATCGACGTTTCACCAACATTACGCCTGCATAGGGTGCTAGGGTCATTTTCCTAAGCAGTTCTGAGACTTGGAGTGCCCTTGTGGTAGAATACTTGATTGCCACGCAGATTGCTTGAGTTAGATTCTTTCTGGGAGCCTGATATTCATTATTTGCATTCATCGGGTCAACGCTCCCTATATCAGTTTTTCTTAACGCACTCGCATTTAACTTACGAATGTCTCTCCTCACCGTTCCTGGGTAGACTTAAATTGTCAGGCACCTGTGGCGCATACTCGCATACCGCGGCCCGTGGTATACGGGTACGTGCCACACTTGTCTGCAGGAGAGGGTTTGACGACGTATGCGACATGATTTTCACGTTATTCATGTCATGACCAGCCAGACATATTCGTCAGTACCTCTTACCCCCCCAAAGAAATTTTCGTCTACCCCAAGTTAAGGAGGCGATCACGAGAGAACCCAGACGTAGGCGGCTAGATAGATAGATAGATAGATGGATAGATAGATAGATAGATAGATAGATAGATAGATAGATAGATAGATAGATAGATAGATAGATAGATAGATAGATAGATAGATAGATAGATAGATAGATAGATAGATAGATAGATAGATAGATAGATAGATAGATAGATAGATAGATAGATAGATAGATAGATAGATAGATAGATAAAAAGGCAAAAGTGCTTACAGTACGCAAAGAAATGCTTCGGATTTAATACGTGCCGCGGGATTGTAGGCCAGCCAAACAGATCAGTTAGAGAAGGCACTTCAACTGATTTCAGCGTTAACGAAACGGGGGTGATCAACCTATCTTGTTCGTAGTGCGTTGCCTGGACCATGGCCGCAGACGAGGGGGAAAGGTGACGCCCGGTATAAGACGGCCTACGTTTTGGGGCGTACTCTCATGTGTCGCCACGTATGGGTCGCGGAGCTGTTCCCTGACTGCTCCTAGTGTGCCTCGATGTGTGCGATCCCCGCCCCCCCTAACTACTCCGTATGAACTAAACATTCGACCAGCTGATTTGTCAGCATGCGTCTATACAACTGAAGCTTGTGTATGCTGGCTTGCTTTGCCTTTACACAGGCGTTTGAAAAAATAGGGGGGGGGGTGGTGAGTAGCAGAGTGGGGGGTAGGTGACACCACCATTTTTTTTCGTTCACGATGATGAAAAGCAATGGTTTAATTACGGGAAGCGTTGGCTAATGAATGTTAGACGGCAATATTTGAACGCATGCAGGAACATTGCTCTAACTTTGCGACTGACTCGTCAGCATATTTTTATTGGCTATTATATAATGAATTATATTATGAAATGCCAGATTACTTAACGGTGTTTGAATAGGTGGAAATACCGGCAGTTCTGGGCCTCCATGGGAGACCTCGTGACAGTGAAAGGAAAGCTAGAAAGTTCTTTCCGCGATGTTTACCTCGCAATTTTAATGTAGGAGTTTGTTATTGGGGAGCACACCGCGAACCAACTTCAATTCAATTGGTACATTGCAAAATGCGCTTCTCTGGAAAATTATTATTATTGATCCCCGATCAACGACAAAACTTATCATAAAAATATCAAATTATATCAATAGAGTGATACTACGAACACTGCATTTTGCAAATGTTATATTTCCGAAAAAAAAAAACTGAGAAATCCCACATCACTAGCAACCGTGCAAGAGCATGAACAGCGCAGCATACCGTAGATACGAGAAATCCTGAATCTCGGTTTTTGCCATGCTTTTGAATATCAATTACATTCTTAGAAATACATCTTCCAAGAAATGTTGACAAGCATGTTAGCACTAGTACTTTGTCTCTGGAATAATCAATGTCTTTCAGTTACTTACAATCATACATATTCACGTGTATGCTGCGTGTTAAAGGGCCAAGTTTTATGTGTTTTTTTTCTCGTAATTTTACAAAGAATGCTTGATTGTTGTGTGTTTATGTGATATTCTCTTGGTCATATGGTAATATTCTGTCTGATATTGTTTAAAAAATGCCTGCATATTAACCATGATTACATTGTCCTTAGCATGTTACTCAAACTAATAAGCTTACTATTAATCCGCTGTCATTTAGACCTCCGCATGGGCTCAGTAACGCTGCTTACGGCTTCTTCTAGCCCGAAGAACGTTTCTATGACACGCTACAAGACTAACAATGTTGAAAGCGAAACTTATGGTTGAAACACACGACATCACAGCTCGTATTACCTTTACCTTAACATAATATAATGCATCTCAGTTCTTAAACTTTTATATGGTGCATATTATTCTGGGTTAGGATTTGTCAGATAAGAATAATGCGGAAATTTACGCCTACTTATTTCACGCGCCTGTGTATCACATTGTAGAAAATTAACTTACCACCAACGCCCCTTTTGGTTGACCTTCAGACCCTCATTAATTATCACAGGAATATATGTCCAGTGGTAGTGTTAACCAAAGATTGCTACGGCATGTACATTAGGCCCAATTTTATTCCTTAATATAATCATTGGGCACGTACGCAGCTTTGCTTTCTCTTTTGTATGTGTGGCGATATCAAATACATGTCGAGCACGAAGATTATATTAATCTTCAAGGTCCTGCTTTTAATGTAAAAAAGCTCTTAAATGAGTACTGATCGATTTGCTCCACCATGTAATAGCATATGCGAGTCAATAGCGTGTGAACTGTGCCACCTCTCTATTTGTCTATGAATTCATCACACTACGCAGGTCAAAATTTTCATACCATATTGCTCACCAAATAGATTGCGCCACTAGTCTAAATTTATGTGAACACTGCCAAGTATTACTCACCCACTGTACCTTCGTCTTGTACTTTTTGTTCTCCAGGTTCTTGATCCACTGGATAAAATATTATCATATGTATAATTTTGAGATAACATATGCAAGTTAAACTGTATTTGAGCAAATTTTCTTATCAAGTTTAATTTAATAAAATGCTCAAATCCATCAAGCTTGCAATAACACAAAATCAGCTTGTTTCAGGAAGTACATGCAATGCAATATTCATGATTACCGATGAAGGACGGCGATGCTATTATTTTAGCTAATAACTATGTGCTGATGTAATTGAAAACAACTGTTTTGTAGTAATTTATCAGCGTTGTTCTTGAATAGTAATTTATTTTTGTGTCATATTTTCGTTACGCCTAAACATTGCTACAGACGGCGAGATCGAGCGGAGTCGCCGCCTCGTGGCTACCGGCTGAGGCGCGCCTAGTGTGCATTGTTCCCTGCGTCGTGTGCTAGCCACGTCATGTTTGCATGTCCGTGTATGTAATGTATGTCCTATGAGGGCTGTTTGTTTTGTTATGTTAACGCAAGTCTAACTGTTTGTCCGTATCCCCTGCACGATGCACAGAACTATTTCAGATTATTCAGCTGCATATTCACTGTAATAAGCAGTGAGTGAAACTTTCGAGAGTACTGTGTATTATCGTCATACACTCCGTTCGCTAGAATCATTTCAGTGGGGGTGCCACTTTCCGGTTCTAACGCATCGTAAAGTGCGCTTGACATCGTCCCAAATATGAGGAGTATAAAAAAGTGCGTGAATGCAGCGCATTAGTGACTCGGTGGCAAACAAAAACGAGGCAATAGGCCATGCATTTTTGGTTTGTTGTTAGGTGTGTAACTGCTGCACTGTAGTCTATCGCTTATGCGATGAGCTTTACCTGAGCTTAAACGGTCATGGTCCCACTATACAGAATTATTTCTATCAAGTAAAGTCTGACATTTCAGTACTTTCCCTTTCCCTTAAAAAAAAAAAGAAATGAAATTACACAGAAGTCGTAAGACGTAGTTGACGTGCGCAATATTTACTTGGGGTAAAATTAACGCAGAAGCATTGGCGTGCTAAAATTTAGGTACGTTTTAAAGAACCCAGATCTTCAGTATTATTTCAGATGGCGTACCTTCGCATTTATGTCAGATAATTTCGCGAAAGACGCATGTTTTTTTTTCACATTATTTTGAGAGTTTGTGTGGCGTTGTTATAATTTGACGGAAGCCAGCGGTCATTATTTGTTTGAAAAAGACATGCCTGTTCCATAAAATAGCCGCACCTTTGTTGCATCACTGCCATGGACGTAATCAATTGATGACTCATTTCTGCTGTGCGGTTACCATCTTCTATTGCTATTGTATAAACAGAAAGTGCGTACGTGTTAAACGTGTGTGTATCGCTATAGCGCTGTCAGCCACAAAGCTTTCCCGACTAAACTTAACAACTATCTTATATTTCATGGGGAGTTGAATATAAAAAATAAATGCGTATGCATATTCCTGCGAACAGTGCTACTGAAGTAATCGCCCAAGTATACGGGCTTTATTAATGCGCACCCAATGCGGAGAGGCCAGAGCGGATGATTTTTTTTTTTTTTGGGGGGGGGGGGGGGGGGTATCCAGATGAGCAAGCAGTAAATACTTAAATAGTCCAGTCGCGCCACAACAGTGCTTCTTAGGCGGAACACAAACTAAATTCGAAAAGTTAGCAGCGCATAGAACGTTTAGGAAGGAAGGAGACAACAGAGGCAAGGAGCGCTCTTGTCTCGTCCCTCCCTAAACGTTCTATGCGATGTTAACATTTCGAAATGAATCCACAGCAACTTTCCCAAGCATCAACCCTTTCAAGCTACAATCTAACCACGTGCAAATAAAAGCAGAAAAAGTCTCATATACCGCAAAAGGGCACAGACTTTCACCGAAGGCGAGCATTCCATTCATTGGCAGATTGCGCGTTTCTCGCTAGTAATAGTACCGTTCGATTTGCTTAGCGCATCGATTCCGCACTGAAGAGCCTACATATTACCTGTTAGCTGCATTAAACGCGTTTTATTTGCCGAGAATCGGCTCAAACCACTCAAAACGAAGTGCCGCTGTTTGCATTTTATACGCGCCGCCTACCGATTATCCACACTAACGCGGCGATGGTGTTGCCACCTATAGCCCAATCTCCCTGCCTTCTCGATTTTGTATTCCTTCCATCCTTTCATAACCCAATCTCGACTCGAATACCGCGGAACGTGCAAAATAAATGAACAACATACCGCACACAGAACAAGCCTGTAAAGAAAAGTGAATAGATAGCTGTTGCTTCCGATAAATCATTCGTGTCTTAACATGAGTGCAGAAAAAGGTACTTAGGAGTCCCACAAAAATTTGGCAAGTGCTGGTACGTCGTAAATATGATTGTTCCTCGCCCATTTCGCAAGCAGCACTAGTATACCGCTTCCTTCACTTAGAAAATTAAGAAATGGCACATTTCTGATTATTGTTGCAAATGATTGCTTTAGTTCTGCGTAAACAATATGAACATAATTACTAATAATTCTTATGATATACGGATGACGGCTATAGCAGACAGTTGCATGAAGGTAAGCATGCATATATATATATATATATATATATATATATATATATATATATATATATATATATATATATAATGTAGAAGCCTTTCCTTGATTCGCCGATCGGCGCTCGACGACAATCTGCAATGGCGACAGTCGAGGCTGGTCAGACATCCATTTCAAGCGGTGTTCTGAGAGAAAGGAGCTGAAGAGCGCGGCCCACTAGAAGGCGCTAGAGAGTGCGACCCATTACACAGCTCCAACGCTTTACTAAAATTACCCCCGGTAAGAAAAGAGACGCCTGGTGACCTAACAGCGTGTCACTATGAGTGGGTCATGGTAGGCTTTGAGGGCCGCCACGTCGCCAATGTCGCGCCCTCGACGGCGCATGTCCAAAGATGGTGTAGCGAGAGACGAGACGTGAGAGACGTCGTGAAGGCGGCTTACCAGGCCGTGCCGATCTCGCCACTTTATTTGGAATGCCGATACGGAGCGGCGGCAGCTGCTGGCGTCCAAACCGCCAGGTCCCGTGAGCGCGTCCTAACTGGCTCGCGCCTCGAGCTCAGCATGAGCTGCACGAGAGGCGCGGCGCGGTGGCTAGTAAAATGACGATGATGATGAATGCTGATGATGATAGCGCTACAGATACTCCCCCCCCCCCTCGCAGAAATGAACCCGCAATGAAAACTATGGGGGGTGTATATAAAAGTTTCCAGGTCGCGAAACGAAGGGGTCCGTGAGCAGTCCAAGTCGTCAGCATGAAAGGGCACAGGGTCTTCATGAATGTTCTGGTGATCGGCACTGGGAGAAACGCAGAGGCCGAAGTAAACTCCAGGACGCTGGGATCGTACACAGCCGGGTCCTCCGATGACTTGATCGGGCCTTTCGAGAGCGCAGCAGGTGACGCAAGCGGGCCCAGCTGGCAGATGTGCCCGTTGACACAGTTGAGGGCGGGTGCACAAGAGCGGGTACGGGCGAAGGGTGCGAAACAACGAGAAGTGGCCCAGTGAAGTCACAATGACCAACCATCAACGTGTAACTGCTGTGATGGGGCTTTCGTGGGCGTGCACAGCGCTGATGTTGGTGTCGGCACGTGGGCATCGTGACTGGAGCGGTGTCCAAAGAGACTTGGCCGCTTACGTTTGTAATGGGTGGGTAGTGGTGACGTAGATGTCGGTCTGAGGGGAATGACCCTTGCGGCGTGTTGAAGGGCATGCCTGCATTCCAGTTACATGGCTGCTGGTTCGCGGCCACCGTCAAGAACTGGGCAGGAGACATGTCATGGAACCCAGCAAGCGCGTGCTCTGGAGAAGGGTCAGTCGGCGCACGAGGGCTCGTGCGCAGGTGGGCATGGTCGATGGCTGCCCCTAAGGCAGGTGTAACACGTGTGGTCTGCTCTGCCATAGGCAGACCAGGCACGTCGTCCTCAGGTGCGTCAGTCATAGTCGCAGCGTCGTTGAAGTTCGGCCGTAGTTGGTTGGGGGGCTTGAACTTCCGCTGCGGGAGACTGCGGGGGTGAAGCTGGTCGCTACTGGCAAACCACACAGAGCGTTGAGGTTGATGAGAAGTCGCGTTCGTCGAAGGAAATTCGTGCGATGACCATGTCTGTGGCAGGCTCCAGGGCGTGCGGCGAGGTTGCCGTCGTGGAGCCTGACATGTCAGAGGTGTCGCGGGCCGTGGAGGTCGGGGAAGGCGTGCGCTTAGCGGGCATGCCTGATAGACCGCCGGCAGAGGCCGTCGAAGAAACGCACCTTGTGTTGGACTGGTTCATTGCAGCAGCAACGTCCTGAACCTCGTCGGGCCGGTGGTCGGGCGTGGGGATCG
Source organism: Rhipicephalus appendiculatus (assembly GCA_030522465.1). Taxonomy (NCBI): domain Eukaryota; kingdom Metazoa; phylum Arthropoda; class Arachnida; order Ixodida; family Ixodidae; genus Rhipicephalus; species Rhipicephalus appendiculatus. Next base: position 10,276 of record JALIZH010014057.1, on the reverse strand, counting down.
CTGCGCTGGTGGCCGGACGTGCGGTAGGAGGTGGCGTAGTCAGGGGAATTAGGTCACGGTCGAGGGAGTGCTGCGGGCCGGTTGGTACCGCTTGCTGCGGCGCCGGGGAAACCTGGGAATCGCGGGTCCCCAGAAGCGGGCGGTACGTGTGGCCGTAGCAGACGAGCACCGCAGCGCAAAGGTCGTCGTAAGGCTGCGGGCTGGAGCTCGACGTGGTTGCGGGATGACGCAGCTCAACAGGGAGGGCGTCGAGCAGGATGGCTTGCATTGTCGGCTGTGCCGTGACGCCATTCAGCGCGAGAACGGCGTGGAGCTGATAGAAGAACGCTCGGGGGTAGGCCGGGTGGAAAAACTTCACTGGCGGGCAGAGTCGCTGAAGCATGACAGCGGCCGCTCGTCGAAGGGCGCGTCCTCCGGGTCCCCACTTGTAGCGAGAGACGAGACGTGAGAGACGTCGTGAAGGCGGCTTACGAGGCCATGCCGATCTCGCCACTTTATTTGGAATGCCGATACGGAGCGGCGGCAGCTGCTGGCGTCCAAACCGCCAGGTCCCGTGAGCGCGTCCTAACTGGCTCGCGCCTCGAGCTCAGCATGAGCTGCACGAGAGGCGCGGCGCGGTGGCTAGTAAAATGACGATGATGATTAATGCTGATGATGATAGCGCTACAATGGTTCTACGGATTCGAACAGGTAGTTAACCAAGGATGTGCGTTCGACGACACGGTAGGGGCCTTCGTATATGGGCAGTAGTTTTGCAGATAGCTCAGTTACAGTGGAAGGTACCGAGAGTCATGCGAGCGCTCCAGGGATGAAGATAGGCGCAGAAGAGTTGTCAACCCGAATTTCTATCGATCTTGTTCCTGCGTTGTAAAGGTCGTGGCAAGCTCGCGACACTCTTCAGCAAACTTGGCTCTGGCAGAAATAGGTGCACGCTCAGATAGATCCAGCTTGCATGGAAGAATGGTGTTGATTGTGTGCGACGGGTGCCTGCCATACAATAAAAAGAATGGTGAAAAAAAATTCCCCATCTCCCGCTAAAGGGAACCATGTGTGGATGCGAAGCAGCGGAGAGATAATTAGCTTGAGCGGGAGGAACAGGAGAGAGAATGAGGCGCGCGCGCTCCGTCATTTTCATACCGCGGAACTACCGTGGCGCCCCCCAGCGGAGTATGCAGCTGTCACACCACCTGTCGTGCCCGCCGCTGCGTAGAGAATTACTAGAGAAAAAGACGGGGGGGGTTCGTAGGAGAGGAGAGAGAGGGGGACGTGTATGCGCTGTGGGACGCGGGAGCAGCTCCGTAGGGTAGAGGATTCCTAGAGGAGAGAGGGGGAGAGGACGCGGATGCGCTGAGGGGGATGTGGGACGCGGGTGCCGCTCCGTAGAGTAGAAGATTCCTAGAGGAGAGAAAGGGGGGAGGGGGACGCGCATGCGCTGTGGTGGTGTGGGACGCGGGAAGGAGGGACGGACTAAGCCCCCTCCAAACACATGCAAGCAAGAATAAGGAATGGGGTCAACCTGGGCGACAGACACCACCTGCCTAGCCATTGCTAAGCAGCCTCTCTGTGCTCTCGGCCATAACTCTGATGAGTGTAGTAGGATTGACGGCCTTCATATTACATTGTTCTGGTTCGCATAATGGGTGCTTCCCTACTTCATGAAAGTGGCCGGACGCGGGACGGGGGACGGCCGACGGACATAGCCCCGAGCATAAGATGCTTCGCATCTAAAACCAGTAGAGCTCTGAGGGGTGGTATTGTAGGCGTAGGTGACGAAGGACAGAATGGCATCCTAATGTGTGTGATCGGCGGCGACGCACATTGAGAGCATGTCACCGAGCGTACAGTCAAAGCGGTCAGCATGGCCATTCGTGTGCGGGTGGTAAGCAGTAGTTTGCGGTGAACAGCATGACACTATTTGATAAAGGCTTCGACAACTTTCTACAAGAAGGCAACGGCCTCGATCGCTGAGAAACTTCCGGCGTGGCGTGTACCGTGACGCAGACTCAATCGCTGAGGCAGGAAGGAGGCAGGATCGCGCGCTGTTGCCGTTGGGATTGTGGATTTCGGCGAATCACGTGAGATGGTCAACAGCGACGATGGCCCAGCGGTTGCCAGCCGAAGTCAGAGGAAGTGGTTCATACAAATCGATGCCCACGTACCCAAACGGACGGTTAGGGCAACGTAATTGTTGGAGGCCTGCTGTCGACAGGTGCGTTGAAGGTTTTCGACGTTGGCTATTGAGGCAGGAGCGAATGGACCTCTGTACCTAGCCGTACACCCTCACCAGCAGTATGATTGCCGAATGTGATGGCAAGTTTGGGATACCTCAGCATGTGCGCAATGCGGATAAAAGTGAAACGTCTTTCATATTTCAGAACCGTTGTAATTGCGTCGACGCACTAGGTCGTCACGAATGCCGAAGTCGTAGACTTGACGACGCAACGCGCGATCGATGCTGTTGCCGATGGATCGGTGAGCAAGTCTACTAGCAATGTGATCCATTTATTCCTGCGCTGTTCGGTAGTGACGGTGTGAACATCACTGGAAGAAGCGTAAGATACCAGAACACCTGACTGCCACGCGGAAACCATGGGTTTGATTCCGGGTCAAAGTCCAGACTATTTTTCCATCGTTAGCTTTTCGATCAAAGAAAACCGTCGACACGCACACCGGGGTTTATGCTGGAGTAATCGCTACACAGTCAATTTAATGCTATCGCGGTAAAATTGCTCTGATGCCTAGTTGTTGGTCTTCTTAAGTTAAGCTGTAGAGAAGGTGTTTCGCAATAAGCTACACAGCATTGAAACATTGTCCGCCGCGGTGGAGCAATGGTTATGGTGCTCAGATGCTCACTCGAAGTTCGCGGGTTCGGTCCCGGCTGTGTCGGTCGCATTTCGGTGGAGGCTAAATGCTAGAGGCTCCTGCACTGTATGATGGCAATGCACAGTAAAAAACACCAGATGCTCGAAAGTTCTGGAGCCCGCTACTACAGCGTCTCTCATAATCAAACCGTGATTTCAGGACATAAAACCTGAATTAATATTAGCATTGGAAGATTAGCACATATTACATAAAGGCATTATGGAATATAATAAAGCATAACATTTAATCTCGATACAGGTATGCAATATCACTGAAATCAAGTAATTAGATATACATAACATGATATTGCATATTGAAAATTGACCCGGGAGAACTGCAATGCTTAACTATTTATTGCGAATCTGGAGTGACAGAGCATAAGCTTATGAAGCGCTAAGGTTATAAACACAGATAAAAACCTAAATATTCAAGATTTTGCGCATTATTTTACCCCAAGTAATGAAAGTTCCGGTTAATGGCGAATGTTGGCACGTTACTCTGTATAGGTACAACCAAATATAAATGTTAACCATCCACCTACCGGCCGTTTCTTGTGACAATCCCTGTCCGTCTCCTTGAGGTGCTGTTTCCACTGAATAAAATATTACGAAAACCATAACAGTTTCCACGGGCTAAATGGAAGTAAATCGTGAGATTGCAGGAGATTGCAGCAACAAGTTTTATGTTTCAGACGGATTTCCTACCAATAAGAAGCATATAACGCACGCGAGATCAGAAAATCATGCTATAATGTTTTTAATAGAAGGTTGAAGCGTTAGAACAAGTATTTTTGTTATTCGCGGAAAAATGCCAAATTTGACAATAAATATTGAGCTCACTGAAAATTTCATAAACTATAACTTTTATTGAATTATTGTAATTACGGACGTCTGCATGTCGGATACTTATGACTACGCCATTTTTCAGTGAGCTTCATACTTCGCGTCGGACAATTTCACTTTCCATACTTCAGGTTGCTATCAACTAAACAAAGTGCTAAATACTGACACCTCCAGGCCCATACAGAAATAATTTAAAATCATGTTTCAATTTACCCCTAGAAAACGAGGTTGTCTTGAAGGCGTGAAAAAAGACATAGAAACTACAGCTACGGTTAAGGAGTACGAATACTTGGTGAAAACCAGCAGAGAAAGAAGCCAAGGGATGCAGAGGGAACGTTAATTGCACTGTTTTAAGTGTTGAAGTGGAATACTCTATCTGTAATTGTGATATACAGTCTGCATAGCCGTCTCTATGTAATTGTCACATGCATCATCATTAACATAGCCCGCTAGGGCCGTGCCTGCAACCTTCGAATTACGCACGCAATGCTCTTACCAACAGAGCTACGGCGGTGGTCGTACCCTCGTCCACTATATGGTGTAGTTATGCACGTGCAAGCCTGGGAGGATCAGTCAGCGTCGCTGGTAGCCATGACGGCGAGTGTGAAACACTCTTTTTTCTTTTGCCAGTTCGCGCCACGTAGCACGTGGTCTTTAACGAGCGGGAAGCTGACCAATAAGCCTTAGCATACTGCTTGAAGGAATCAAGTCTGCCGGAACGAGACCCTTGCTTTGAATGAATAAAAGAAGGACATTTTGAGGGTTCGAGTCTTTTGTTTAACACTACCTTCAAGGGGCCCTGCAACACTTTCCCAAGTAGCCGTGGAATGGATTCACTGAAGGAACTTATTGCCTCACGAATTCACCGCCGCAAAATCCATCCAGTACGAGCGGAGTTACAAATATTTGTCGCACGCTGCAATTGCATTCTCTCGTCTCTCGTCCCGACGAAATGGCTGGAAGTTAAGCAGGGAGGGATGGCACGGGGAAAGAAAATACGTCACATGCGCCTCGTGACCTTGATCCCTTTTTTCTTTTTTTCTTCGAATGCGCTGCTTTTCAGTTCGATCACGCGCGCGCACGCGTGGACAAGTCACGGCCTCCCGCGGCGGCTCCAGTAACGAGCGACCGCGCCATGCTCAAATCAGCAAATGGCTGGTACAGTGAGTGTGACGAGTAATTTTCGAGCTTGTAGCGTCATTTGTCGAGGGAAGAGAAAGCATGTTTTAGCTGACTGAGAATTTATTGTGAATTCCAGGCCGCGTGATGCGCTATACTATTTGGCTCGCGTGTTCTTGGGAGCCTCGACCACCGATCGGCAGTGTTTTCTGACCACACCTAAAAAGTTTTGCAGGGCCCCTTTAATAAAAATCAGCAGATAGTGAGGCGAAGAAAGGCATAGGGAACGTTAATTGTAAAGTTTTCAGTGTATTGTAGCGATTGTAATATAGATGTCAAGAAATAAATGTGGACAAAAACACAACTTGCCGCCGGTTGTGTAAAAAAAAAAAAAACACGAGTCCTCAAAATTCCTTTCCTTCATTCATGCATAGCAGGGTTTAATACCGGCAGACTTCATATCTTCAGGTAGTATGCGAAAGCTTATTAGTCAGCGGACAGCTGACCAATAGCAGGCAGAATAAAAAAAAAAAGAAAAAGTAAGGCAGCTTAGCGCTAGGGGTGCGAAGCCTGAAGGAAGTGTGGAGCTGGGCAGCCCTCTTTGTTTCTCCTCGGTTTTTCTCGTTCTTTTTTTCCTATTTTTCTCACTTTTACTCTTTTTCCGCTTTTTTTTCTGTTTCTTTCTCTCTTTATTTCTATCCATTTCTTCCTCTCCCTTTATCAAATTATTTCTCTTTCGTGCTCTTTATACCTTACCTCCTTTTTTTTCTCTTTCACTCTATTTCTATTGATCGCTTGCTTCTTCTTCTTTTTGTGTACGTTTTACGTTGTTTCGCTCGGCTACGCCAATCGACGACAGCATACGACAACGCGGGCCCCTAAAGTGCTTCGAACTTTATATCATCAACAAGGCGCTCGATGAAGTAGAGTGAGAAGACTTCTCCTTGGCGCGAGCGTGCGCTCTATATGCTGAGATGCCTATGCTATTCGTAATTTTGCCTGCGTTACGCCAAGCGATGACAGCATACGATGACAGCAGAGCACAGCCTGGGCCCCTGAAGTGCTTCGCACTTAAGGTGTTCTACACTTGACATGATAGGTACGATCGGACGCTGATTGGAAGTCGCATGATTGCATACACCTAAATACCCCATAAAGCAGGGGGTCTCAAACACGCAGCCCGCGTGCCACCCGCGATACTCTATCTCGCGACCCGCACATGGCTATGTTCTTTCAATTTTTATTGCGATATCAGTTATATGGACACTCTCGGCTGATTTTGGCCGCCATGTCCCGTATATGTATATGTATATATATCCCGCGGGAACAGTGCGTAAGCGGGGGCGACAAACGCCGCTGAAGCGGACATCAAACGAGCCGGCCCACCTCCGTCGCTCCGAGGCGTATGCGATAAGATCCCCCCCGCCTGTTCGACGAGCCGGGGAATGCTCAAGGAAAGGAAACACCCCGCGCGTCTTTAACAAGCGCGGAAAGACGCGAGGGGGTCGCGCACGCGTTATCTCGCAATCTCAGCAGCCGACAGCGGGCGGCTGGCTCCTACGTGCTCCGCTCTCAACGCGAGGACATTGTGCGAACAGTATCCCTGGAGCGGCAGTATACTCTTAAACCAGCATTTTGAAGAGTTTCGTGAGATCGGATCCAAAAGAGTGAGCTGCCAGCCTCACTTCGATTAACATTAGAATATGTTGCTCTCGCATTGACTGCTTCACCCTTGCGGTGAAACTGTGACTTTTTTTATTTTTATAACATGTACGTTGGTGAGCTACACAGGCATGACTGGTCTAAAGCATTGTTTTCGTGAGGCACCCCATGTGGTGACCATGTGTTCAACCGTAACCGTGAAATGGGCGTCCAGATTTCACACATTTCGGAATTCGGTATTGACATGTTGTTGAATGTAATTCTGGCCTCAAATCTTCAGAACTGGCCGGTATATGAGATATGGGAAACGTTGTCTTTTCAATGGTAATGTTTGCTCACAATGTGTATGAAGTAACCGCCTGATTTCCCCCCCCCCCCCCCGCCCGCGCTCTTACATTCTTCCCTGACCCGGCCCTTTCGGAAATAAATTCTGCGACTGCGGCCCGCTGCCTCAGATGAGTGTGAGACCCCTGCCATAAAGAGTGCGAGGAGACGACCTCCGCCGTAGCCCCATTTGTAAGAGCGCAGGGCTGGCAATGCAAAGGTTGATGTTGAAAAAATAAATACGCCTTACGAAACAAGACATAAACGACACAAGGGTGCGCATGCGCCAACGTGTGCACACACAGAGCATCATGGAACCCATCTCAGCCCTTCTACGCATCCACTAGTCTGTACCTTACAAGCATTTTGGTGTCAGGTAGCGCCTTTCCAGATGTAATAGGAACTGAGGCGAATTTTCTTGCGAGTACCTTTGCATGCATCGCAAGCCTTGCCTTCCTAGCTGTATTGACAGCGAAGCTATAGGCATTATACGGCCTTATGAGACCCTTAAATAATTTTAATGAAGATTCCACATGGTATGTATACGCTTTCCTAGCCTGACATTTCGTTCCTAGGTACCCAGCAATCGTCACATTTCCTTGCTTCCATGGTGTATCTGGGCCATCTAATTAGTTTGAATTACTATCCCTCGGGCTAGCTAAACTTTTTCTTCGCACAAGTTAATCCTCATTAACTTAGCACTGCTGTACAACAGTTCACGAGAACCATTACTATATTCTTATCAGTTTGTTCAATTATCAAACTTGCGTCACGAGAGCTCAACCTCTCAGCTATGTCATATGTCACTAGGAGTTTGCGTCATAAAAACGTTTCGGCAAGCATATATTTGCACACAAGTACACTTGCATGATAACGGATTCGCTGTATGGAAACAACCTCTTACCCTCTCCTGTCTCGCCGGTCTCTTGCGTTTCAGTATTTCCTGGATAAAAAATGGTAGCTGATTTACACCGTTTGGAATATGCGGTTCACAAATGAAACAGGGTAAATTACATGAAACCTTTGCCACACTAAAGATATGCGCATACTATTGTGTCTTTTTATTTACACGGTCGAGCATAAAGGACCACGCTGCCTCGCCGTAATAACAGAGCGCTTAACGTACACTTACATAACAATCCTTTTGCAGTAGAAAAACAGAAGTTCTCGCCGCATAGACAATGATTTTCTTTGTCGACGTAACATCGTACCAATCTGAATGTAGGGCCATTATGGCGCCCAATAAAATAGGAATTTGCAGTCCTGAAGACTAAATAATGAGTCCAAAATTTACCAAAAATTAAATAACAACACCTGCTGCAAGTGCGCACTGATTAAAATGCCAGTAAATCGTTGAACTTTGAAATGTTGATCCCTTGCCAAGTGTATTAATTTGATTTCCTGTCTTTTCTGTATCACTATATCAACAGCAGCTGACTGTCACCAAATATTCCGACATAAATGAAAAAGCTCGGTGATCAACTGCCTAACTGCACTGTTTCCGGACAATTTCAAAATTCTGACAAGCACTGCAGCCGTCTATGTTCAACACGTCAACAGTCTTGAGGTAAAGATGCTTAGTGGGGTTATTTGATAATTAATTTGTTATTCACCGTGTCATTGCTTTGACTGAGCTAAAATTATTTTAGCGGCCTGCACATGACTAGCAAACAGCCACGTCCCAGAAGAGTGACACATTCAGCATCACAGAAGTCACGAGATGCACCCAGTCAAATTAAACCTTTCATTTTGTTTTTTGGTTTATTAAAACGCGTAATATTAATAGGTATCATTGATATCGCACATTATGCATAATAAATTTCATAGCAAAAAACACTGCATCTGGATTTTCATGTCATTTCCCTTTATTGAAGCATACTGAAAACTGTTACACAATATATTTTACGAATCTAATCACTTTTTTTCCGTGCGTCATTTAAAAGGGTACCGGAAAGGTTCGCACTTACCATCATTGTCAGATGTTTCTTGTGGCGGTGCTGCTAGACCAGATAATACAACCATTATAAAAATGATGCCTTGCAAAACGGTTTTATTAAATAATTTTTTCAGCCAACTTCTGCCTTTTTGAGGGTACCTATCTATCTATCTATCTATCTATCTATCTATCTATCTATCTATCTATCTATCTATCTATCTATCTATCTATCTATCTATCTATCTATCTATCTATCTATCTATCTATCTATCTATCTATCTATCTATCTATCTATCTATCTATCTATCTATCTATCTATCTATCTATCTATCTATCTATCTATCTAATCTATCTATCTATCTATCTATCTAGCCGCCTAGGTCTTCGTGCTTTCGTGTCCGTTTAGTTAACTCGATAAGCACCAAAATGGCTGTGGTGCAACAACCTGACTTTAAGACAATCATAAATGCCAGGCCATAAGATGGAAATCACAAAATGCTTGTAATGGGCCACATGTTTTGCAAGCCATGGCAATGGGGCGCTCGCGGGCTTTTCGTCAAAACCTGCATCAAAACAGGCACGGCGTGACATGGGCGTGTTACGAACACGCGTTAAATGCGGTAAAATGCAAATCATGACATGCATGGGATGCACGACATGATTTACATTACACGGTCTCGAGGCGTTCCCCGCCGCTTTATTAAGTGGGTACATACCAAAATGTGTATGGTGTGGCTAGAACGTATAAAGAACATATCTAGACGCGTCCTAATAGGCAATTCGGGATTTCCATGTTCATGGTATGCTCGCGGCCGTTTCGCCAACGTGATCTGCAACAAGAATGCTGTGGCATGACACGGCTGTATGATTAACAGAAATGTTAGTGGAAGCTTGTTGTGACATCAGTACGTTGCTAACATAAATTACTGGCCATGTATTGCATATACCAGAATATACACCTCATCAGCATGGTATATACCAGATTGTACATGCACGCATGCATGAGAGTCATATGATAGTAAACTACATCTCATTGCAAGAGGGCCTTCATTTACTCCCATAGCCAGACAATGCGGTGTATTCAGCTCCGTGCTCACTGTTTCGCATTACATCGATTCCCGCCGTGCGTGAGATCTGCCTATTCGGAAGACTATTATGCGTGAACGCATGTGTGTTAGCTAATTATCAACAGTATTGTGGTCCCTAATACATTGAATAAAATCTGCCTAGGTAAGAACATTAGTGGTACTACAAAACAGCGAATCTAAGATGTAAACTTCTTAATGGCTTACGCCATAGCATTTTATTTTTGTCATATGCATTTATTTTCACGCAGCATTACTTTAACTACCAATTACCAGACTGTAGCGTGATGCACTCCGTTCGCAGCTAAGTATCATACAAAGCTGGTGACCTTAGCACTCACCCTCTTCAACTTTTGCCTCTTCTGGCTGTTCTTCTGGGGCAAGTTCTGCTGCGTAAAAAAAATTGGAGAATTGTTTTAAAGTACTGTGCTAACGCTTTCATTTTA